>CM023489.1:31534033-31577356 GCA_013339685.2 Hyalomma asiaticum
GCAGAACATGCAATCAAAAGGCGTGGACAGTGGAGAACCATGTTGGTGCCACAAGTTCTCCAAATACACATTTGTAGGCGGCGCGAGTAACGCAAAAAAGCAGAAACGCGTAGAGTAGTAACGATTCCATACATAGGCGTCATGCATACGCGAATTTGAAGTCAAGTTCCGCGTCGATTCCCTGTTTCTAAAGACAGTAGACCTAGTATCACAGACTCATGTTTCTATCTAAAAGTGCTATGCTGCAAAATATGAGTATCCTTTGGTGAGTGCAGAATGGGGGTGGGGAGTTGGGGTCAGGGGTGGGGGTAGACTGGGGAAATTCTCTTACGTATTAGAACAAAAATGAATGGTCGTTGTAAAGGAAGTGTTGACTCCCTCGGCCCGTAAATAGACCGGTATTCTGATCGCTCACTTACCTGAGCTCGCCGAGCATAGGTTGTCGCCGCAGAGACGACGAGAAAGCAGACCTGAAAACAGAAAATCGAATCAGTGATCTTGCGAAAACTTTTCTTTTTTCGCTAGTTTGCTATACCATGCAGTAACACGGTATCATGCATTTGGTCCTCGTGTATAATATTATGTTGCTTTTCATACATCAAGCGCAACGATGTCAAAGCTAGTGCTCTTGTTTGCGCCGTGTACCTCCGCGACCAAAAAGTAGTGCGTTGCTTGCGGTGAGGGGAAAAAAAAATAAATTTCTCTTTTGCAGCCTAAAATCATAATAAATTTCTCATCAGCTTGACAAAATCTGGGGAAACAGTATTGCTGGGGAAACAATCGGAATGTGAGAGTTTGTACTTTATGTTTGTCGTCTGTTTGGCGGAGCGATACACCTCTCCGGTTCTTCTTGATTACGGACTACTTGCGTAGCTTTCATAGCATTCCACCTCATGTATGAAACGCAGTACAGAGTGCAGCGCACCTAACGGAGGACAAGACAGCACAGAAAACAGAAACAGCTTTGGCGCTGCACCAGCAAACCCACCGCCAAAACGCCATGCTATACCAACGGGCGAAACGTTACACAATTGGTCAACATTACTTGTTCCTTAAGTATTTAACCAGCCTTTCTATTCCTGTAATTTCCGTGACCCATCTAGCGCATTAACCTACTTAACGGTGAGGCATAGTCCCTTAGGCTGATATTTCATTGATATCTATCTACATGAGTAGGCAATAAAGGAAATGCGAATTGTGCAGGCAGTCCATCAAATCGGGGTGACAGATTATAGTACAGCGAAAAAGCTCGAACTGCTAGTGACTGGACTGACAGGACGTTTGGCGAAAACACGATAAGCTTGGAAGCGGCATGACCACAGCACAAATGAATGCTATGAACAAAATACGGCACACGAAGAAAATATACGGCAGACACGCGTAAACAGCGCGAGCCAAAGAAACCAAGCACACACACAAACGCGAGCACACACCCAAGCCAACGAAGTACACATAGCACGTTGGCGTTCTTAAATATGCTTTATGCCCCGCCACGGTGGTCTGGCGGCTATCACTCGGATGCTGATCAGAAGGTCGCGGGATCGAATCCCGTCCAGGGCGGCTACATTTCCATGGAATCGAAATGTTGAGGCCCATATGTAGTGTGATATCAGTGCACGTTATAGAACCCCAGGAGGGACAAATTTCCGGAGCCCTCAACTACGGCGTCTCTGATAATCATGTGGTTTTGACACACTCAACCCCAGATGTCAATCAAGTATGCTCTGCAACTATATGCGCATTTTATTTCAATTATACTTGAAGCTTCTAACGTTTATTGACTGTGTTTGTAAACAAGCCATACGATACATAAGTGACAGCAATCTTTCGTGAATCTAGGGTTTGGAGAAAAAAAAAAGACTAGGTGGTGGCGTCACGTGATTAAGCTATCCTTGGCTGGCAAGTCAACCTCATCTGACGCCAGTGCGCGGTGTCTCTCGGGTAGGGCTAGGTCCTTCATGGTTGCCAGACCGCTCGAGGTTGTTTTGGACGCGGTAACCTTCAGTGGCGCCTGACCGTGTATTCCACTCTACCGCTTGCCTATCACGTCACCAGGGTTCGTTTCTCATGATTCTCTTCTTTAAGCTTTTCATGATTATAGTTTCAAGATTGTCACGTGATTATCTTAGCTTCTTTCGTTTATCAGTGACATGAGGGCCGTCAGTTCGAGCGAGCTCCATCCTATAATTGAATGAAACACGTTGTGATTCTGCTGTATTGTGCGGCGCGGTTTTTTTTGGCTTTCTGCGTAAGCTCTTGCTGTTCAAATCGTAGACGCTATAGTGCAAAGACAGATTCGCGCACGTTTGCTCGCTGCATGCATTGGAAAATAGGGAGAAAGAAAGAAAGCAAAGCGAAACCAACTGCGACAAGCATCAGGCCCGTAGACAGGGGGGGGGGGGGGGTGCCCTAGGGAACCGGGCCCCTCCGAATTTTGGTTGGGGGTAGTGTTGATAACGTAGTGTGATACTAATAACAAAATTTAAGCCTATAATAACGTTGCGTTTAAAAGTCACTTTTTGTACATGCCGCTTACCTTACTGAAGAAAGTAATTGATTTGTGGAGTTTAACGTCCCAAAACCAGCTCTGATTATGAGAGACGCCGTAGTGGAGGCCTCGGGAAATTTCGACCACCTGGGGTTCTCTTTAACGTGTACTGACATCGCACAGCACACGGGCCTCAACATTTCGCCTCCATTGAAATGCAGCCGCCGCGGCCAGGATTCGATCTCGCGACCTTCGGATCTGCAGCCGAGTGCCATAACCACTAGATCACCGTGGCGGGGCCCGAAAAGGAGTAATGAAAATAAATGCTTTTATGAAACAGTGAAGGCCCTTGAGCAAGTGGGCCCCTCCCGAAAAAATATCCCTGCCTACGGGCCTCGAAACCTCGCCCCCTCCCCCCCCTTTCCACACACACACACACACACACACACACACACACACACACACACACACACACACACACCCACACACACACACACACAACACACACACAAATCGTGCCTAGCTTGTGAACAGGCTTTGGAAGGTAGCAGTTTTTCGCCGTTTCACTCCCGCGCAAGGGCAAACACACCTGTCTCTGATCTCATGCCCAGGTGACTTGAGCGACGGCGAATGCCAGTACACATTGTCATAAAGACTGTTTGACGTGGGTAGCGTTAAGCCCTCTCTAAATTAATTTGACACCACTCGGATGTAACGCGACGGAGGCCGTAAACGTCAATATTCAATCAGGTGTGTCGCCTACCCATATACACCTGCAGAAGGAATGCGCGCATGCACCACACCTGATCGCATTATCGCTAATCGTGACATCAATAGGAAGTGTGTCATGCTATTGATGTCATCCCCTATTTGTCTTGTTCGTACCTTGCCATGCCAATACTGGTGATTACGAAGTGGACGAGAAGACTTCGTACGATCCATTGTATCAATCGTATTGACGCCGACAGCGCCTGTCACTTCTTTTTTTCGCATTCTATGCGGTACATCAAGCTTTCGACATAATGACACACAGGTAATAATAATAATTTCTAGGCTTTTACGTCCCAAAACCACGATATGATTATGAGATCGATTTTTGGGCTTTAATGTCCCAAAACCAGCTCTGGTTAAGAAAGACGCCGTAGTGGAGGTCTCCGGAAATTTTGACCACCTGGGGTTCTTTAACGTGCACTGACATCGCGCAGTACACGGGCCTCAACATTTCACCTCCATCGAAATACAGCCGCCGCAGCCGGGATTCGATCCTGCGACCTTCGGATCAGCGGCCAAGTGCCATAGCCACTAGGACACCGCCGCGAGGCAATGGAACACCGAAAACGAATCGTGATAATATAAGCTGCGTTTCTGGCAGTTAGTCTTTGGAATGCTTTACGCATGTATCTACCACGGCGAACAACGGCACGCAAGAGTGCTTTCAAACGAAATCAAACTACAATTGATTCCTAACAGGCACAGGACCACTTGTAAACAGCAAACGAAGCAAAATGCCAGCGCAGCACTGCTTACCTCACATCGGGCCTAGTTTGTTAAGAAGCATAAACAACTCTCACCAAAATAAAATGACAAGCAATTCTGAAAGGCACGCGGTCATGCATAACTCCCAACAGCGCGCAACATACAAGTATGGCGCACTTTCCGGCGCAGTACTCACCAAAACATAGACACCGGTCTTCGTGTCAGCCATGATGTCCAGTGGGTCCAACAAAGTTTCGATATGGATCCAGTTTCACACTAGCCGCCTTCGAGTTGACGCGTGCGCGTTCGGACACCGAGCCACGCGGCCTTCCGAACTCTCTCCTCCTCCGAGTCTCGTCACGCGTGTGACGTCTTCGATGTCGAGACCCACGTGACTCGTAAGAAAGCGAGCACGAAAGAAAAACACAGCAGCAGCGGCAGCCAGCAGCAGCAGCAACAGCAGCTTGGCATTACTCAAGCGGGCGTCGTCTCGAGTGACAGCGGCTCCCGGCGACTCGGCGACCCTTCGGTGAGGGCAACACCCACCAGCGCTGGAAACTGTTGCACGCAGTACACTAAATGCAAGGAAGCGTGGCCACTTCCAGAGGGCGTCTGCTCTCATCGTGACTAAAGTTATCGCAGAGGCCCTATCTTGAACTCCCATCGGTACATCTTGTCCGTGCGGCGGTATTTTTTTTTCGCTTTGGGAAATGATAAATATTAAACGAAACTAACAGAGGGAGGTGGGGTGTTGTTATTTTGTGGGGTTTAACGTTCCAAACCAGCTCTGATTATGAGAGACGCCGTAGTGGAGGGCTCCGGAAATTTCGGCCACCTGGCTTCCTTAACGTGCACTGACATCGCATAGAACATGGGCCTCAACATTTCGCCTCCATCGAAATGCAGCCGCCGCAGCCGGGATTCGATCCCGCGACCCTCGGATCTGCAGCCGACTACCATAGCCACTTGACCACCGTGGCGGGGCCCGCGAAGAGTGATAGGCCGGCTTTGAAGAGAAAGCTGTGGCGAGATTAACGGCTTTCGAAGCCGACTCATTTGAAACAAACAAACAAACAAACAAACAAACAAACAAACAAACAAACAAACAAACAAACAAACAAACAAACAAACAAACAAACAAACAAAGGACGACGACCACTAAAACTAGTGTTTGACGATTCCACTGCCAGCACAAAAGCCTTTGTCGAGTGCATGACGGGATTTTGTCATGCACTCTCAAGTCGGACTCGATATTCAGCAAGTCAACCATATTGCTCTCTATGCGAATAATCTATTGGCAAGAAGGCTAGGAAGTGCACCGCACAGTGCGTTAGCAAATGATGTCAGCAATTTGATGAAAAGAAATATAAATAAAAGAGAAAGAAGATGTAAGAAGAACATGGACCGATGTAGAAATGAAACTCGCACCTGCCGTGGTCGTACGGTCGCTAATTTGTAGGACCGCTGAAATTGAAGAAAGGAGTTCGACTGCTGTCCACAGCGGATATTCCTTTTAGTCGGGGCCAAATGCAAGGAGACTCGTGCAGCCAGATTTAGGCCTGATCTAAGCTTAGTTTCGGCCACAACAAGCGGTCAAAATTAGTCTGGGCTATACACTACGCTATTACGTGGCTCATAACCGTGTGATTTTGGCACACGCAACTCCGGCACGTCATCATTACAATGAAGCACGCGAAACTCTATGAACTGAGAGACTCTCGCCACGATTCCGTTAATGTGGTGGATTTCAGGCGAGTTAACGAGGCGGTCATTCAAGATGGGGAGGGAAATCTACGGCGCCCTCAAGTCATGGACAAAAACTGACGATGATTCATCTGATACCGCATAAGCGGGTCAGGCGACACGCAGCAGCGAAAGTGCACACATCTTGGGACCATGACACTTATATACTGCACCGAACAAGAAAATGTCGAAAGAGGGAAAGGGTGAGAGGAAGGTTGGGAGGGGCGGGGGGGGGGTCGGTTGATTCACAGTGATGCCGTGCGTGGCGTGGAGGGGGGCTGCAGCAATCTGTCCCGTCTCGAGTGAAGCCAACGGAAGGCAGTGTCGTCTTCATGTTGCTCCTGCTTTAAGCGGGTCGGTGCAATCGTGGGGGCCGGTGGAACCACGCGTGGTTATCTGAGCCGATGGACGCTGGAACTAAAGCCGAGGGGAAGCGGTGCGTGTTTTCTGTCGCGGCGATTGTCGCTGCTGATGGAGAGGGGACGGAGGAGAGCTCTGGAGCAAGGGGGACCGCCGGCGCCTCGAAATTCCCGGAATCCTGATAGGTCACGTCTCAGCGGCAGCAGCAGCGGGCGGACACCGAGAAACATGTTGAATGCTGGCGAAACAGAAATGCATATACGTGTATGCACATGGATATATGTATATAGGTACGTAAACATATATGTATATATGTACGTTCCACGAACTCCGAGAGGCTCGAATCTCGGAGACAGTGGTGACGACTGACATGTCAGCTGCAGAGCTGAGAGGAGGGCGTGCGGCTATGAAATCGAAACCTCATAGCTGCAAGTCAACGCAGACGGTGCAACGAAACAATGCATATTATAGTTCGGAGGGTCAGTATTCCGGTTTCACTATTCGTAAAATACGTTCACAGAACGTTTCACAACCCTTCTGAACGCAAAGGTGAATCGTTATCAAACCCTTTTACATAA
The DNA here is from genome assembly GCA_013339685.2 of Hyalomma asiaticum. Taxonomy (NCBI): domain Eukaryota; kingdom Metazoa; phylum Arthropoda; class Arachnida; order Ixodida; family Ixodidae; genus Hyalomma; species Hyalomma asiaticum. The sequence continues at coordinate 31,540,679 of CM023489.1, forward strand.
AAAAGGAAGAAATGTGCGTTAAATGAAAGATTCTAGCTGTCCATACATTGTCACTGTCGCTGTAATCCAGGTGTGCGGCTGCAGCAAGGCAACGTCGGGTACAACAGACAGCTGTGCAGAGAGAAGCCCAAACAGCAGCTCGCTGTTGTGTCGACGCCGGGCCGAGAGTTCGGTTCGTTCTCGGGAAAACGACGCCAAGAGACTCTCTAAGATGTGCAGTTATACAGATTTGCACGTTACAATACCGCAGTAATTATGGCGTAGTGGGTACTTTCCTACATGGCGAAATGATAAGAGTTATGGCGCAGGGGATACCCACCACCTCTACTTGCACTAGTTTCCTCAAGTGTTTAAAATGGCCTCTAATAAGGTCGCTCCTCCAGCTTATGCTGTCACTGTCCTGCGGTTCCGCGGAAGCCTGGCTTTTTTTCTGATGCCGGACCATGGCGAATGCAATATTTTTTTATTTGTAGAGAGATAGAGATAAGGTGGTAAGAAGTACAAAGAGGAAAAATAAAAGGCACAGGCTTTTACTGAAAGACAGACCCCTGCGTTGCTTTGCTGTACTGGAGTAAGAGTCTGGGGTGAGCAAGCAGAACAGTAAAAATAAAGAAACTCGCCAGAAATATAGGGCATTGGGAACGTTAGGAGGCATTGAAGGCATTTCTGACAAACCAGTAGAGAGTAGGACTTTTAGTAGCGCTTAGAGGGTTTGTGAAGAGTTCGCTCTTCCCTGAATGAGTGATAATCAAGACCACAGGACTACGAAGGTTACAACAGATTGTGTGTTAAGTTCTGTTCAGAGCTACTTTGATTGCGTGGACTATGACGGTTTCCGAGAGAGCCATGCGCATGTTGGCAGATTAGGTTGGATAGATGGATGAATTGTAGGAACTACTGATATCCTGCAGATTGTGATTCATCACGAAGCGAGCCTCTAGCTCCCATACATGTAGGGACCGACAGCTGCGTCACGGGCCCGCTGACCAACAGCCGAGAGTTGGTCAGCGGGCTGTGGAGGGCCGCACCTCACATGGATCTGTCGTTCCTGCTGATAGAGCGTGATAGAGAACACTGTCGGGGCATGTGTTCTAACGCGGCTATCTCCACATACTCGCGGCAAGAAGCATCAGCCTATCGGGATAGATTTTGTGTAAAAGGAAGGGATTGGGATAAGTGCACGCCTTCGTGAGGTGTGGTGCTAAAGGCAACAACTTTAAAACATGAGGTAACAACTTTACTCTAGCACTGGAACTCGACCAAAAAAGCGGCAACGGAAAGTAATTTCGGTCTAAGCCATGACGACGTTTCTGTATGAACATTGTTGTTCTTTTTTTCTGAGGGATTGCCTTACCTTTGAATGCCACGTCCGACCCCTCTCTGCTTGGTATAGCAGTAGTGCAGTTGTTGTTCTTGTTGCTGCTGCTGCAGTTGTCGTTTTTGTTACGCGAAACGCCGCAACCTACTCAAGGTGGTCGGCCATGAACTGCGTTGTGCAAGGCTTAGTATTAAAAATAAAACAAAGGTAAAAGGAGTGTGAGTGTAGTGACTCTACATTTCCTTGAGTTTCTTTCTTGGAAATGTGCAGGATCAATGAGCCAGAGTGAATGAACTGAAAAATAAAAATTAAGCGGTTGCTTGGAAAGGAATAATAATAACAAGAAAGAACAATAACTGCAACTATACTAAATACAACAGTCCAACGATTACGCCCCGAACCATGAGGGCGCATGCCGAGAAATCGAGTTCAAATCTCACCAGGAGAATGACCTCTTCTTCTTTCGCTGCTTACACAGAAAACAAGATACCAAACCAAGAGATGGTACCTGCTGCGGATGCTACTAAAAGAGCTTTTCGATGCACTCACTGCAGCCACCAGTGTTAAAATGAAATCACAAACACGAAGCAACGATAGAAAGAATTGCGGCTTTAAAGATTAATGCCCCAAGTCGTTTATACTCCTTGTAATTGCTCGGCGAAATGTTAACCTCTGTACTCGCTCGTCGATTAGGTTAAGTAAGGTAAATGCACTCTTGTCACTGCCTGCCCTTCTTTACATTGCTTCGACGTCGTTCCTCTGACTTTATTGCGTACAATTACCAAACAAAAGAAAGCTCCAATGTGTAGTGAGCAAGTAAATGGTCGCTATCATCGCTGGGGTGGGGGTGTTTCCTTGTTTCGTGCATAGTCGAGTTAACCGGACTCGCGCTTTGTTAGCACGGCCCGACAGAATCCCGGGCCCTTTCGCAACGTTGCAAACGGAAAACTTGCTTCGAAGTGTTTGAGCCGGCTCTGTGCCTGAAGGTATTAACCGGGATTTTCACCTTTGTAACACACCGCGCGGTATCTCGCGAGACAATGTTCTAGAATTCTAGCCTGTTCCGCAGAGCGAGAGAATTACTCTTTTCAACACCGGAGCTTGTTTTTATGCGTATAGTCAAAATAAAAATAGAAACAAATTTGACCTGCGTTACAGGACTGTATGACAATCGAAGGCATAATCTTGATGGGGCACTTTTAGTAAAGCAATAATACATTAAGTCGTACATTTGCATCACATGTTTTCGGCGAGACGTTTGCTAGACTTAATTATCCTGAATAAGTAAGAGCCCACGTTGGCAATTAGGTCGATATTCTCCATATGTACGAAAACTTATTCCTTTTCAGTGTATTCTAAATCGTGCAGCGTGATCCTGCTCCATGTAAAATCACGTGAGGCACATACCCTTGTGTCCCGAGTTTGGGTATGCGCCACAGGTGATGGGTATAGGTATACCCACCATGTCAAGGTCATCGCTCCGTGCGGGGATGAGCTCTTCGCGATCGGTCATAGGTATTTTGCAATATCTGCAGGTTTTGATTCACTTTTGTGCCAACCATATTTCGCTCGAGATCATCATCACGGCATCAGACACTTAAGAGACACTCCGGTGGTTTTCACCATTTCCTGATATCGCTGTTTTCCAATACCACTGCTGTCTCCTGTAGCAGGAAGGATGATTAAATTTGCCGAGAAGCTCACCAGTAATTTTAAATGACAGAACGAACGATGCGTTCAAGAAGAAACCGAGACGGGTAGATGCTTCGTGCAGTTTGTGCGATGAAGTCACAGACTCACCGCCATCGTAGACATGGAGCTAATGCCAGAAATATGAAAGCTGCGATGTCATCCGACGATAATATTGAGTTATGCCAGCTTTTCTTAACTTGACAGCGACGGTTTGAGCGCTGAAGTATCACCGCTTTGCTGTTGACCGTCCGCCTGCTCGAGTAGCCAGCGTTGAAGGTTGTGATGTCAAAAACACAGGCTGGCTCTCATGAGAATTCGCTAAAAAATTTAAAAATTCCTTTTCAGAAAAACTAAAGGATTTGCATATGTCTGACTTGGTATATATTATTACAGTACCCATGAGAAGGTACATTGAAAATCTCATGGAGATCCGTGGACAATTAAAAATCGCCGGAGTTGCCCTATGAGGATTTTGCTTTATAAAATGGGTGCAAGGAGGGCGCTATCTTTTGCACGTAAAAGGAGAACCAAGCTATCTGCTTCTTTAATCTGCCGACGTTCCGTACCGCTATCACTCGGACTTCTCAGAGTCCGAAAGCGGTTGGCGTGGGTGTTTCTTGACCTTGCCCGGCAAATCACGAGTGGCCTTATCGCACCAGCGGAAGGGTGAATCACCACGCCAACACTGGGTCGCTCGGTTTTGCATAAACATGGTCTGCGTACGAACCACACGTTGAGACGACGCACTGTGTTGTAGCGAAATCAGGAGCTGTCATTCATGGGGTCATTCAGTCCCGTTTTACGAACCACAACTTCACACACGATGTGCGAGAGTGGAGTCGAACAACGAAATGGCGAGAGAAAGCTGCGGTATTCAGGAGTTGTTTGGCTAGTTGGTGAGACATAATTTCATAAATTCACGAGCGCAAACCACCCACATACACCAACACAACGACACGCATGAAAAATAGACCACCACTCATCGCTGAATGGTGGTCTATTTTTCATGTGTGTCGGTGCGTGTGGGTGTGTGTGTGTGTGGTTTGCGCTCGGAAATTTATAAAAAGCTACGGAAGTGGTGTATAGATACAGTACTATTCCCGACACTTTGAACGTTTTTCAATTTGAACGTTTTCAATTACTTATTCGATCGCATGCACTGCAGATTTTGTTAATGTGTACCTTCCGACGCTCATTTGAGTGTCGGCGCACGTTCGCGAGGATTGATTTGGGGGCGAAATGCAGTAATGTTACATAATGTTATAATGTTAACATAATGTTGTTATATATATATATATATATATATATATATATATATATATATATATATATATATATATATATATATAACAACGGTGAACAACTTTAAGTTTGTATAGGAGCAACAGACATAGTCGCCGCTAAGAATCTCACCAGGCAAATCATTAAAGAAGAATAGCGCCAGTTTGCTTCGACTACATAGCACGTTTGGCGCTCACGCAAAATGTGTCCAAGCGTAAAACTGTACGCTGCAGATGTGGAGTTTCCGAAATTATAGCATTACGGTGTTCACAGGGACGCACCATACACATGCTTTTCAGTATCCCGAAAGCAGCCGATAAGGCAACGCGTAGAACCACATACAGAATAGCTAACTGTCGTCGGAGCCCTCGGAACAAAAGTTATTTCGGCCAGAAATGAAAACTTTTTCTGACTGTAAAATCCTCAGGGGTCTACAACTCAGTAGCGATGCCTTATGATGCAATGCCATTCATACCTGCGCTTCTAGCGCTTATTACTGAGACGGTGCTGCTCCACGCGTGTTACCATTGACATTTACCGGTCTCGAACGGTAATCAATGACTTTCACTGAGCCTGGCTGAAGATGTAAGTCAGAGCAGCTGTAGGCCTCATTTCAGCAGCGCTATAGATAAGAACATCTACGAGTAAGAAAACGTTAGCGTGCTAAATGGATTGTACGCTCTCTCTCTCTCTTTCCCCTTGGAAGCAAAGTTCATTGCCTCATTTCTCAGTAGTAGTGTAGTCAGAATGTTATCTCTAGGGAAAGGGGGGCGGGTCTGAACGCTTTCATGTGGGCTTGTAAGTGTTTGTATTTGTTCATATAGACAAATACATATAAAGATTTCGGGAAGAGGTATCACCTCCCCCCCCCCCTCCCCCCCGACCCTTCCGTTTACCTTAACGGTGGAGTATATTAACCAGAAATATGACAAGAAACAGCGAGTTCACCTTTAAGAAAGGTCAGCTCAGCACGCATGGGCTCAACAACAGCCTGTTATAACATTGTAAATTGGCGGCTTTTCTTGATATGTAGCCTCGCTCAACGCTTTTCTCTTGCAAGTCATGCGTGTTCATTCGATACGCTGTCTACAAGGCAACCTGAATTCACACTTTGACATTGCTTGTGAGGTGTGCACTTACCGTCATGATTTAGTATACCTTGTCAGGAGTACCAGACGATGCTGTTCTGAATATATAAGTCCGCACTGCATTGCACGCATTTCGCGTACCTTTCGCGTACGCACGGCAAAGGCTCATGCGCCTCCAGCGTACAAATAAACCAGACACGGGCTGTACACATAAGGCAGAACTAGTTTAGTACGAAAACACAGAAGACCGCCTGCAGGACGCGAATAGTGTAGATAGGAACAGAGCTGCTCCATGCAAGAGTACGTCTATGTACACCGTCGGAACGCCGCCTGCTCAACGGTACTACCCCCTTCGGTTCACGGACATCAAAAGCAAAATACGCCCCATTCTCAATGGTTAACAGCATTTACTGGAATGGCAGCTGCTGTTATTTTTGCTTTTCCTTCCGCACGCGATTAGGCATTGGTACATTACATTGTACCAGTAACTCCAGGGTCGTTCCAAGAGACAAATCCCTAGAATGTATGCAGCAGTAACGTTCTAAACACTGCCTGCCTACCGTTCGCACAGCATGGAGTGCATTCTCTGCATACTGCCGCAACGACTTCGCCGTTGTTTGCAATCCAACAGGTGCAGTAGCCAGGCCAGCTGATGCATTGTCGTCGTCAACACAATTTCGCCCCTCGCAGTGTCGCCAACACCCTGTGAGGCCCTGCCTAGGCGAGATATACTTGTTCCTTCAGTGTGCTCAATGAACGCACGTTGCAGTGGTGAACGATCATACTGACTCGTATATTCAGACCTCTGAATTTAGAACAGTAGAACACGAAGATTCTCTTATGGGCAGTTTTAATGACACCCGATGTTTTTCGTATTCGGAGCCAGAATGGAGTAGCTTTATTACAACATTATCTGACTTCAGGCCAGAAGTATTCTATTGGTGGCCCGAGTGAAGCGACGTCACTTTCGCAAATCAGTGTAGCAAAGTCGAAACCGTTCAGCACAGAGAAATTGTTTTCTTCCTCCTGTCAGTAATTTTCAATGTGTCTTGATAACACAGCGAAACCTCGCTGATAAGACCTTCAAAGCAATCGGAAAGCAAATCATATCAACCGAAAAATGGTGTCAGTCCCATGGAAATTTGTGTAGAAAAGAAAAGAAGGACACCAACCTCATACGAAATTCATAACAAGTGTGCCCGAAAACACACCGAATAAGCGCCAGATAGGTTATAGGGACGCTTAATTGTTACAAACATTCAATGTGGTTTGCACCTTTTGTTAAAATTCAGTTTGAACCGGCATGCCCAACAACAAGTGCTGCTAGCATGGAAATGCAGTGCGGCTCTGAGTTGTTCTTGGCCCGGAAAAAGAAAAGTGTTATCCGGAAAACGTATTAAGCGGGGTCGTATCAACGAGGTTTCACTGCGTACTTCTAGGCTCGGAGATAAGGGACTTACGGTTCTAAAAGCAGTGCACAACATCAAAACTACGCTGTTAAGTAATTCATAGCGTGAGGGGGGGGGGGGGCACTGTATCTTACGAGCCTCGCGACGTGGCCAGCGCAACAGTTCAACAGAACATAATGCATCCAGGCTGAACCACAGGGGAAACAAATATGCATCGGAGTTCATAGAAACTTCAAGTGAGTGAGCTCAGCGGTCACTCGCGATGGTGATTGACCTACAGGAGAAGGTCAATGTCACGCTTGAGCATCTTGAGTAGTATTGGTTCGACCACCTGGACGTTGAAGCCGCTGTCGACGAAGATGGCACCGATGACAGACTTGAAGAACTTGTAGACGAAGCTGCGCTTTTTTTTCGCGTACTTCAGATCAGATAACGTCTGCAGATAAAGAGAGTACAAGAGAACGTCGTAAGGAAAAAGCGCTAAACACGAGAACATCGCATGCAAGTGAGCGATAAGTTGGAAAGACAATCCCGCTGCACATGCCGTTAATAAAATTATAGCGGTGATACCGCGCTGTCGTAAAACGTTGCTCTTAATTAAGAAAGGGCGCAGCAAAAGGCGATAACTAGATTGGGGTTGCTGACAATTAATCTCAACATGAGTAAGTTCGGAAAAATTACTGGAAGGACTTTCTGAAACGTATTTGTTTTGCACTAACGGCGCTCATTGTTCTAACAGGAGTGTTGTAATATTCAGCGTGCACCGAACTTGGGCATTCGCAAAGAAAATGCGCAAAATATTCTTATTAAAAAATGCGTCTGAATGGCAGTGCCTGTGATGTCAGCGCGATGTCACGGATGTCAGCATATGCGCTAGCATCTTGTTCAATTTGATGAAAGTTAAAAAAAAAAGTCTCGAAATTCTAGTCACTGCTTACTTGACAACACAGCGTAATTTTTAATTCATTCGCAAATAACTGGCTAGCCTGGAGGCGACGTTTTTTACGTTATGCGCGACAGGAAGCTGGCACACACATTTAAAGAACACGTATCAGCTGTATCTTTGATTATCTCTAATACTTTGGAGCTTTAAAAGGGGCCCAGCAACACTTCTCGAGCATAGTCAGATAACGGTGCGGAGCAGTCGCAGAGGCTCCTACGAACATGCAAGCCAAGTATTATTTCACTGCGCAGATCAGGCAATTCGCTATTCGTTTTGAGATTCAGCTGGAAATTACCTGCTCTTCTTGCGACAAATTACAAGTTACGAATATGTTGCAAATTACGTAAAAGTTACGCTGTAATTTGAACGAATAATAAGGTGAAACTGAGCTGCCAGAGCGTCGGCAAAGTCGCATCAAGGCAGAAAATAGCATTGCTGCATTTCACGATCGCCTAAACATGCTTAGTAGTGCTTTGTTTATTCAGTTTGACTACATCAATGCAGTAAAACCTTGTTATAACGAAGTTGAAGGGGGGAGCGGTAATTATTTCGTTATAACCATTAGTTCGTTATAGCAAATATCAATTTCATCTATGGGAATTTCAAGGGGAATTGCGAATTCTTCGTTATATCCAATAGTTCGTTATATCCGGGTCCTTTATAACGAGGTTCTACTGTATAAAGAAAATGCACGTATCTGTACCTTTAAGAACAGCGAGGAATGTCGAGCGACAATACTACCTGCTCCTCGTGACATAATTTCTTGAGAGAAGAACAGGGGATTCCCCATTGTGTCTGAAACCAAATTGGATACTCCCTGGTGCACGCAGCGATATACTATTTTAGTTCAAATGTATTGGATTTTTGGTTCGGATATAACTTTGGATTTTGGTTAAAAGGAGCCTCCACGACTCATCGGCACCATTATCTACGTTCAAAAAATATTTCAGGGTCTCTTTGAGAGCATGTAACCTCACGAAAAGCTCACATTTTGGCTCATGAAGTGTCGGATTATGGCAGGTACGTCTTAACACTTGAATGGCATAATTCACAGCTCTGTTGTGATTATTGTGATTATTCATGAGTACCTGTGTTCCTTTATCTGCGTTTTGTTTGATACTACGAGAAAGCAAACGTTACATTAATTTTCAATCATTCTGCATGCGCTCTTTCTGGTATTCTTGAACCGCATTTCTTACTTCATTTGAAGTTACTACATTCAGGTGCAATATTTATTAGTAACAATCACGCAACAAGATCCATAAGAGCTTGTGCTATGGTCTTTACTAAGCCTATTTTGTCTTTCTGCGGTCCACAGACTTCCAAATAAGCTGCAAGCAATAGCTTTTGAATTCTACAAAGAAAAGACCCGTCGCTAATTATTCTGCAGAGTGCTTGAATGAACGACCTCAAAAGAAAAAAAAATCATTACGGGACTCTCTACCTAGGAAAAGGTCAATTTTAAGTTGAACATGCGAGCACATGTTCCTACTACAACTTTCACAAGCACGTATGGTTTTTTGAGACATGCAGTTATCCATTGAAGTAGAAGGGTCATGCATTACCAAGGCAGAGTATCATTGCCAAGATGCCTGTAAGCCGCGAACTTTTGTTACTATATTGTGGTAAGCTCAGCTACGTTGGCAGACTGATCAGCCATGCGGTGCTTTTTGTCGGTTTCTATGGGCATCTCGTGGAGGCGTACCTGGATACTGCGGAGGCCATCGGCGAACTCCCTCAGTGAAGCCTTTTCGACAGGCCTGTCGACGAACACGTACTTGTGGAAGTCGTTCTTCACGGCGAAGTAGGCCAGTGAGTCCTGGCGAAGCACGGATGCCTTCACCTGAGCCATGTGATGTTGTGACTTGTTGCGAGCGTTCATCAGCACATACCTGCATGTAGATTTGATGTACACATGGACATGACACTATCACTGTCCATGTGGACAGTTTATCGAGCGATGTCGCGGGTTTGGTTAAAAGGTTCGGCATAAATATGTAGCACTCACACACCTCCCTTGTACTAATGTTCATTTGAACGCTGCAGGATTCTTACCTCAGTAACATTTGGTATGTCCATGGAATCGGGTTATTAGTTCTTACAGCGAAGCGTCGTTTGCCTCTTTCTCAATACTTGTGGGCTCTGGTCGAGACGGGATTGAAATTTCGCCTGCCAGAGGATGTTTGAATGGCTTGAGTTAGAGGACGAATGTTTTCTAGTCGTCGGTTTTGTCGACGCATGCACTGGGAATGCCAATTCTACCGGACTTTGCATCACCCCATTGGCAAGGCAAATTTAGGCTAGAAGACTTCTAGTACTTTTAATTAGTTCAATGAATGCCTTCGGCAGCGACCTAGAGCAAACACAGCTTACGACAACGACAAACACCGTTAATCTTAACCGAGAACTTTAGCGGTCTCCCTCGCCAGGTGTGAGCATTGTGAACGAACAAGCTTTGCCCACACATAAATCGGTTCCAGTGTCCCCCTTATCACTGCCCAAGAAGGGTCGCGTTTCTATTTCCCCGACACATGGCTTAATTAAAACTGTTTTCTAATGCAAATTTACTACTGGACGCGAGACAGGAGCGTCACTGTCTGTAGTAAAGGATTGAACTACTTTGAATCGATGAACAGATCGCAAAATACGATTTAGAACAGGGAATGTCGCAGGAGCCAACATTTCGACAAGTGGACTTGTCTTCGTCAGGGCCGCCCTGACGAAGACGCGTGCGTGCGTGCGGCACGCACGTATAGTTTCGAGTTATAGGCAGGAATTGGTGCTGTAAATTGTTGAATCTTGCCACGTCAGTCGAAAAGAAATGTGTTTGCGAGCCATCGATTTTTCGGCTCTCTACATGTGTGCGCTATCTCGCGCACACATGTATGAAGCTAAAGTCACGTCCCACCGTTCAGATGACCTTAGGCCCCATGGCGCTGTGCATCTCAGCTACGCCAAGCAACAAAGGCTTTGCTGCATTTCCTTAATGCTACTGGACTAATTAACCGTCTTTGAAAATGGACAAACAACTTCCATAACGTCAGCATCGCCGCGGCCTTTTTATTAGTTTTTTTTTTGCTCTCTCTCTATCTTCCTGAACTTTTCTTCCCCTTCCCCAGTGCAGGGTAGCAACCCGGCTCAGTCCAGGTTAACCTCCCTTCCTTTCCTATTCCTTTCTCCTCCTCCTCCTTATAAAATGTTTTTCGATTACTTTTTTTCGATAACCTTGATGAAATCCACACATATCTGTTTCTTCTCAATAAAATTCAACTGCGAGTCAGCACCGATCCTGCGTGTCCCCAGCCTAGTCCTCATCGTTGAGTGAGCACGCCCGACGCACACGATGAACACGTAAGAACTAGCTCAATTTGCTATAATTGCAATGTAGCTTCAGGGCCTGCCGGCGGGCCATGCGCACTGAAGAGTGTGTATGTCGCGCAGTCGCCACAGGCTTGATTTAACCCTCTCTGTGACTGGTCAGTCACAGCTGCGGGGAGGGAGGGCTGCCACTGAAACGTCGCCTGTAGACGTCATTGTTTCAAAATATAAATATCACACCATCTACCGCTAAAGGGGACCATGAGGCGATGCGAAGCAGCACGGGGGGTGCACACCGCGTTTGCATCGGTTTGACTAGGCGTCGCGTTTGCATCGCTTTGACGCTAGCAGACGCTGCCAGCGTTGCCTCTTGCGGGCGAGGGCGCGTTCTCGTTCCTTGCTGTCTGGTAAAGGGTCCATCGAAGAAAGTGCACTTCGAAAGTCAACGCTGTCCGCCGCGGTGATATAGTGGTTAAGGTACTCGGCTGCCACCCAAAAAACGCGGGTTCGATCCCGGCCGCGGCGGTCGAGTTTTCGATGGAGGCGAAAATGCAGAGGCCCGTGTACTGTGCGTTGTCAGTGCACGTTAAAGAACCCCAGGTGGTCTAAATTTCCGGAGCCCTCCACTACGGCTTTTCTCTCCTCTATATCTCTTTCACTCCCTTTCTCCCACCCCCCCGGACGCTTAGCCGTGCTCCCTACATGGGCTGCAGAAATTAGCGTCCTTTACTAACCGAATCACAATAAATCAATCAAGTCAACGCGCGCCGTTCGGAGAGGAGAGGAGGAATGCCGAGAGGAGAAGAGATGAGACAAGGAGAGGAGGGGGGAGAAGGATGCGCATGCGCAGTGCGGGTGTGGACGCCTCACGGCGAATGGATGGAGGGAGGGAGGAAGGGAGAGAGGGAGTGACATAGCCCCGACCATAAGCTGCTCCGGATCTAACAGACAGGGCTCCAGGTGTCTCAAACGCCACATGCACGTGAGTTCGCATGTCGCGCGCTCACCTAGCCACGATGTAGTCCATCACGAACGACCCGATGTAGTCGAGCGGTTCGAACGAGTCATGGCGGTCTTTGCGGTCGCGCGTCTTGAATGTGGGGTGCAGCAGAGCCTTGAGGAGTATGTTGGGATTCTTGAAGCGGTAGTCTCCCAGGTGGTCGCGCAGAAAGTCCTCGGGCAACCGCAGCGAAAGCGCCTGCTTCAGGTCTGGCGCCACCTGAAGGTGCTCTAGGCCCGCGGCGACTGCTCCCGAAGACCCCTGCGGTGCGGAGTTGCTGCCTCCTACGTACGAAATGATTCGTGAGGAGCGAAACCAGATAGTATATGGAGGGAGAAAATGCAGGCAGCACATGGAGACAGTGAGAGATCTGATGCTAGACACAGAAAATAAACGCCAGCTTGTGTTCGGGTGCTGACAAACCCTTTTCAGAATTGCAACTCTTGCAGAGATAAGCCCCAGGTGACACCATCATCATTGGCACACTATGTTATAACGACTAAGTTTTGGTAATTCACAGGTCAGTTCCGGTTGAAGACGCTCAAGCAAATGAGTGGTTATGATGCTTCAGCAAAATGGAAAATGCTAGTGGTAAATATAAAGACACCCGTATGGTGGCCTAAAACGTCGCAGTGAAGCATAAAATATCAAATCATTGTGCACTTATGACGACTTGCGACGTTCGTCGCGCAGATGCGAGATTTCGGACACATATATTTGTCTAAGAAGAGGAGCTCAGGAGAAGGTGAAGGCTTAAATAGACGAACAGATCGCTAAAAACGATTGAGAACAGGGAATGTCGCAGGAGCCAACGTTTAGACAAGTGGAGCTGTCTTCGTCAGGACAGCGACTGTCCTGGCGAAGACAAGTCGCTGTCGTGACGAAGACAAGTCCACTTGTCGAAACGTTGGCTCCTGCGACATTCCCTGTTCTCAATCGTTTTTAGCTATCTGTTCATCGATGTTTATCTAAGAACGCTCCTACACAGCAGCTGAATCACACATAGCAGCGCTTGGTAACCCATCCTCGTGTAATCATCAGTGTAGTAATGCCTTAAGCAGAATGCACTGAGGAATGAGTAGAGCTGCAAAATACATGAAATACATTTTTTGACTCCATGTGACACAATGATGAAACGTTGACTCACCGCCGACGGCGTACGGTGCAGCTGCATTTCGGTTACCCTGGAAACGAAAGGAACATAAATGCAGTCATGCACATTATAAGCTGCAATTCACCCTCAAACCACTCCTTGCCTTCGAGAAATGTACGCGCACGTGCGGGCGCGCACGCACGCGCACACACACACATACATACAGACAAGCGCGCGCGCGCACGCACAAGAAATTTTAGGGGCGAAGCTCCTCTTAGTCTAACCTTGTCACGCGTCAGTTGTCAGGCGTAACCCGCGTGCTGGGAGACACGCGCTCGCCCTCGGCGCGTGCCTCTCTCTCCCCGCGCGTGCCTCTGCTGTCTTGTGTTGGAGAGAGAGAGAGACAGAGAGAGAGCGAAAGGCGCGCGTAGGCTATGGAAACGTTGTTTCTTAGAGGAACGCTCTAACGGCTCGCAAAGAAGGAGAACGCGCCCTCACCCGCGAGAGACAACGTTTGCGCAGGCAGCGTCTCCTAGTGAGTTTCTTGATTGAGAAATACCGACTATATATATATATATATATATATATATATATATATATATATATATATATATATATATATATATATATATATATATATATATATATATATATATATATATATATATATAGTGCCGGTGGGAGATTTCACTTGTGCACAGTTCAACCATGAGGATTCGTAGCGTGCGCGTTAACTAAATCATTCCGGAACTCGGCACGATGTACGATGACCATCCCTAGCTTCGCCCACTCATCATCATTCACTCCGTGGATATGCTGTAATTTTTATTTCACAACTTACTTATCTGCATAATCAATCAAGCGCTGGACATGATGTTTCAACTACCCCATGAAAGACATCAGGAGGACACATGATTTGACTGAGATTCTACACCCCGAAACCAGGATATGATTATGAGCAGTAGAGAGCACCGGAAATTGCGACCACCTGGTGTTCATTAACGCCCGCTAACATCGCATGGTATACACGGTCCTCAACATTTCGGCTCCATCGAAATACACCCGCCGCTGCCGGGATTCGATCCCGCGACCTTCGCGTCGGCAGTCCAGCGCCATAACCGCTAGACCACCGTGGCGGGGAAACAGGAGAACAGAAGCTCAGGGGAAGATAGAGGCATGAATTGATGAAGTGATTTTTGAAAACGATGAACAACTGTTGTGGCCCCGACGAGGAAAAATCCACTTGTTGAAGCATTCGCTCCAGCGACATTCCACATTTTCCACCATTTCCAACGACATGCTCACCACAAAAAGCATCACGACTGTGATAGCAAGTACAAATAAAAGATGTTTTTTTGTTCGTTTATAAAAGGTGGGGAACACGGACACGTGCCATGTACAGCCAGATATGCATATATGGCCATATATGCGTATCTGGCTATATATGGCACGTGTTCATTTTTGCCAATATGTATCGGAGTCTTACACGACATTCCTATTGTTGGTCTTTCATTGTCATATATGTTTCTATCACGATTCGCGCAGATGCGGCCACATATGGGCACGTGCCATATATAGCCACATATGCCTAATTCCGGATATCGCCATAAATGAAATTTTTGTTAGCGTAGTCCGGAAGTTGCATTTTAGTTTGATTTGTTTGCGGCAGCACTTCAAATTCGAAGGAGAACCATGAAACTCGACATGCGGCAATCGTGATGAATATAAACGCGAACACCGCTCATGATTACACCCCGCGTGGCATGAAACGAAATTGTACGCATCGTCTTTAGCTGCATATCATTTAAACAGTCATACACTCGCGTTGCATGACGGTTAGCGTGTTGACCTGGTAAGCTGAAGGTAGCGGGACCGAATCCCGGCCACGCCGGCAGCATATCGATGGCGGCGAAAGGCAAAAAAGAGCCCGTGTACTTCAATTTCGGTGCATGCGTTAAATAACCCCAGGCATTCATAATCACTCCGGCGTCCTCCACTATGAGACATGCCTCACCATCATACAGTGGTTTTGGCACGTAAAACACCATCTATTATCATAATCAGCATCCAACGAGACGTTTCACCATAGGTAATTTTCGTTAGCGCACAAAAGATGCGTTTGGATCTTTGTAGACCTGTCGTTAATTTTGAGCATGGCCAAGGAACGTCTTCTATTTCTGGAAACTACTTTCCGACAACCACATAACATACAACTAAGGCGTCAGGTACGACAAGGCGTTATCGATAAACGTAGGTCCATGTGTTGTAACGTCGGCCAGCTTTCTGAGGAATTTTATCATAGCTCATAGAACTTCTGCTGAGCACTCTGTTTTGGCCTATTTATATACAATCCCAATAAACTAGCTGTTACAAAACAACACTTGCAAAATGTGATTATTCCACCGATTTAAATGAACGTACGTGTGCTATAAAGAGTACCATCAGCCCTGCTCTGACATGAATATTACGCAAAAATTAAGAGAATCTGAAAAAGAAAACAAGAAAACGATGGTCTTACTAAAGCTTACAAGCAAAGAAACGGCCATGCCGAGATAACGTCTGCCATGGGAGGCACATTCTCAATAAAACACAATAACGTGTACTGCGAAAAAAAAAACAAGCAAACTCAGAAAGGCGATAACATAAAACACAACGCACTTACTAAATGACATTGGAGGATGCATTTTAAGCAGTTTTCACTCTAAACATGTAGACTGCGGACCTTACCTGCTGTCCAGCCGCAAGTCCAAAAGAAACTGCGAATATCACCTGCACAGAAAAGATAGGGGTTAGATTAGATCTCTTGAAACGGTTCTTTGATGCACGTGTAATGAGTCAGCAGCAATGGCAGCGTCATGCACGCTGCAAAGCTCGTTCATTCTCGATTCAATTGCGTTTATTGTTTACGTGTAACAAAAACAAGAGTATGCTGAGATTGAAGGCAAAAACAGTGCCAAAGTATCTCATGGACTAGCATGCAGTTTCTGGAGCTCTTATAAAAAAACAAAGAAAACAGAACAATAATGTCGATAAACGACAAAAATAAAGCACTCACAATATCCAATCGCACTGGTAAGCACAACAACATTACTAAACATAGGCCCTTACAGTGCAAAATGTGTTTGCAAATCATGAAACTGAAGTTGCGCAGTTTATGTATGAAGTAGGAGAAGTTTGTTCAGTTGAGTAGTGATTCATAGGCTTGTACGTACGTGCATCAAATATTTAGGAGACGAATCGAATACAAATAGTGGATATCAAAACACAAATGTGCATTTATTAATGTAATCTTAACTAACACATAGCTGCGCCAGAAAAGCACCAATAAACTAGTAACAACACCAGGTATGTTACCGTCAGGAACACGCTGAATAGAGTAGCTTGTGATACTCTAGCTCTATTTATAGAATATCGCAGTATAAAGCAAGTGATAACAAATGCTGAAATCTATCGTGAAGTAATATTGGTCGTTCGACATGGTCAGGCTGCCGCAGTGCAAGCTGAAGAGATCCCGCACAAGGAGACGGCTGCGAATGGCAGCGCAGCATACAAGTCGAATGTTGGCGCCCCCACCGACACCGTCTCTTCTTCACTGGTTGCGCCAAGCGGCCATGACGTCACTAGCAATAATACCAACATGGTTTACATTAGAAAAAAAAACCGCGCTATCGAGCACTATAGTTTAAAATGCTTACACGTACGCAGCGGTGTGATCGGGTCGTTCGCCGCCGTCACGTCTCCGCGCACTACCTAATCTTAGCCAATCTGGCCACCTTCGCGTAAACCCGAAATGCCATTATCTTCGGCAAGATGACTGTCATCTAACAGATATGTCACCTAACAAGATATGTCACCTAACAAGAGAACGGAAAGCTACCACTCAACACCGGTCAAGCGATTAAGTCTTACATATTTTTTAATGTCTGCGAATAAGTTGACAGGATAACGTTTACAACGACTGAATATTAAAAAAAACAAAGAATTCAATAACCATAAATACGAAAATTTATAACAGACTAACTTGCATTACGGCATAGTTATTTTATTTAGTGCACCTGCATATGCGAAACAGCGTTTTTTTTTCGTAACGAACAATGCGGGTGCTGCAATAGAGAAAAAATATGCGTCTCGCTTTGTTGTAGCAACCGAACAAATGTTACGTGTCCATAATTCACAAAGCGGTGCATCCTTATACATCAATTACTCGCCTCTCGTCGCAGAACATCATAGAAATTCCGGAGCCGGCTAGGGTAGTGAGAAGTAACGCGAACTTGCCGACACATTTTATGAACACTCCATCTCGACAAGAGCCAGCCCAGATATCAACGAAACCTTTAATTGCAATTCAAGAGCAAATGTTAACGAGATTGCAAGTTATTCGTGGGGAATCAGCTGTGCAACCGTGTGCCTGCTGCAACGAGAGACAGCTTTACGCAACGGAGAGAAAAGAAGCCACCCGACCGCACTCACCACCAGAACCAGGTTCCCGGAAGGCGCCGCCATATCTTCAAGGGCACACGGTAGCCGAATCCGAAGTGACAGGCTTGTCAAGACCACTCAGTGGCTGGTACACAGCTGCAGTACATAAAGTGAACAGAATGAACACGCGTCTTGAGAAGGGAACCACTATGCTCCAGCTCAAAAGAAACACGTTCTCCGCGTACGTACGACAGCCGAGAGCTTCCTGTCGCGACGCAAACGGCGCAGGGGGCCCGCGCTTGTTCCCACGGTAACAGGAAGCACCTCCTACTTTCCTCTAATGTGGTTACCGTAAACACCGCCCCCTTCCTATCCGAAGCCCCGTCCTCCAGTTGCGTGACCTTGGTCAGCGAGAGCGAACGACGTCCCCCTTTCTCATTCAAGAGACAGCCGTCTCGGCACGTCCTCCAACTGGAAATTATCGCACGAGATGTATTCTCAATCTCGGTTGGCTGCGATTCCGAAACTATGCGTCTCCGCACGGGCGTTGGCCGACGACGCTGTCAACGGCCGCTGCCGAGAGGAAAGATGGGATGTGGTGGCCACGTGAGGGCGGTGTACGTTGCGGAGAGGGATGTAGATATAAGATACCAGAGAAGGCGCATGCATAGCTGGGGTGGCAGAAGGAGAAATGGTGCGCTCTCATATCAAGTCTGTATAAGCTTGTAGAAGGCCTAGATCATTAAGCTTTCTCAAGTCTACGCACTTGACCTACGCACGCTATTTCGCTGTTTGTGTCGGTTTACTTGGGCCATCTAGTTTGTATCTCGGTCTGTTAAGAGAGAAGCCTCCAGAGACAAGCCGCCAAAGTACACGAAGCTGCACCAGCGTGAAGGACTTATTTCGGTCTGTCATGCACATTATCTAAGCTGAGTACTATGAACGTTTGTGCGATCCTTCTGTATTTTTGCACAGGGTAACCTTTATGTACACCTATAAATTATATAGTGGATTTCGGAAGTAAAACCGCATAAATTATTAGAAGTGCGACAACACCTTCCGGTGAAGTAAAACAATTGTCTGCATTTGAGCTTTTGTTGCAAATACGTTACTTGAAGAAGAGAAATTTTAGGCGAATTTTAGCGCATGCATGACCTTACAGAGTATATCAAAACATTTTTATTAGCTTTTTCATTCCGAAGAAAGATGAATTTTCGCGGTGCTCTCGAATGCGCGCTATAATGTCGTTTTTGTCCTAGGTCCGCTTTTAATTGTTAGTGATTGTTTCTTATCCACCAGCTGTGTCCTTAAGTGTTACTCACGTCTGATTACCACTTCTCGTGAAAAATAAAATACCTGACCTGAATAAAAACTTCCGTACCTCATGGCTTAGAAGTATCACCTAAGTGGATCGCACGTTTATACCTGAGGCCTATGCTATACTACACACATGAAATAATATACTACACATAATATACTACACATATGAACTCGAAAGTTTATTCTCAACTAAACTCTCGCCTTCTAGCGGGCGCACCTGGAAGCAGGCAATCCAGGGTCAGCCTATAAAGTCAACACGTTATCGCAATCGCACGCAGAAAAGAAAATGATAAAGCCGGATAGTTCTTTAATGGTCGCCATACGACCGTGCATCTGCCCGAAAAAGAAAAATGTTAAATGAAAAGACTATTGCTGTACGCCTAAATATGTGTCATCGAGGCGAAAAAGCCGCAACTCACCGTTTCCTTAGAAAAACAGACGACGCGTTAGACGGGCAACGTGCATACGAAACTGCGCATCGGCAAGAAATTGACAAGACACCTATTCTCGTTCGTTCTGAACAGTTCACTCACGACGGCTTCTTGATCCGTGTTGAGCAGGACATTGTATACGTGGTGTGCGTGCACGTGTGTGTGTGTGTTTCATTTCACTATCACATGTGGGCTTATCAAACAACGAGTTATTTATTTATTTATTTTTGTTACCGTCAATCGCCGAAGCATTACCGTGTACTTTCGTTTGGTTAACAGCTTTTATGTGTATTGGATGAACGCGAAATTTCGCTACGCTCGTTTACTGCACCAGCCATCGCGTTACTGACGCTGAAATCGAGAGGGAGACATTTTGTCGGTGTCTTACTTTCCGACTTGGGCAACGTAGTATAGTGAAGCGGGTGGTACGATACTATCAAGCACTTTACTCCTGCCTCTGTTAGGCGATGTATACGGACAATGTTTCATTTTCACTCAACGTGGTGCGCTGGCAGTTCACCAGTTCGCAAGAAATACTGAAGCGACCGCAAACAGCGCTTGTTTTAGGATTTGGGGCATTCGGCCCAGGTATCTGCCGCTACTTTGCTTTTGGACGCTGTTTGTGCAACTGAAGTTCGTGGCAATAAATCCGTTTCCAAGAAACGAGTACCTCTGAGAGGTCTGACACCCACAAACAGTAGTTTACCCCAACCTCCAGCTCGTCATGAATGTTCCTGGTTCTCCCCTTACAAAAACGCCATATATGGCGATATCAGGAATTATGCATATATGGCTATATATGGCACGTGTCCGTGTGCGGCCGTATTTACCTGAATTGTGATAGATACATATAAGAGCTTCACGAGGAATGCCATGTATCACTCTGACACGTATCGGACAAATACGGGGACATGCGGACACGCACCATATATATCCATATATGTCTATATGGCCATGTATGCATACCTGGCTATATATGGTGCGCGTTTGTATGTGACCGTACTTGCTGAATACGTGTCAGAATCATTCATGATATTCCTCGTGCAGGTCTTTTATAGCCTCATATGGCTCTATCACGATTTGGGCAAATACGGCCACATATATACGGACCCATACAACATATAGCCTGATATTCCCAATTCCTGATATCGCCATATATGGCATATTTGTAAGTGTCAAAACATATCTGAAGCAGCTCGCCGAAGAGGTTGGACGTTGGCACGCGAAACTCAAGGATATTTACGGCGTTTGACCACTAAAGTCATTTAGATCGATTTAATATGACGTGACCGCGGCAGCACGCACCTTTTCGTCTTAAACAAAACACCACGATTCGATGACGCAGTCCAGAAACCTCAGCACAGCGAAGGTGCCGCCGTGACCTTGGATACCGTAGGCATCTTTGCTTACTTGAACAGTGTTGCCAGATGAAGCTTTGTTTTCTGGGTTGCTACCTGATGAATTCCGGCGGCATGCAATATTTTGCCACCATTGCAGTCAACTGAGTAAATTCCATTCGTTGCTACTAAAATCAAAGCTCGAAACGTTTAATACGTGGTATGGTTATGCTATTTATGCTTGAAATCCGGAGTCTGCCCTAAACTCTGCCAAATATGCTTGGAAACACGCGTTGTATTTCAACGCATGGCCGGTGAGACACCTTTCGCACCTTATAGAGTGTGGCAGAAAGCCAGCTAAAAACAATGTTGGCCCGATTCGAGATGTATAGAAGGCCTTGCGACATATGCTTTTTATAGGTGACGTATATTACTGCATAAATGTACTGCGATCGCTGTGGGGCATATGAAACAGTCGAGCACATTTTACTAGAATGCCTGGCATACAGAGAAGAAAGAACTTATCTCCTCAGTTGTTTAAGCAACACTAAATCCCAAGCACCACTAAATCTCGAAAGAATACTAGGTCCTGTGTCCTTCCATTCCCTGCAACGTCAAGTTCTAAAATCTCTCAAGTTTCTGAATGACATAAACCTGGTCGATAAGCTTAAAAAGACCCATACACATTGAAAAAAAAAACTGATATATTTCCTGTACATGACATGTACAAACCCTTTTCTTTTCGCCCTCCTACTTCTAGGGCCTTTAATCCCTAATCTCCCTCCTGTGCAGAGTAGCATGCAGGCGCCCATTTCTACGCTGGCAAAATTCTCTGTTTTTCAATAAAGAGCTTTCTCTCTCGTTCTCTCTACATAACTATAGCGCCATCAAAATAAAGGAATATTCATGCCTGCGACCACTCACATGCAGAAAACGCGGACAATGTGCCGTGGAGCAACTCAAAGAATTCGTTTAACAGATCGCTAAAAACGATGTAGAACTGGGAATGTAGCTGGAGCCAACGTTTCGGCAAGTGGACTTGTTTACGTCGGGACGGTTGCCGTCTCGACGAAGGCTGCTGATGAGGAGGTCACAGGATCGAATCCCTGCTACGGCTGCTGCATTTCGATGGACGTGAAATGCTGAGGCCCGTGTACTGTGCGATGTCAGTGCACGTTAAAGAACCCCAGGTGGTCGAAATTCTAGGAGCCCTCCACTATACGGCGTCTCTCACGATCACACCATGGTTTTGGGACGTAAAACAAGTGACATCAATCAATCAATTAATCAATCAATGAACAAGGAGGCGATACGAACAGGACCCAGTGATGCTATCGCGATGAACTCTTAAAGGCGAAGCCCAAGCGTACTTCAATGTTTTATATTTATTCGGGATCTCACCCGCGCTCGTAAGCATAATGATAATTGATTGATTGACTTCAGTGGTTTTGCGTCCGAAAACCACGACAGTATTATGAGAGACGCCGTAGTGAAGGGCTTCAGAAATTTCCTCCACCTGAAGTTCTGTAACGAGCACTGACACCGCACAGTACAGGGGCCTCAACATTTCGCCTTAATCGAAATGCAGCAGCCGCGGCAGTAATTTCATCCCGCTCCTTTCGGGGAGTGCCATAGCCAGTAGACCACCGTGGCGTGGCAAAGCATAATAATAGGTGTAACGTTAAGGGGCAAGAAGAAAGTAGGGTGGATCTGACTGATGACATGATGGTGGACATCAAGAATAAACTGATAGTAATCAAGCTCAACGGAGCGTATTTCAATGAAAGACAAGCTCGACAGGGGGAGGGAGAAAATTGGGTGGGCTTCAGCGTCACCTCCATATATATATTTTCTCTGTCTTACTGAAATGTCTTTGTCTAACGGCACTTCAACAATAAAGAGCCAAAAGGCCTGCATAATACACTCAATGACGTTACGCGATGTCCTCTTTGTTTTGTGTTAAGTTGATATGATTCGTGTCGTGGTTTAAGAACGCGCATATACAGTGCACGAAGTCATAAGAACGGCGAAATGAATGATTTGAACAGCGCCAGAAACAAGGAAAGCTTCCGTAACGTTTCCCCACATGGATATTCGCAGTACGCTACTGAGAATGGGCTACGTAGAACATTCATTCATTCATTCATTCATTCATCGGTATGACATCGCTAAATACAAGTCTGATCATGCCTAGAACAGCCGAATAACTACTCAATACAGCCTAAACTATGCAGTTAGTATACAGACGCAATGACAAGTGGGCAAAAGGCACTTAGCGACAACTATGTGTGCACATTTAACAGTCTAAGAAGGCAGCAGTTTCCGATGACAGCAGACTTTTCCGATGACGTAATGATAAGATCGAAAGAGATGGCGAAGCACGCTTAAAAACTGCATGTGCTATTAACGACGCTGGAAATAGGTCAC
Organism: Hyalomma asiaticum; assembly: GCA_013339685.2. Lineage (NCBI taxonomy): Eukaryota > Metazoa > Arthropoda > Arachnida > Ixodida > Ixodidae > Hyalomma > Hyalomma asiaticum. The sequence continues at coordinate 31,563,755 of CM023489.1, forward strand.
ATAAAGTTGAATTACGAACAACATAGTTGGTGGTTACTGCCCCACTTGCCGAAGCAAGCTCGAGTCCGCCACGAAAGATGCTTCACGAAAGGATAAATCGTAAGCGAGCCACGGCAACGTTTACGATTCGCTGCTAATCAAGTCTTCGATATCTGTGTCACAGTGACCACGCAAGTTCATAACTTAGAGATACGGTACTGTGCTGGGCGAAGCCGTGTTATCTGACGCGCTCTGAAATGGAAACGAAGCGCTCCGAGTTCCCAACTAGCCGCTTCGAGTGACAATGGCAAAGCTGCAACTATCTATCATTCTGGAGACGTAGCCCACACGCACTGGTGCTGCGGCAGAACAGGAGAAGCCTCGAGCCATAACAGCTTCATGTTAAGCTCACGGTGAATTTAGCGTGCCCCGTGAAACATCAAACACACAAGGCAAGCAATGTCCATCAAACGCTTAGCGCCGCACCTTCACAGAAAACGCGGGCGCGGCATCTCCAGTTGTGGGGCATGTAAACAACACCGAAAGGATGGCGCGATGTGACAGAATACACGAAAGAGACCCGTTCCAACTGCGCTTGGCGTACTGTGTCCCGTCAGCGCAACGCTGGTACTTCAAGCAACCAAGATGTCCGATCTCTCCTCGCAAAACGTTACGACGCTACAGAAAAATTCACAGTAATAACGCGTACTTACAATAGTCGCGCTCTCCGGCCTCATTTTCCTTCGATTGTGCGCATCGGACAGGCCGCAAGCAAGCGCTGACCGTGAAACCACTTGAGACGCGCGCACTGGACAAGCAGCTACAACACGGACCAAAGCGAACAAGAAACACGCACGCACCTAACCTTGCGTGCGGCAGAACTGGGCCGCATAACGGGCACGAGACACACTCACGTCAGCGAACATCGAAAACAACATAAAATAACAAGGAGCGCTCGGTGTAAGGGGCCGCGTACGGAAAGCCACTCACCCTTCTCCGATGCCGGCAGCCGTCTCTTCCACAGGCAAGTACCACAACCACTGAACCGCTGGCGAGCAGGCCAGAAACTGCGAGCTGCTGGGGGTCGACGCAGCGTGCGCCGCGCCTTTCCCCGCCCCCTCGCTTCAAGTCGGCGGCCGCAGCGGCCGGGATAAGATTAAGTGGCCCAAAGCATCTCGCCTGTACGCCCTCTCCTCGTTCAGGACCCAGCTGTCACTGGTGTATGGAAAGGATGCGATGATGCCACCACCACGCCTTCGCTGTCTTGCTGTGCGTGATGCCTCGCCTTGTAATGTGGACGCGAGGTCTTCGCGCGTCTGTGTGTGGCGCTAGACGCTGAGAAAGGGGTTTGGCGCGGCTGCTCCGGATCCAGGAGTGCAGTGGCTGAGCGAGGGGTCGCGTTTTTCGGATTCCTGCAGCCATATTTCGATTAAGCCGAAACGCAAGGAATCTCGCAAGAAGTTACGTGCACGGTAATGCATTTGAGATCAACTACGACGCCACAATCAATCAATCAATCAATCAATCAATCAATCAATCAATCAATCAATCAATCAATCAATCAATCAATGTGATGATGCCGCTCGCCCCAACCCAGAGAGCACACTCTGTATGGTAAAGCGCTATGACCACACCATTCACTCTATTGACAAACTGGCCGAACAAAAAGTTTGGCCAGGTCTTCAAGAGCATCAGCGGTATTCTTGTTCGTAGGCGCTTTCGCCAGTGATTGGCCACTTTCACATAACTGTAATGACACACTAGGGGGGAAGACAGTCGTAGTCCTGATGAAGGCAGGTCGGCTTGCCGAAGCGTTGGCTCTGGAGACGCGCCGTCTTTACGTCGTTGTCGACAACCCATTCTTCATTATATATAAAGAGTAATTAAATGAACACCGCCGATCACGGTTATGTACAAATATCTTGCCTCAAATATGCCTGACGTTTCATTGCGCTGTGTAAAGTTGACGTGTATGGAGCCCGTGCTTCCAGTGCTAGTAGCTTGGCTATTTGTGACCACCCGGTTGAATTGGTTATGGCCGGGCATCTGAATCGAATAACAGACAGACAGAACAGACAGACAGACAGACAGACAGACAGACAGACAGACTACGTCTTTCGTATTTAGGTAGCCTAATAAAGACTATGGTACTTAAAATAACAGCTGCATCTTACCGGTACTCACCTACGAGCAGAAACTTGGAGGCTAACTAGAGGGGTAGCTTAAAATTGAGGACGACGAGCGAGCGATGGAACGGAAAATGGTAGTGTAACCTTAAGGGACAAGAAGAGAGCGGTGTGGTTTAGGGGAACAACGCGTGTTTAGGGGACATACAGAAATTAAGAATAAGAATGGGCCTGGGCGAGCCATGTAATGCGAAGGAACAAGACAAGCGTTGATCATAAGGGTACAGAGTTGGATTCCTAGAGAGGCAAGCGTAGCATGGGGCAGCAGAAAGTTAGGTGGCAATGAGATCAGGGAAGTTTGCGGGGATAAAACTGGGCCAGGTTAGCAAGGACAGGGATAATTGGAGATCCATGGGAGAGGTCCTTTGCCCTGCAGTGGGCGTAGAACAGGCCGATGATGATGATGACCTAAAGATTCATAATATTGGGATAGGCACAGGCTCTGACGGCTTGCCATCGCATGTTTGTATATCGATACAACGAGGACAACAACAGCAACAACTTGTCTTTTTGTGTTGTACTTATTTCTTTTTCTTCCTGCCAGCAGATCTAACCACCGCCACAAATGTACGCTCGTGGGCAACGCCCTCCATTTTTCCTCGCGCTGGAAAGGCCGCCGCGTAAATAATTGCCGTCTACGCGCGTGGCGACGAGTGATGCGTTGATTGGGCTTGAGACCGCTGACGACAAAGCGAACAAAAAGAAGCCAACGCTCCGGCCATGCAAGCCTTTCTTCCAAGGCTGAGCCGCAGACAAAGGCAGCGCCAGATAGTGACTCACATGCCTGTCTTTTCTGTCTCTTTTCTGCCCACGTTCCATCCCTGTTCTGGGAGTCTTTTTGCTTGCGTGGCATCATCACAACAGCGTTGTTGTTGACGATGGCTCTTGTCCCAGCTCTTCTTGATACTTTGTTTTAACTGCCCTGAGTCAGTGATTGCGCATTGCGCGCACATTTGCTCGCTTCTCCTGCATTACCTGATGTGGTGCACGAATGGCGTGAGAGCGCATCTAAAGCAATGCGAGCGTTCATAGCCGTAATTAGAACATACATAAAGCAGCAGCGGCGTGCTTCGCTGTGTGTGCATCTCGTCGAGCGTGCGAATCGTCATGCAAACATAAACGTTGGTTGCTATGATCAAAATAAAAATCTAATGCACATAAATGAGCGCGGTGAAGTAAGTATACGTCAAGAAAAAGCCCAGCTGTGTGTGTTCAAGAGTGATCTAGTCTAAAGGTCTAATTGGCTAACCATCATGAGCAGTAACTATGTTTGTACACAATAACAGTACTGTTGTGATTATTTTAAATTTTGTCAGGTCGTGAATGCGTGATGAAACTTAATTTGCTGTGTCTTGGCCTTAAAAGGGTTTAGCTGGGCTGTGTGCGTTGTCACATTTGTTTTTACTAGAACCTAATCCCCAGTGATACGTGTATGCAGAGTTTGAAAACTACTGGTACATTTGAACTTCGCACCTTTAGTAGCCCTTCAAATTATCAGTTTACCAATGATGACTTTCAAAGGCACACAAACATTCCTTGAGTACTATCAACCACATTTTAAGAACTAGCCAAACTGATAAGCTCTAGTGATGAACATTGATGAAGGTATCGTGATGGGTCACGGCACGTGAAACTGCGCGGGACACGGGACACTGAACTGTTTTTCCACGCTCCTCGCTACGCCTCCTGTCACACGACCAGTACGAGGATGCACACACAGGCAAGGAGAAAGGTTTATCTACAGCTGTCTGATACGAGCATCGCATTTATCAAGGTCAACACCCGAAATCCTTCACAAAGATTCCAGATATTGCCATCAAGCAATGGGTATATCTGGATATATATGGCATGTGTCAGTGTATGACCTTATATGACCATATATGCCCAATTTATGACATGGCCATATTTGGAAATTCATGATATACATGAAGCATTGCCTTATGTGGCTCTGTCACGAATCAAGAAAATATATACACATACGGAAACGAGCCCGATACGAGTATGCATGTATGGACGATGGGCATATGTGGTCCCACCAAGAATTGGATATACCGGGCTATACAGGGCCACGTCCGTATATGGCCTTATTTACCGAATTAGTGATACGGCAATACAAGACCTGTACGACAATTGTCGTATTGTCTTATATGGCTCTATCACGAATCGGAAAAATATGCCCATAAGTGGACACGAGCCCGATATGCATACATGACCATACCAGGATGGCCATATAGGGCCATATACGGATGCGTCCGTATGTGGCCATATTTGCCCGAATCGCGATAAGGCAATACAAGACCTGTACGAGAATCACGTTACAAGGCTCTATCACAAATCGGGAAAGTGTAGGCACTCACGGGTGCGTGACATATATAGCCAGACATTCATAACTCCTAATGTGGCCATATATGACATTTGTAAAGGCGTTCGTACCAAAACGAAAACGTCGCTTTGAGGCACGCCTTATGGGAACACCGCGCTGATTTTGACCAGATGGGATACCTTAACGCGCACATGAATGTAATAACACAGGTGCTTTCGCATCCCTATTATATCATTGGGTTATAATAGTCTTGGAGACACGTTGACAGGACGGGCGCTATTGTCTACGTGTCTCTTTCTCGTGTGTTTGTTCCGCGGCGCTTGCTAAGATGCACAAGTTCTACATTCACCGATTAGCCCAAATTTCTGCGTTGAATAGTCTGCTTTAAAGGAGTACTTGCACGAATTTTAGACATTTTCGCATTGTTGCTATAAATAAATGCACTGATGTCGAAAAACCTAAGAAGAGCGTCGCCGTGCCTCGGAATGCAATGAATATATCTTTGATGCGACTACCTGAAAAACTGATTTTCGGTTTTGATATCCAGGGGGCGGTATCATGGTGACGTGTTAACACAGTCGTACGTAGGTCCAGGTCACGTGGGAACAGAAACTCGCGATGGAGTCGCAGCAACACTGTCGGCTGCTGTCAGTTGCACCTGGTACGCGCATGCGACGATGCTTTCTTTCATCGTCGTCCAGCAACTCTGGCAGTGACTTCAACGATTTTTGGGCGACTGCGCTCACACACTGCCCATTGCGATGGGGCTGGCTTTCAGACGATCGGCGAAGATAACTTTAAGGTCAAACTAAATTACTTCATACGTGTTTTCTGGCTCCGGTATGTGGTGAGCGTGCGAAGACGACGAAAAATGCCCTTTTTTGCGCCTCCCCAAGGATCGTGCCAGTACTCATCTAACCCTGGACTGTGTAATGTATGAGTGCGACTCATCTTCAAGCAGGGGATGTCAGTGTGTTGACTCCACGCATTCATTCCAATAAGGAGCTTGTTTGTGCAAGCACACGCGGAACACACTGAACCGGAGAATGTCGTGTTTGAGCGAGCGCTAGAAGGCGCAGCACCGGCTCTGGTTTGAAACCCGACCTTTACACACAGAATTTCACCCATCGCGCACTTAACGACGTGTCCTCAACACTTAGCAGTCTTAGCGATGCAGCCGAATTCTCTTACTAAATAAATTTCTTTCCATTCAGTGGGCGCGCGTGGATCTTGTTTAAAAACGCCTGCAGGACGTACGACGTTTCACAACGCCGCATCATGCCCTCTCTTTAAGGCTGCTGCTAAACGCCGAGCAGCGACTCAACTGCGACCATTTCGTTCTTTCTTTTAATTTTATTTGAGCGCGCCCCGACGCGCAGCTTGCGCACTCACTTAACTTCCAAGATGGCGTAAAAAGAAGCCAAGCAAAAAAAAAAAAAAAAAACAAAAAAAAACAAAGATGAGCGTTTCCCGCGCGACAAAGCTTCGCGCTTTAGCCGGGTTCCGATATAAAGCGATTTTCCTAGCGGCGCGCATGCCCGGAGACTATGAAAGAAAAAGAAAATTGCAACGACTAAGCTAAGCCTAAAGCACTTTACGCGCGCGGAATTGAAAGCTCGTGCGCACATTCGAACACCTTCCTCGTTCTCCCATGCGCACACCGAAGCCCTTTGCTTCGAAAAGCGACTTCGGTGGTGACGGCGCGGGAAAGGCGGTCCTGCCGCGTTTCCGGTATTACCGCAGGCACACTGCAATCAACGACGAATGCGAAAACACCGCAGGATGCAGGTATACGAAGTAACAAAAAAAAAAGACACCAAATAGACCGAGGGAAGTCAGTATACTAGCGATACAAAATAAAAGAATTTAAGAAAGGAAGGCGGATTGTGCCGGCATAACGACTGCCAAGCGGAGGTGGTCGCGGCAGTGGAACGCCGCGCGGTGTTTGCCTAAGCCGCTTGCGACGAGCTTTCCCCCCCACCTCCTCTCAATATGCAACGCCTCCATTGTTCACCGCGGGCCGTTGCGATTCCCTTTAAGCGGTTCGGCCGTCGACGCCACGACAATGGAACGGTCGTCAGCATTTGGCGCGCGCCAGTCGCGTCAGAACCCTTGCCCATACGGAGACTGAGCGAGAGTGCGCGGGATAGAGAGAGAGTGTGTGTGAGAAAGAGAGAAAAGGACTGGCTTGACGCCAAGCACTTGTGATGGAAGTATATACGAGAAACCAGCTTAAATGCTTTTCCTTTTTTTTTTTCATTTTTTCGAAGTCTTCACCAAGTTTCCATTGTCTATACGACCCGCCGAAGTGCCACACCCGCGAAGACCTGTCCCGCCCTCGCGCTTGCTGCCAGATCTCGGCTTGCACTCCGTACGCAAACGGTGTTAGCCGAAAAGCACCCCCAGTCGTTGCTGATGGCTTTGTTGAAGCACGCCTTGTGAGGAGGATATGGAACGGTGGACTGAACTTATAAGGGTGTAGGCATAGTAGCGCGGGGAAAGTAAGTTACTTCGTTGAAACGACTGCGGGGCTGACGTAATGTACCCGTGGGGTTTATGAGGTTCCGATTTAGGAGGGCCGAGAAGTAATTCGCAGAGTGGAGAAAGGAGAACGAACAACTGCTAGTCGTCCTTAAACTTTAAACGCGTCGTCGGCGACAGCGTGCCTTCCGTCGAGATATTTGCTTCGCTATACAGGCGCATACAGAACTTCCCCTTTTACTTAATCTCCTCGATTGACGATAATGTGCAGCGACTCTCGGGCCTCGAAAGCTGGAATGGAACAAAGAAGGCACATATTGCGTTTCCGAGAAAATTTAGTTTCATGCTGTCGGTTGATGAGTCGCCAGGCTTGACACTTTTCTTGCGATTTAAACTTGCACGTCGCAGGTGTTGCCTTTCGCGAAAACAAAAGCCACACGAAGTTGGGAACTACGCGAAGTCAGATGCCCTAAATCTACGGCGTTGTGCCTCTTGATAGCTGCTTTTATATGCTAAAACAATGCAAGCGGTATTCTTGCAGGTGGCGTTACTACACGGGCGCGACGTTGCAGACCCCGGTCAAAATGCGAAGGCTCAACCGCGGACGTCAGTTTGCTGAACTGCGTGGGGCGCTCGACTTCGTGCTGGTTTCTTCTTCTTCCTTTTTTTTTTCTTTTCGTTCTTTCACTTGCCCCTTCCTTCACTGCCGCAAAGAAAGCTGCAGTTTCAGTATCAAACGTATACAGTGCAAGCTTTTCACATTGTGTGGGCGGGTCTAGGCACTGTTGTGGGTTAACACTGCGGAAAAGCGACTGTACTTTAGCTAGTTTTACTTGACGTAAGCCGCCAAGAACAGGTGTTTTCCTCCTGAGGGTATCAGAAATCGAGGTTCACTTTGTTTCATAATTAAAGCACTAGACGGAGGAACATGAAGACGTTGCACTTGTTAAGTGCTTCTAGAGCTCATGGTCACCAGAATACAATGAGCTTTTCTTCTTACTTTTATTAATTTATTTAGGAGAATACAGAGGATTGTCCTAGGGGACACGGCTAAAGGCATTACCTGACTGGGCCCTGCCACCCGTACAGCACCAGCAGTACTAGAACAGTATGTACATAACATTTGAACAGTACAAAACAAAGAACGTAAAAGCAAGTAAAAACTTCACATGTTTTAGAAGCAATGACATAATAAAAAGAAAAAGGAGTGGCAAACAAAGTTCAAGATAAAGAATACAGGTAACCAAAAAGAATTATTACATAATCTGATTAACACTTGTACCACAGCATAGAAGCAAGATTACCTGGTATCCTAATTTTAATTTTCTTCGGTAAGTAGCATTTCCCTGGCCATTTTTCTAAAAAACTTGCTTGGAAGTTTAGAATTTAAGAGGTGTGTGGCTATTGGATAGTCATCAGCTACAGCATACGATGGTTATTATTAAAAATGCAAGCGATAATAACCCGTTAATAAGAACGATAAGGCTTGCAAGATACAGAGAACAACAAAAAAGTGAACACAAGAGCTCTGTGGGTCATTTTTCTTTGGTTGTCTGTGTCTGAGTGTGCTTCACCATTCAGCGAGCTCGGACACTGACCCTGGTCCTCCCATGTATAGGATTCCTGATATGTAGCAATTCTCTTATATATGTTGGGCTGAAGTTTGTTGAAGACATATCCGCATATACTGATTTCGTTAAATAACAATCGCTATAGAATGTGCTCGCTACTTGTGGTAGGCCAACTCGGCGCTCGACATGCCAGATTTTGCTGGCTGCTTAGTGGCGTTGTTTTCATATGTGGTTGGAAAAGTGCGGGGAGAGTTTTGTAATGGTTTCTACGACAGGCTGTGGTACACTGTCAGTGCAAACTTAAAGCTAAGCCTAGACGTAATGCCAGACACCCGACCAATAGACAAAGACCAACTGGCGACTGCATTTGCCCGCCGAGTCACGGTGTTCTTGCCTTCCGTATTTTCTGCAATGCACAACACGTATGCAGGCAAGCTATCGCGCAAGGAGTCGATGGGAAGATGCACGGGGCGATTTCTTGGGATGTGACATTATAGGCACTTGGTAAGGATATGCATACAACGGCGAGAAGAACCTGAAAAATAATCTGAGTCAGGAAACAGAGGAAGGAGCAGGAAGGACTCTTTCTGCTCACTCTTCTCTTCCCTGCCTCGAGACCTTTGAAGTTGTTCTTACCGGTGTATGCACGAGCTTACCAAGTACGAGCTCACCCAACAAGCCACCCTTTGCCAAAACTGGCTGAGAACAACTTCAAACTTAAAATATATACCGAAAGAAATGTGACGCAGTTACGTTCGCTACACGTGGCTGTTGCTGTGCAGACAATCGGTCACTTCTTTCTCATATATCTGTCACCGGCTCACTCCATTCGGAAACAACGTCTAGAGAAAAGAACTGGTGGAGGAATATACTTTATTTAATGTCCTGTACATGGCTGTACACCCTCTATCTATAGACTAGCCCCGGTTGTCTAGTGGTTATGGTGCTTCGCTGTTGACCAGGAAGACTCCGGCAGCGAAGGTCGCGGTTTCGGTGGAGGCCAATATCGTAGAAACCCGCGTACTGTACTTTAACAGTGCACGTTAAAGAACTCCAGGTGATCGAAATTGTCAGAGTCCTTCATTATGACATGCCCCATAATCATGCCGTGGTTATGGAACGTTAAACCCCACCGATTATTGTTATTGTTATTATTGAGAGAGTTAAATACGCAAGATGAAAAGAGAAAGCTTACCTCGACCAAGTGAAGGTGCCATTTCCTTAAATCAGTCGAAGTTGTCACGTTGATTCAGACTCCTTGGATGAACTGAATTCAAATGGTGCTAGAGCTTAGGAAATACATCTACCCACCAAACGAACTCAGTGGCCCAAGGATGGTTCTTTTTTATCTCACAAGGAGATGCTGTCAACTATAGGAGTGATGGACTGTCGATTGACAGTTCGGCGACACCTGGAAAGAGACAACGGGTGATTAATAGCGAAAATTAACTTTCAGCATGTGTTCACCTAATAGACAGTAACGCCCAAACGCAAGCCATTGCAAAGGTGGCAGGTGCTCGAACACTTCCTACAAAGACGTGCGCACTGTTTATCATAAGTTCGCAGACTACGTCTACAAGTTAAAAATCAGGGCCCTACACATTCTACGCATTCTGGAATCCTACGCCAGGATTATTCGTAAGAAAGAAAGTTTCAGCAAACTGCAGGCTTGACAGATCACTACCGAAACGAGCTGACCAATGGTAAGGAACACTTATGTAAGAAAACTTTGGGAATTCGAACACAGAATGGCACTTTGTAGGGATACAAATAATCTCTAAATATATTCTCTTTATACGTTTGCTATCCTGCTTAATGGCTAAATGACTTAGACAGAATAGTAATATATATTCACATTTATCTCTTGAAGGACAGTTTGGCTGCAAAGCACATCGGCCACTACTCAACTCTTATAGCAGATATTAGGTACTATGGTGTACCATGTTTTGTTCGAACACAGTTCAGACGCAACGCAGCACAGCACGAAATCTGTACTAAGCAATGCCATCTATGTGATCTCTACATTTTGTCTGCTGCCTTAACAGCAGTTCTAGAGCAAAAAAAGAATGCCTTTATAGTTCCTTGGTTGGCACTAATTCACCGCAATAATTTCTGGGATTTTGCATCCGAAAACCATGATATGATTATGAGAGGCGCCGTAGCGGAGGACTCCGGCCCCTTGGGGTTCTTCAACATGCACTGACATCGCATAGTAGACGGGCCTTAGCCTTACCCTTCCGCCTCCATCGAAATGCGGCCGCAGCTACCTGAATTCGATCCCGGGACTTTCGCATCAGCAGTCACGTGACGCAGCCATTGCGGTAGGTCATTAGTTCAACATGATCGAAAACTTTCTCAAACTTTCCTTTCTTTCTTTTTAACTGTGCAGGTACCACACACCAGCGCAGTGTTAATTCAAGTGCCTAACTCCGTTGTCAACGCTATGGCTTGTACAACATGGACAAGCAGGTTTCTGATCTCAGCGGTAACCTTCAGCGCTGAAACATTTGTAAGTTATATGGTAGAATGCTCGAAAGCTAAACATAAAGAAAAAAATTGTCCGTTCAGCGAAGGATGAGCCACAATCCATCCGGAAAGAAGGAATAATAACTGGGAGCTGGAAGACTCGGATGTCAACAACTGAACGAAACAAAAAAGTCATTTGTGCAACGTCCCCTTGCGCAGCTTTTCGAACAGCCTCTTCGCAACCTCGCTTCCAGACGATGCAAGCTGCCAGTTCCCGCTTAATCCCTTTGCGGATTCAACCCGTGAATGTTGAGAATAACAAAATGGATGAAACCACAGTTACCCGGAGAACACTGCCAAGCGCAGCGGAACGCGCGGCCAACCGCGAGCACCCGGGCATCGCAGAGAACTGACGTTCCACAGCGCCACGTTACAGTCGCGTTTCTTTCACTCTCTCCGACTCAGGGAAACGAGGGGCGCTAATAACATGCAGTTTTCGACTGAGAGGTACCTGCCGGTCGCAGGAAGGGCGTTTAGCGCTTGTTCATATAAACGGAACAATCAAACAAGGTTTCAAGGTTTAAGAAAGGGGGGGGGGAGCCAGGACTTTGCATAACCTAAACCGTTCCAGTAAAGTTGTGGTGCGCTGTCGCTTCAAAGTTGAGCGTGTAGGATTGCGTAGGCATCACAAATTAACGAGGAGAGAGAGAGAGACGAGAGAGAGAGAGATAGAGAGAAATATGAAGAAATGTTTGTTTGAGAAGAAGGAGTCACCAAGCCTTCCCCTGCCAGAGAAATGGGTGTAAGGAAAGGTTGCTTGTCTTCGGCGGATCTGACCTTCATTTGCGTACAACTGCTCTTTCCCCAATGAAGAGAACAAGCGTGCAGAACATGGACACAAGGGGAGAGAGGTGGAAAACACGAACGCCAAATGTCTAATGAAGCAGAGCACACAGGCCGAAAAAGAAAGAAGACACACAATTTATCTGCGCATGCTCAGGAATGGTAGCGCCACCTGTCAAACGGTTACACGTGCCGGTCTACGCGAGAGACAACTGTTGAGGCATTCTATCTCTTCTTTGTTTAAGCTAATCGACGGCTGATTCATTATGGATCCTTATCAACTCGCGCAGATTTCTCTTCTTTCGTGCTCTTTTCCTTGCGCAATGCAGTTACTTTCTTTGTGTACTGCTATTCTTCCCCTAGTGTTATGCTTCTGTTTCCTTTTGGGGTTCGTCCTGTCCCTCGGATGAACGCGCCGTCAGGTTGGCATGACAACGGCAGGTCCTTTACTGGGCGAGTTCGCGTCTCCGCTCGTCGAAGGCTACCTGTTATTCGGGAGAACGCACGACGCAATGTCCTTCCATCAGATTGTCGAGGAGAGGTGAAGCCAGCGGAGCTAGCGCAAACTCATTTCCTTCCGGAGCACCCCACCTACGGCTTTCTCTTCTTCCTATCTCTTTCACTTCCTTTCCCTTCCCCACAGACGCTTAGCCGTTCTCCCTATATGGGCCGCAGAAATTAGCATCCTTTACTTAACTGACCGCATTCATCATCATAATCATCATCGTTATCGGAGGATTAATTGTACGACAGCGAAGACACCAAAAGCGACATCCAGTGATGCGGAGTCTTTACGGACTACAGTTTAAAAAGACGGATAACTGGTATTGCCGGTACTGCGTTTACGAAAATTAAGCTAATATTTAGTGTTCTAATGCTTTTCACAGCATGCGGAGTATAACCAACAACGAGCATAGCCAATACTGCATTGACTTACATGCTTTGCCTTGTTACTAATTGTAAGGCAGTGAGATAACAGTTAATTAGCAAAACTTTCGCGGAATAAGGATGCGCTTCAGGTCATTCTTATTGTACGGAGAATTTCCTTTCGCAGGCTCCGCATTTAGTAGTTGCCCTAGATATAAGTATTTGTTCACACATTCTAGACGCTGATTAATAATTTTAAATTCCTGTTCTCTTTATTTAGCTAGTCTGTTGAGTGTAATTTTGGTTTACCGCCTATACACGTTTAGTCCCATGTTAGCACTTTCCCGCTTTAGGCCATCAATCGTGCTCGTCACCGTCATCGCTTAAGAGCACAATATCGCCGGCAAACCTTAATTTGCTGAGGCATTCTCCGTCAATTCAAATCCCCCTTAATCACGTTTCGGACGGTTGAACAGTTCCTCTAAGCGTGCAGTAAACATCATCGAGAGATTGTACCTCCTTCCCTGACCCCTCTCTTTATAGAAATTTTTCTACTCCTTTCGTGGAGGACTAGGGTGCCCGTGCAATCTTTGCAGATGTTACTTATGGTGTGCATGTATATCTCAGGTACTCCATGTCGACGTAAAGACTCTGCAACTACTTGTATTTCTATGGAATCAAATGCTTTCTCGTAGTCCATAAAGGCCATATAAAGAGGTTCCTTATACTATGCAAATTTCGAGATTATTAGATTGATGGCACAGCTGTGATCCATTGTTGAGTATCCTTTCCTGAAGCCAGATTGTACTCTATGTTGCTTAAAGTCGAGTGTTTCTTTTATCCTAAGAGATATTACTTTCGTAAGTAGTTTGTACATTACTGCGAG
>CM023489.1:31577456-31955685 GCA_013339685.2 Hyalomma asiaticum
AGTGACAGCCATCGTGGCTGTAGTAGGCGAAGAAAAGGAGGAAATGCTCTATATTCGACAATAGGGTATCTATCTATCTATCTATCTATCTATCTATCTATCTATCTATCTATCTATCTATCTATCTATCTATCTATCTCAACAAGCAATCCTGTTACGTCCTCAGATCCTTCCTCCCTCGTAGATTTGTAGACTGCGGCAGCTTTTTGCGACATCGGTTTTGTCCTCTGCGTTCGCGAAAGGAGTGCCAGCGTATTGTGGATCCTAAGAGATACAATTCCGTTAGCAAGTGCTGTAACCTAACGCTTTACGCAATAATGCTTCGTGTCGGGTCTTTAAAACAATGACAGTGAAATTTCAACTTGTTTTTGTTGCTTTTGTAGGGCCGCGCGGATCTTCCTGTAGCTCCGCCTGGTGTCACCAGTCGCCGATTCGCTGCGCGTCACTAATGGTGTCTCGAAAGTCTATTTTACAGGTCTATACATACATCCCCCTCTCCCGTTAGCAATTCGGTATCGAACACCCCTCACCCACCTTCTGTCGCAGTAGTCGCAGCGGCCGTGTTCAGACCGGGGCGGATTCGCTCACCCAGGCGAACTTCTCCGCACTCGAACACGCGTTCATACCAGCACGCAGACTCAAACAGGAAAGAGAGGGGTGTGTGTGTGTGGGAAGTACCGACCCCGCAGGCGTCCGGTACCGGGGCCACACATACATGCCGCATGCCTGTCGCTTTGCCTCGCACTGTTCCGACGGCGAAAGAGATGCTCGAGCGATTTGAATGGGGGGAGAGAGCCCGACGCTTCTTCTGCCCGGAGCTCCGCGCATGTGCCGTGGCTGCCGTTGCTGTCAATAGAGGCAGGCCGGCGCTGGTCGTGACATCTGAGAGGCGCCCAATTACAGCGCTCCTTTGTTAGTCACCGCGGCTTTCGCGAGGCATAAAGCACTAACGCGCAATTTGCGACGGCGCGGATTTCGTGCAGCATTTTTGTTTTAGTACTTCCAGCATAGTCCCCTTCACCTCTCTCTCTCTCTCTCTCTCTCTCTCTCTCTCTCTCTCTCACCTCACACACACACCACACACACACACACACACACACACACATATATATATGTAAACACACACACATGCACTCTCCTAGCTACGTTTCACTAACCCTTGCCTTTTTTTTCTTCATCTTTTGTGGATTCGTACTTGTCTCGGCGATGTGAAAGAGTTCTCGCATTCTTTGGCTAAACCGAGAGATGAAGGCATTATCTAGTAAAAATGCGCTCTCCGCTTTCGTCGCACCTTTTTTTCACCAAATTATCGCACAAGTCCGTTTTCGACAGAGATGTACAGGGACAGGTATAAGTAAATGAGTCGATATAGGGACCTCATCCCCAGCATCTTCCCTCGTGGCCGTGCTAATTTCCCTTTCCCCATCTTATTCCCCTTAATTTCCGATTCACATATGTGAGGACATCCTGGGAGTGCCGTAGCCCGGTCAAGAACACTGACCAGTCACGTAGCTTTTGGGAAGGGCAGAGAGTGAGAGAGAGAGATAGAAGGTGTTAATTATGAAAGTAATCATCTTAGCGCACATACTTGAATATCGAAGGCCTCGTGCCTATTTGGCATGTTCAGTGCCACTTAAACGCCACAAACATCCCTGCCATGTTCCTCGAAAGAGTGGAGTGCAGTTAAATGTCAAATGCGACTTGCAGGTGGCTTTTTTTATTATTATACTCACTTTCCTAAAGTTCCTACGCTAATACAACAGACAAAACAGAGGAACGAAGGTGGGGAAGAGGCACATTGCGAACGAAGCCAAGGTGAGGGTGTTGTAACGCGCCTGTTCTCCTCGCTGTCCCTATTCCCCGCTCGCGATCTTCCCTCAGATCCCTCGTTTAGCTCTGGACGGACACCGCTTAGGCCTAGTTTGTGGGAGCGCTTGTAGCTACCCGTGTTTACAGCGCGCCGCTAATGAGTGGGCGGTGTGCAAGTGGATGGCTGCCCCGCTTTGAGTGATTTCGACGTGAACGACGAGACTGCGTGCTTCCTCGTTTCCCGTTTCTTTCGACGTGGCTTCGGGGAAAAAAAAAGCGTGTAAGCTAGTTCCACTGCAGAGAAAAGCTGTGCGGCGTGAGGAGCAGTGACTCTCCTGCCTAACCCTTTTGTTTCTTTTGTGTTTATCGCCGGCGTTTTGAAATCATTTTCGTTCAGCTTTGATTTCATTATGACATTAATCACCCTTGCTGTGTAGCTTTTATTTTAATGTACTAATTTGGGTTATTTTAACCATTCTTAATCTGAATTCATTTAATTGATTTATAACCATTATGGTCGGTTTTGTAGGAAATCATCAGTGTGGGTAAGCTTGTGTTTCTGCGGCGCAGTGATTCGCCCTTGTTTGCCTCGCATTTCTGTTGTGTTTATCGTCGACATTTTTCAATTATTTTCTCTCATTTGATCTCATTATGCGAGCAATCACTCTCAATGCGTGTATTAAAATCTACGTTTAATTAAACGTACGTTTGGCTACATTAAATATACACTATGCCTATATGTTTCAGCTGACGGTTATAAGAGCTATAATCCGGGTACGCAACGGTGAGCTGTACATTTCGTTACGTCTATACGTTTCAGTTGGCACTTATGATAGCCGGTCCGGGTAAGACCCTATTTTAACGACACCGGGCTCTGAAATGTATGCATGAGAATCTGTGGGGAAACGGAGGAAAGGTAGGTTGGGCAGGTAAACCACACATTTGCTGCTCAGCCTTCAGCTGCCAGAACGAAAGCATGCTCTTTCATACGAGCCAAGCGTGCTGATTTTGCTAGTGAAAGAAAGTAGAACCTCATCTGAAGAAAACGTCCTTATTTTCCATTTAATATCCCGCGGCAACCCCAAGTCCGCGGAAGTATACAGAAAGCCACATTTCCTTTTTTCCCGCGAAACCACGCTTCGCCGTACTTCCACGTGAGTGGTGGGGAAAACTTCCCCAACGGCAAATGAAAACGACAAGGCACATAACTGCGCTCGCCGAACATCGACCGCGAAGCGAGAAGGAAAAAAAAGGGAATACATATCCCCAACCAACACGAACCGATGCGACTGTGCGCCGCGCCTGGAGCGGTGCTCTCCAATATCGCCGCTACGCCCCGAGGAGACATATATCTTAAGAGTGATTCCAAAATCCAACGCTTCGCTCCATACGTGACTAGTGCCGAGAACCAATTCGCTTCAGAGCGCGAGCTTTTTATTAAGCTTTATTTTTCTCCGGCCCTTGCCTTTCGTAACTTGCAGTTCGTCGCCCCCCTCCCCCTTGTATTCCGTGGCACCCGAGTGCTTTCGCAAACAACGAAGAAAAAAAAAGAAGGTCGTTCAAGAGAAAACGTACGTTGACGTATGCAGCCCAGAGTACGGTCAGCGAGCGGTCAACCCGTAGAACAAAAGAACAAAGATAACAGGGCCGTGAAACGGCGTTGCGAGGGAAATGTGGTGCAAAGCGCGCGCGCGCCCGCCTTTCGCCGACCACTCTCTCGAACTCAATCTGCGTTATTCATTGAGACAAAGCGAGATCAGAGCGAGAAAGCGCGAGAGCCGGAGAAGGGAACTTCGGGACGCCAGCTCGCACGGTGCGGCGGCGCCGGGGCTTTTGTAGATAAGCGCGCGCGAGGTCCGAGCACCTTGCCTTGCCCGTGCTGATGGCTCTCGCTGCCATAGCCTCCTCTCCTCACAGTCAATTCCCGCCCGATCCCTTCAGACCTGGACCGCTGTTCCCTCGTTCTAACACTCTTTCCCGCCTTCCCTAATTTTCCTGCCTCTCCACACTGGCTAAACCCTCCTCCCCTCCAGTCGTACTTCGGACGAAGCAGTTGCTTCCACCCTCCCGACCAACATCCTCTCCCGCCGTCTCCAAAATATCCCCTCTCTCCACTTTCCAGGCGTGTGCTCTTCACTCTGTTATAGGGAGTACCGCGAAACCATCGCAATAAGAAACGGCTCGCCGCCCGCGAACACAATAGAAAAGGTGGCGACGGGAAGAAAAAAAAGGGAGAGAAAATGGCGGCGTGTGAATCAAAGCGAAAAACAGACGAGCATTGCAGCGGCGAGAGGAAGGGGAAGCGAGGCGATAAGGAATACCCGATTCCATTCCAAACACGATCTGCGTAGGGGATGAACGGACGGGAAAAGATTCCTCCTTTTTTTTTCCCCAACACTTCAGTTTTCGATGCTCTTGTTCGGTGTTGGTTGTTAGCCGTCCACTTGTTCTGTATATATCTTTGAGCAGTTCTAGTTCTTTTTTTTTTATTCCGCTATTACGGTTTGCCTCGTGTGGTCGAATTTCGACTCAGTCGATATGTGTTCTTTCTCGTTTCCAAATGGCGCGAAAAGACCATTTCCGATGGCCTCCTGTACTCACTCGAATGATGTTACAGTTCCCATTTTTTTCCCTACGGCCATTTTTTTTTTCTTCCCAGCAGCCCCACCTCGCATGCTCGAAGCCGAAGTCGGTTCGCCGGGCTGCAACGGTCTATACCGATCTTTGTAGCCGTCTTGAATGAACGCGAAAGAACAGGCGCAAATATGCGCGACCGGTATCGCACTTGGCGTGTGCCGATAAGGCTGCCTATAGGTCAGGCATATATTTTCGACACGAGCTCATACGTTGACTCCTTACTGTAGCCGTGATAGGCAACGCTGTTGCAGCAGTCTGTTCTCCTGTACGGTCGAGACAGCTGGTTTACAAAGACACCATATGGGGAGTGCTAGCACATGCATATTTTTAGTGGCACAAGAAGCACAGCAAAATAAATGAAATAAAAACTGCAAGAAGGGAGACCACCGACATAATGTGTGTCCAGTCAACATTAGTAGGGGCGAAGTCCACAGTTTGTTTGCCTTTTGTTTTCTTCTGTTCGAAAACGCTACCGTAGCGTTTTCGAACAGCCAATGAGAAGTTCTCATTGGCTGTCCCACTTCGCTAATATTACGAGCGGCACCCCGAGTCCGATGGCTGCAACCCCGTTTTTACGAAGAGCCGTACCGTAAGTATAATGTTGTGGTTACAGAGGCCAGATGGTACTACAGTGATTTGTCATTGCCGGCATCATACATGCGACAGCAGAAAGGGAAATTTCACACGCATACTTGATTGCTGATAGAACGAAAAGCGTGCAGGACTCCATCACACTAGGTCATTAGACCTACACAAGTGGATACACGGTTTACAATACGATTCCCGCCGGGACTTTGTGACAGAAACGAATTTGCACAATTAGGTGTGACGTGTTTTCTTGCCGATGCGCAAACTTACGGAAAAAAGGAAAAGAGGTGTGGGTGGGTCTTCGCTTTCAATACCATGTGTCATTCAGAGCAAAGAACAACATTGCCCTATTTACTCAATGGCGTAGAGACTGCAGGTCTTAGCGTCAGTGGGTAAGCTGTATAAAAAATCCTGTTGTGCCTTTGTAAGCGTGACATCAGTAGTGCTTATTGCCACTTTCGGACTGACAGGGCAACAAGTGTTAGCAAGGCTCCTTCCCACTGCCCACCGAATAGGAAGTAAAATGGACAAAAACGATTTCTCCTTGTATGTCATTTGATGCATCTGCATTCTGTTAACGTGCCACTGTGTTGATACCCTATGTATAACGCAATCTCTGCATACCATAGACGAAGCTGTAGCGCTGACGTGTCGAGGATAAGAAACACGACAAGTCCTGCCGTCCTCCTTGTGCCTGTCGCTTGAGTGCTATGGCTTCATCTCATGGAACGGACTAAGTAGCCCAAAAATCTGTACTTCTGGATACCATCGCTATGCTGCGAAGGCACATGAAGCTCTCATTCATAGATCTAACTTTCCCTTTGCAACGCATATCTGGCTGTCCATCAGCGCTACAGCGGGTACTTGGGAACTAAGCACACCTTTTGTTATCGACACCAGTCAGGTGTCTTTCCACTTATTCTCCTTTCAAGGAGAACTCCTCGACCAATAGAATGGAACTCGCATCTTGCTGAAAATGCAGACACAGGTTATGCTTGCAGAAACTCTTAAGGCTCTCCGTGTACAGTCAATACGAAGGCTTGTCTGGGTGTCACGCTAATCAACATCCGTGCGGCATCGGCGTACAAGTCCCGTGACGTCATCGCACAGTGTCTTGTCACCCGGTCCCGCATCTTTGGCGCCATCCGCTGCTGACGACACCAGGTCTTTCGTTCGATGGTGCAATGTACTGCTACCGCACTACTAATATCCGCGGTACTGCAGGCCGATCAGGCAGCCCTGCAAACGTGGCAAAAGTAGCGCACCTCTGCAACCGAGAACTGTGCTCACTGGCACCTTGATTTCTTCGAGCAACAGCCCGGGCAAAAGCCCATAACACTTTTACACGTCTCGGACCCTACGTCTTTCTTCACGGTTTCCCCAGCGTTTCGCGCGCATCGGGCTGCAGCAAAACCACCCACCCCGGGCGTGCTCGTTTGCGCCCGGGTAGGCCTGGCGGGGACAGGAGAAAGCGAGACGGTCATTATGGCCGCTACTACAGGAATGCGAGACTGCGTCGTCGTTCTGCCGGGGAGCGCGGCATTACGACGTCCACGGCGGCGGGCACTACTAAGAACGCCAGGGAAGTAGGGGGAACTACAAGAGGGAGCTCGGGAAAGCAGGGCGGGAAGGGGGGTGAGTGCAACGCAGCTCTTTTACGCCGAGCCACGAACGCCGGGCGAAAGGTGGGAGCTGTCGCGCGAAGACTGCTGCGACGGCAACGAAACGACCAGGAACAAAACAGAAGAACGGGGTGACCGGAGGCGGCCTGGCAGGCAATAAATTGTCCCGACGTCCGATAGGGGTCGCTGCTGGCGTAGTCGCAGCCGTCTCGTTCCTTATGGCCTCCTTCCCCGCTCCCTGCCAACTTCCTTTCTGCTCGCGCGCACTCTGCCTTACCTATATAGGTGGCACCACCGGTGGTGGTGGGGGTGGGCCCTTTTTCGCGCTACACCTTGGGCTATATACCTGCTGCGAAGCAGTGCCTCGTAAAGCCGTTTCCTCGGAAAAAGCGGAGCCTCAGACCAGCCTGCTCTCTCCCCTGCCTGCACCTTGCGGAGAATCCCACTACAACACCGCTGCCGCCACCTTTTCGGGCGCAGTCCGGACGGAAGAGTAAGGAACCAGGTGTAAGGGTTGACGGCTGTTTCTTCTCCACCGGCTTCCTCCTTTCCCGCGTCGCCTCTCGTACTTCCGTTTTATCGCCGTGGCACGCCCGCTTTTGCGACCCGACGTTAACGCTTACTGTTCCCCGAGTGCCTAGTTAGGTGCAGTGCTTGCGCGAGCCCCGGAGAGCTAGCTGGCTCGGGGGATTTGGGAGAAAAGTGGCGCGGTTATTGAAAGCTCGGCGAAGATCTGCGGTGTAAATATGCCCTAGCTTTCCAGTTCTGTTGGGAAATTCTCGAGATCTAGACCGCCGTTGCTGCACCTTGAAGCGAAATTTTCGATTTTATTTGTTTTTCAAATTCGTAAGCGGCGTCTTTTTTTATTGGTGGCCTGCGACGACTAGTAAATGCCCAGTGGCTGACGGCGTTTCCCCTGACACGTATAACGCTCAAGCGCGAGAATTGCAACATTTATTAAAGAAGAGAGTTTTACTCCAGTTGATCGCTGTTGTTAGCGTGTTATGAAATACCCGCTTTATAACAGTCTTCTTCAAGAAAACTTAGGCGGGACACTTGATGGCCCAACCTCGCCAAACTGATACTGTCTGTTCCAACTGGAACACCACCGGTCCGGCGAAGAGAGGGGAAACAACATAAGGACGTTAGAAGCAGCGCTCGATCCACCGGACGTCATCGTGCGCATTAATCAGGCCGCAAACAGAGCCGGTCTAGCAAATATTGCACCGGTCAAGGATAACTTACAAGTGCACAAAACAATCTCGGGTATAAGGGGCCGCGATAAGCGCAACGGGTTCATCAATAATCTTGCCTCCGGACAACGTCCAGCCGAGCATTATCTCCACCGAAAACCACCGGTTAACTGGAGGTATAAGAGGGGAAATAAAACTTCCATTACTAGCCGTGCTGGCGAACCTCTTCCAGAACGCTTGCGAAAGCGCGGGGGGCCCACGTTTGCAAAACCGGCGAACTACGACGTCAGAGCCCGCGATGCGGCGGTTTGGTTGTAACGCGAGTTTCGTACACTCTTTCCTTGAACGCTCCACTTCGCTTCTGTCGTTGATTGAGCAGTTGAGCAGTCTCTGGGCTTCATTCGCGCTGCATCCAACTGCACAACAGCTGGACGAGGTAGTTAGCCCGAGGCCCTAGCATTCACGGAAGCGTCCACCTTAGGCGCCTGCAGTCCTTCGCTTGCTGCTGACCTGTCGGGCTTTATACCTCGCTTGTTATTTTGCTTCTGTGAAAAAAGCGGGAGGAATAGGCCGGTGCTTTTGGCGGCTTCTATTACAGACCTCCCGTATACGCGACCCGTCCCCTTTTCCCCCAGAGCTCCCTAACTGTTTCCCCAACCTTTGGCTACACTAGGCTGTCAGTCGCGGCTACATCGAGTCCTTCTTTTTTTTTATGGTGCTGGATCGCCCGATGTCACCTGCAGGGGTGTTTCTATTTGAGCCGCGTGGAGAGGTCTGGGTTTTCTGCCTGGTAGGGATGGCTCCTTCCCGAGCAAGGGAGAGATTCGGGAAAGAGGGACGCTGCAGCGTTCGGTTCGGCGTCTTCGATGCTGCGCTCCCCAAAAACAATTGGGGAGCGACGGTGACGAGAGAGGGGGGGAGACGCTCCGGAGAAGCAGGAGGAGCTGTCAGGGAACCGATAGGAAGAGGCGGCTTCGGTGAATCCCTAATTTTATTGCCCCGAACTGAAGAAGACCGGGAGCGGATGGTGCGGGGAGATTTCTTGCGCACACGTGCTTCAAGGGGTTTAGGGTTGGAGCGTTTTACTGCCTAGTTGTCCTTCCTTTGTTTTGATTTTTTTTTCTTCAAAGGTCACGGCGAGTAGACTGTATAATAGATACGTGGTGTTGCCACAGGGGATCGCTGAGATTGTCGGCTTGACGTTATGGAACACTTTTGCTCCGGGGCACATGAGGAAACGCCTAAAAGGAGAGCAAAGCTTAAAAGAAAAGAGTGACGCACGACCTTGTTGCGAGGTCCTATAGGTAGTATTCACGTGACGTCAGCGTGCGCCATATCGTAGTACGGTTCGCAACCTATTCAGCTGTGCT
The DNA here is from genome assembly GCA_013339685.2 of Hyalomma asiaticum. NCBI lineage: Eukaryota > Metazoa > Arthropoda > Arachnida > Ixodida > Ixodidae > Hyalomma > Hyalomma asiaticum. The sequence goes on from CM023489.1 coordinate 31,586,676, forward strand.
TATTCGAGAAGAAGCACAGCCTTTAACTGTGCTGGCTGTACAGCAAAATTGCGGCCTCAGTGAATTCAGTGCATGCCCCGCATAGGGAGGGCATACCCGCTTTGAAGGCCAGTCTTTACATAGACTGTTGAACAAAAGGAGTTGTGCGAGATCATCTTTACACTCCCGATATAGGGTATGTATTGTCACATTCATTCTCCTTGCGATAGGCCTGTTTCAGTAATATATATTTCCCTTCTGAACATGTGATGCATTCATGCGACTACTCGTCCTCTTAACAGCTTTTGGGCGCGTAAAAGGTATCGCCCGTGCCTGACACACTCTAGTAGTGCGCAGAACTTTACAAGTAAGACTGGTTTATGCGTTCATTTCCAGATAATTATTTATGTGAAGAACCCTGCGCGCAAGGCCTTGCGGACATACATGCGCATAGGACAAAGTGTGTCCTACAGTCTGTCCTATGCGATGATATGCACATACGTACAATGACGTCTATTGGCTTATCAAAGGGCAACTCCGGGGATTTCTCAGTGCCCATTGATCTCAATGAAATTTTCAATATATATTATCCTCGCCACTGTATTAATATATGCCAAGCGGGGCTTTCCGAGTCATCTATAGTTTTCCTGAAAATGAACTTTAAAAATATTTACCGGATTCCCATGCGGGCCGCCCTGTAGTTTTGACATCATTACCTTCAACGCTGCCTACTTAATCAGGCAGGCCGTCAGAAGCAAAACTCCGATACTTCAGCGCTCAAATCGTCGCTGTCAAATTCAGAAAAGTGGGCATAACTGAATACATCATGAGATTACCTCGCCAGCGTCATTTTTCTGGCACGTGTTCCATTTTTCTTATGGCGGGATGGCTGTGACGTCATCGCATACATTGCATGAAGCGCCCACCCGGTTCGGTTTCCGTTTGAACACACCGTTCAGTCGGTTATTTAACATTATTGGTGCGTTTCTGAGGAAACAGAACCGCCGTGGCTGCTAGAGTACTACCAGTGCAACTGTAAAACATCGAAATGAGAACATGGTGAGAAAATCGCCAATGTTCTTTCTACATATACCTCGTGTGTTCTGTTGTACGTGTTGCATGTAACTGGTTTCCAAATGGTTTCCTGCCTTCACACGGAAATAATTAACAGGGTAGCCTACCCACGCAACGCATCAACGCCTATTCCGATTTTCACGTTTAAAGCTGTGTACATTTCACCGCAGTCGAAGGCGCATTTGCACTGCACTCCACGCATTCATTGAAGCGTTCCTGATTAGGTTCCGTTGCAAGCTACTTGTCCTGTACTCCACCTGCGTGAATGTGGACCACGTAACCAGCAATAGGCAAAGAAGACAGACTCAGCTCGGTCCCCTTTAAAAACATATTTTCTGGTACTTTTTTTTAAGCTTATCTAATGAATGAGGTTTATCTAATGAATATCCGGCAATATATGTGCATGTATAATTGACACTTCTAAACGTAAACGTATCCGTCGCGTCTCATTAAAGAACTTGCGAGGTGTCGCCAGAATGACGACTACTACCTATTGTCTGGCGACTCGTTAAACCCAAATCTCTGCAGAAAGGCAAGAGTGCTAACGTACACACTGATAGCAGTTCTGGAGTGCTCCCATAGCAACACTTGAAAAGGCACACGGTAGATCAAGCTCGAAAGCCTCACCCCCCATATTAGCAGTTTTGCTTTGGTGTATAGCGCAACCATTTAATTTATATTTGCTTCGCTATTCTCAACACTAATATGGACGTATTCACTATGTTCGCTTTCTTTAAGCTGGCCCCCTATAGGGAGCCTATAGAAATGCGAGCCGCGCCTGCGCTCCACTCTTGAGATGGCGCACCACGTCATCAATGGCGGATTCATGCCGGCCACCGCAGGGCGTTCCCAAAAACACGCACACACTCACGGAAAGAAAGAAAGAAAGAAAGAAAGAAAGAAAGAAAGAAAGAAAGAAAGAAAGAAAGAAAGAAAGAAAGAAAGAAAGAAAGAAAGAAAGAAAGAAAGAAAGAAAGAAAGAAAGAGGCAGAATCGAGATCGTGCGGTTGGTGAGCCGTGGGCCATAAGCGCTCGTGTAATTAGCCGCTTCCTATAGCCGCTCATTTTCCCCGCCCCTTCTGCCTCTTCTCTGCGCTCTCTTCCTTTCTGTTCTGCCACTTTCCTTTTTCTTTTATAATATTTTTCCCCCGTTGTCATCTACTCTCATTTTGGTTTTATATCGTATTGACGTAGATCGCAGGCTGCGGGCCGCATTTCGGTCAACTTGAGCTCTAGTTAAGGGCTCGTTTATGCCCTTTCGATTTTTGCGCACGGCTAAAGTGCGTATACAGTAAATACAAAAAAATGGAATGCTTTTGACCAAGCGTTTCTTAATTATCGAACTACGCTTCTCCCTATCGATTAGATGACACGGTGAATAAATAAACTTCTTTGTCTTGATGAAATGATTGTAGTTGTCTTTGACGCCATCAGCTTGGTATTTTCTATCCATTAGTAGTCTCTGCCGGGAGCGGCCTGCTGTCATTGCGCGCAGTTATTTTCTTTTGGTTTCTTTTTCCGGCCCTCAGGGAAGTATTAGAAACCTCTCTATTTTTTCTTCGTTTCGTCGTTTCCTTAACCGAACTGTTTTAACAAACTTTGCAGTAAATTAGAGCAATTTTGGGGCTAGTTCGATATGGTTCACTAATTATACTGAATAAGACTCTGCGCGCCAATAAAAATGACGAAGAAACGCGTGACGTCGATGCATTCACTTCGTTAGTTCCTTTATTATGGTCAAAATAAATTATGGTCATTTCTTCCGGACGTCCAAGGCTCGCAACCTCTGTTTATTTGTCTGTCCTTTGTATTAGAAATGGTATTTAGCTTACGACATATTCTGGGATGTACTGAAAAACAGCGCCAATGCGACGCGTACAGCAGAAGAATTAGAGGCATCTCTTGTGTTGTTTAAATACGCAGTAAAGTGAAACAACAAAGTAGTTTATGCTGATGAATGAGTGCCCGGGAACTCGTTTTTCGCTCATCGTGTCAGTTCAAGTTCAATATCATGAGATAAAATCAAGGTCGAAGTTTCATATTTCGATTCCGCGCCGTAACATTGAGGAGATGACGTCACCGACCCCATTTCAATTTTTTTTTCGTATTCTTGCTAGATTGGTTCAGTCAACCTTTTTGAAGCATCATGCTTAGTCCCTCAATATATATATATATATATATATATATATATATATATATATATATATATATATATATATATATATATATATATATATATATATATATATATATATATATATATATATATACGACTATGACGTCACGCACATAAATGCTAGAACCTCCTAGCAGGCGTCGCCCCTTCTATTTTCGTTTTGCGGATTTTATAGCCTACCAAGCTTCTTCCCCACGCGAGGGAGGCGCCTTTGGTAATGTGAAAAAGTGGTTTAATAGTGCGAGAAAAATTGTTTTTCGCTTTAGAGTCCCTTTGACGTCATCTTATATTCAAGCACTTTCGATGCTGGTGGACAGAAACTGTAATTTGACAGCAGCATAATTTGAGATGGACGACCTCTAAAATATATCCTGGAAGGTCACCCGAGGTCAGGTTGGCGCTGTTCGATTCGGCGATCACTTTGACGACACGCGTAGAGGATCATCCCGAGGATATTTCATTTGAAGAAAAGCGCTTTCTTAGGCCTAAGTCACGATGACGGCATTGACAGAGATGAATATGTATATACGTATGTATGTGCATATGTGAATAGGTATATGTATAAATAAGTGTGTATATATGTGTTTAACGTTATATATGCTCTGCTAATCTCCTTTCAGGTACTCCGATATGGACCGATTACAAGCTAATGTAGGCTAACGGTCCGGATATCTTGTAATCTTTTCCATGATTTGTCAGTAAAGGTCATATTGATTGATTGAAAAAAAATAGATAAATGCGGTCTTGATGCAATAAATTGTGTATTCCGTCATTGTAAACTTCCGACACCCAACACTTCCGCCTATTATTCAGACGACTTTCTGCTCTTACAGTAGGTCCAAATTTGCATTATTTGGAGCTTAAAACACTGCCGTGATAACTATATTTGAGTATTCGGCCAGCGCTCTCGAAGTGCCAGCCTATTCGCAGCAGCAGCGGTTCTCGAAAACTGGTTTCACCGCAATACAAGAATCCTGCGCAGCAAAGCCGATAAAAACTCGGCAAGAGCCATTGTCACGAGAGTCGGTGTGTTCCTTTAACTTCTTTAACTATACACACACGTGCCTGCTGTGTCTAGTAAGTAGAAGGCAATGAGGACATGGCTCTTTTCAAATTCATAATGGTTGAAACGCAGTTACGACGATTTCCCGACACAGCCTACACAGAGCCGCAGGTGCTCGCTGATTGCGCACTCATGTCTTGTACGAGATGTCTGCCGGTCTGTGCTTAGAGCGATTAATTTTATACCCACAGTGTCACACAGGGTGGTAGTATACTCTCGCTCCTTAACTTCACCTTTATGCGAGCAAAATAGAAAGGCTTGCTCAAGTGCCGAACTTCTGAAGCCAGCGAGGTCGGCTGATGTGCGCGGCAAGAACACAGCTGCCTACTATGAGTAAAATACTATCTATCTATCTATCTATCTATCTATCTATCTATCTATCTATCTATCTATCTATCTATCTATCTATCTATCTATCTATCTATCTATCTATCTATCTATCTATCTATCTATCTGTTATCCGCTAAACTGTAGCACATGCCTCCTCGGGAGTCATAGGGCATGCACATTACAATACGCCGGGAGGGCGCTTCGAAAGACCAAAGGAGGGAAAACTTGCCCACGTGGTCGGTCGATGATATTCACGCAGCACCCGTCTTCCATGGAGAGCACAGTAACATCTTGTGAACGTACTCCAGCTCGGAGAGCTCTAGCCTGGCCACAGGTCCAACCGCGCCTCTTCCTAATTAAAGGAAAACACGGCGGAACAGCGGGGCAGTTTCTCTCTCTCTCATAATATATATATATATATATATATATATATATATATATATATATATATATATATATATATATATATATATATATATATATATATATATAATGAGAGAGAGAGAGAGAGGTGGGGAGGGGTACGAGCAGTGACGTTGTATAGCACGCTAGCGTCGTCGTTCTTCCGGATACTTAACATATTTTTCAGGATAGCACACGGGCTCTAAGAGCTTTAGAGACAAGGTATGGCGCGTGGGTATTTCCGTAGAGTACTAGGTGGTTACTTGTCGTCCTAGGCCGTTCTCTTGCAGCAGCTTTCGTGTTCTTCGTTCATTCCCTCTTCCGCTTTAGCTGTCTCTCCGTCCACGGGGCCCGCCGGCCGGTGTGTTATTCTTTCATTAGGGAAAAGGACTCCTCAAGCGCGTGCAGCGACTGAAACACATGGAGCGCGAAAAAAAAAAGAAATAAAGGGAAAGAAACTCGAGGAATCAGGAGAAGCAACGCTCCCGACAGTGGCGCTTTTGTCTCTGACGTCTTCATTAACATTTTTCTCTTCTCCTTTCTCTTCATCAACCCAGTGTTTCTTTTTTTTTTTGTATTTCCTATCATTTACTCTTCTCTTCCAGCTCCCGGTACTGTCCCGATCCCGTCCTCAGCGCACACTTTAACCTCGCCGGAGGTTTGTTGCTGCTGATCGGCTCGGAAGCGACCGAGCCTGCAGGGAACCGGTAATTAGAGAGAGCACGCGCGACGGTTGCGTAATTAATACCAAGTCACAAGCAGGAGCTTCTTCGCCAGCGATACATGGATGACGAGCTCCCCATTGTTAGAGCTTCTATTTTCATTCCGTCGCTGGCTCGTTCGAGCTAGTCCTCCCTCTTTTTCTTGTTTCCCTCCTCACTGCAGAGAAGATCCCCTTGGGGCCCCCTTTTTAAGGGCCCATGAGAGTCGCGTTTCGTTCGGTCTCTCTTCATCTCTCCATTTCTTTTTCCCCGCACACATTGTTTATTGCACTGGCGCGGGTCAAACAGCATCCAGGTGCGTGCCTCGGGTCTAGTTTTCTTTCTTTTTCTTTTGTCTTCAGTTAGTAGTTGTTCCTCGGTCGTGCGTTTGTTCCCCCTTTACGACGTGATTCCGATGCAGCTTTCCCTCAGGAACGACGCGGATTGTCGCTGGAGTTCCTCGATTTCAAAAGCATTTTGGTGAGGCTATTTTAATTTGCATTCCTTAATTCGGGTTACTTCATCGAAGTCATTTGTTTAACCTTCTGGGTGTCGATACTGTTGCTAAGGGCACTGTGCATTTTAAGAGCGGAGCTCTTTTAAGCCGAGCGTTAGGTGTTGCGTTCGAGCAGAAAGCTATCATCATGAAATATGTGCGCATGCGCTTCTTTGAAATGCAGGGCATCTTGGCGCACACTTGTTTCTTCTCTCGCACTCGTGCCCTTAGCCCACTACTACATAAAGGCGGATGCGTTTCATAGCACAGCATAGGGTTCTACAGTACGGTAAGGGAGTGGGACAGAGAAGGGTAAAAAGGAGGGAACGGACTAAGGCATGGCATAGCGTTGTGTAGTGTAGAGTAGCAAGGGGGTAGGGAAGGGAAGTGAAGCCTTACATAGTGTAGAATATCAAGGGTGTAGGAAAGGGGAGCTAAGCCTTGTATTGTGTAGTATACCAAGGGGTTGGGGAAGGGAAGCCTTGTATAGTGTAGTATAGCATGGATGTAGGAAAGGGAAGCTAAGCCTTGTATAGTGTAGTATAGCAAGCGGGAAGGGAAGTGAAGCCTTCTAGTGTAGTGTAGCAAGCGGAAAGGAAAAGGGACGCTAAGGGTTGTATTGCGTAGTATAGCAAGGGTGTAGGAAAGGGAAGCTAAGCCTTGTATAGTGTAGTATAGCAAGCGGAAAGGAAAAGGGACGCTAAGCGTTGTATTGCGTAGTATAGCAAGGGTGTAGGAAAGGGAAGCTAAGCCTTGTATAGTGTAGTATAGCAAGCGGGAAGGGAAGTGAAGCCTTCTAGTGTAGTATAGGAAGAGGAAAGGAAAAGGGACGCTAAGCGTTGTATTGTGTAGTATAGCAAGGGTGTAGGAAAGGGAAGCTGAGTCTTGTATAGAGTAGTATAGCAAGAAGGAAGGGAAGTGAAGCCTTGTATTGTGTAGTATAGCAAGCGGGAGGGGAAAGGGAAGCTAAGCTTTGTATTGCGTAGTATGGCAACGGTGTAGGAAAGAGAAGCTAAGCCTTGTATAGTGTAGAAAGAGCGTGGGGAACGGAAATGAAGCCTTGTATAGTGTAGCATATCAAAGGTGTAGGAAAGCAAATTGAGGGAGCCAAGTTTTCCACGGTGAAGTGGCGTGAATGGGTAGTTACATGGTTTGGGTTACTCCATACGGCGTCATGGATGGTTACGTGAATTGGGTTGCATCATATAACGTCAGTGCTAGTTGGGACATGTTCCCGTCAAAATCACGTAGCGGAATATCAGATTACATGTTCCCAGAAAACGCCTCCATTCCGGGCTATACCCTTTGTCTAGCCTTGCACCACTTGGGAAAGCTACCTGAACTTTTCTTAAGAATAGAACAAACTCTAACGCGCCATGGAAAGAGCAAGGCAGAAGGAAAGAGGGTCAACTCACAACCATTTTTATTCGCTAGAAACATACTTCAGCAGTATTGAACCTCTTGGATTTTCTACTGGGAGAAGAAGGAGAGAAGAATAAGAAGGATGATAGCAAGAAAGAAAAGACGAAGAAAGAAAGAAAGAAAGAAGAAAGAAAGAAAGAAAGAAGAAAGAAAGAAAGAAAGAAAGAAAGAAGGAAAGAAAGAAAGAAAGAAAGAAAAAAAAAGCCCACACACGCCAAGCTTCGCTTACTTCCATTTTCATGATAGCGGAAGGTATCCTCAATTTTCTTTTCTAATGCGGCGATAAAGAGTTCGCTTACACTTTTCTTTATGTCCTTGTCGAAAGAATATGGCTCTCTAATGCACTCGTTACGGCTAAGTCATTTCCCTGCCTGCTTTGTCAGAGGTTTTGTCAAATCTTTCACTCTGTAAGTCGTACGCAAGTGTTGCGTTTTACTCAACCCGGCGGTATTCTAAACAGCTATATTTACCATGCTGTTTTCTTTTTTTACGTTGTTGTCGACATCGACAGCGAACTTAAGTCAAGCTAAATGCGATATATAAGCACAGCCGCTCTGTAACGCTTATGCAAACAGCGCTCCTCTGAACACCTTTTTCTTTCTCCATGCACTTTTGAAGCAAGAGCAACAACGACAACAACAACGACGATAATAAACGCGTGTTCCTATGGCGACGTTCACCACATACAGAGACGATCAGGCTGTCTCCGCGTGCGCGGCAAGGATTAGGTGAGTCCCTCTTTGTCAGCGTCGGCGGCGTTTGCGACAGAGAAGCGATTTTCTCCACACCGCACAAAGCAGCGTCGTAGACAGTGGCAGCTTGCAGATCGGGCTCTTACGTAATCGCGTGCTTACGCAAGACGAGACAGCCGGTCACCTATATATGCGCTCCGTGCACGCCACAGAGTGCGCGCCGCCCGACACTACCGTACTTTCAGCGATGTAACCCCCATCTCTGCTTTACTTGAAACGAAAGAAGCTTTCCTGGCAAACGCATCTTGCAAGATTGTATCCTGTGCAATGGAGGTTGCTTGAACATTATGCTTCGTAAAGCGGCGCTAATTAAAAGGATTATTTGATTTGATTTATTGATTTCCATTTACACACACACACTTACAGACGAGTGGTAAATGGAGGAGGATGAGATGAATATGGTGGTTCTAGCTGTATCGGGATATTAGTTTTCTCTTTCTTCGAAAAGAAATTGCTACTAGCTGTAGTAGCAAGCGAAAGGCTTCGGGAAGTGAACCAGATACATAGTGAAACAATTGTGTTCTTTGATTACATTGTACGTGGTTGAAGAGCCAGCATTTAGACAACCACTGCTCAACAATGGCTAACAGTTTACCTATATTAGTCGGTGGGCTGGCGCTATGCAAGTAAACACGACACTCCTCACCCAAACTACCTGTCATTATGCCACGAATGTTCTAGAGTTTACCTTGTACTGGTTATGAAATTGTACCATATTCGAAATACCGTACTTCACATCGCTAAATAAATTGCCCAGTGGTATGCCCTGAACAAGATTTATTTTCACAGAGTCCTAAAAATTGCTCAAAATATCGTGGTTAATTTCCCACGTAGAATCGCTATGCCGTTGTGTGAAGATTTCTAAGACATGAAAGAAGGAAAACACGAGTGCACACCGCCTTGAAGTTCCCGCGACCGCTCGACACGACGTCGCAGATTTCGATGGCATCTTTCCGGCACCACATGAAGTGAACATTTTATCCGCTCGAGAGTGGCAGCTATGCTGCTTTCCAAGAGAGTACCAAGAACTTAACCTATACTAGCATTAATAGCTCCAAGTGTTTTGCTACCGCAGAAAAACACGAAAGCCTGCAAAGTCTCTATGCTCATTTAGTACATTTATTTCATCACCATCATCATAGTCAGCCTAACTTGTGCCCACTGTAGGACGGAGGTCTCTCCAGATGATATCCGATTTACCCTGCCCAGCGCCAGCTAATTCCATCAGGCCTTTATCGCTGCATATTTCTTTATTTCACAGCCGTGGCTACATCTCTACCGTGCTTGGCTCGGATTCTAATCTTCTTTTGTGATCCATTCCGTCGCTGTAACTGAGAGTCAGTTCTAAGACCCTTACGTGATCAGCCAAGTCCACTTTTTTTTTCTTCCTTTTAAATCAGCTGCGATATCGGCTACGGCTATTTGTTCTACACACCTGATCCACGCTGCTCCTTTTCTGCCTAGGAATGTCCCTTCCACTGCGTACTGCGTGGTCCTTAACTAATCTAATTTCTTCCTGATGCACGAAGTCCGTGCTGCGCTGTTTAGCAGTGGTAAAGGCTTACTAATGGAATGATACCGAGTGACACACTTGTCTATTGCGCAGCATCTCCGGTTTCCCTTCCAGAGACGAAACTAGATAAGGCAAATATAACAAAATTGAAAGAATAAACGACATCTTAAGAGCCATATGTTGTATGTATGATATGAAAGCCTCGGTCTTTTATACCAAAGGGGCATTTGACCGTCAGGATAATTAGTGAAAATGAATTATTGCACTTGCGGTTCAAATAAAGATCACGTGCGGCACTGACCTGTTTCATATATACGGGTATGGGCCTCGCACGAGAAAGGAAGAAAGGAACAAACCACTCGAGACTCATAGACGAATAGGGTGTGTAAGTGTGAGCCAGTCTACCCAAAGTTCTCCCAAAGTGTTCCCCAATGAACCAGAAGTCCACCTCAGTCAACCGCAAGTGCACCATATGCTAGACCCGACTGCCGTGGAAGACACTTAAGTGAACATTACAGGTTGTCATCACTTACTTTTGCCGGTTGGGGTTAGCCTCGCAAAACTGCTCCGCCTGTTCATTTGCTCTTTCTGCTACTAAACTATGATCGCAGGAGTCACGACAGTAAGGTTCTCCAGCCTCAACGGTCGAAACTCATCTAATGTTTCCTATTATTGTGCGTTCAAATCTCCTAACGCCGTCTTGTACTCATCATCATCATCAGCCTGTCTACGCCCACACTGCAGGGCAAAGGCTTCTCCCATTGATCTCCAATTATCCCTGTCCTGTGCTAACTGGACCCAATTTATCCCCGCAAACTTTCTGGTATCATCTGCCCACCTAATTTCCTGCCGCCCCCTGCCACGCTTGCCTGCGCTAGGAATCCATTCTGTTACCCTTAACGACCAACGGTTGTCTTGTCGTGCACAACATGGCCCGCCCACGCCCATTTCTTCTTCTTAATTTCTATTAACATGTCCCTAACACGCGTTTGCTCGCTAACCCACTCCGCTCTCTTCTTGTCCCTTAAGGTTACACCTGCCATTTTTCGTTCCATAGCTCGCTGCGTCGTCCTCAATTTAAGCTGAACTTTCTTAGACAGCCTCCAAGTTTCTGCTCCGTAGGTGACTACCGGTAAGATTCAGCTGTTATACACTTTTCTCTTGAGAGACAATGGTAAGCTACCATGGGAAATATATTAAGATTTAAGAGCTGCTACCGAAACATTTATTTTTCGCTCACATCAAGCGACGCACTACTTTTTTGTCGCGGAAGTACACAGAGTAAAGACGAGCAGGGGCTTTGAATTGTTTTAAAAAGATGTTTCGGCATCCATACAGGTGCCTTGTTCACATAAAAGTCGGGTGCTGAAACGTCTTTTTAACACATTTCAAACCTTTTGATCCGTGCTTTGTTTCTTCCTTTGCTTCATCACGCCTCCTGAACAGACGAGTTCTCGTCAAACAAACGATTTCCTGGAGCACTACCTTTGATATAGCGTTGCACGTGATGTACGAAACGGATTGTAGGGAGCTCCACTGGTAAACTACGTCGCGCCGCATTCGTTCGCCTGAAGATCCGTCTCCGTTCTGAACCTAATTTTCCCCGTCTCGTCTCCTTACGGTGCAGCAAAAACGAGCGCGCGTTGGCGGCGTCCTCATCTCCTTGCGTGTTTGTGTCCGATGATCGGCGAGCCGGCCACACAAAACGGACGAAGAGCAGACCGGCGGTTTGCCGCGCTTTTGTAGCGAATCCCTCGCGAAATGCGGGGTGGACAGAGCGGCATGCCGTGTACCGTAAGGACCCGCGCTGTAGCCGCGTCCGTCGCTGCCTTCGCTGCGTTCTTTGATTGCTTGCTTTCTTCGTGGCTTCCTTCTTATCACCTTTCTTTCTTTCTTTCTTTCTTTCTTTCTTTCTTTCTTTCTTTCTTTCTTTCTTTCTTTCTTTCTTTCTTTCTTTCTTTCTTTCTTTCTTTCTTTCTTTCTTTTTCTCTTTCTTTCTTAGCCAAGCTTTAGTGCCGACCTTTAAGAGGTGCATATATCCGTGTATAGCAGAGTTGTGCTTTCATTCTGTAAACTGATCGAGCAACATAAGTGTGTCCCTGGTCAAGATGCCGCCCTACACACGGCGATGCTTGAGCAGTCACGTGTCATTATCTTGGTAGTTTCGTTAACAGGACGTCTTCGTCGTATCTGTAGCTAGCATACTTATATTAAGATACTTCGTCTTTCGACCTCAAGGGAAGATGGAGGCTTGAATCGATGAACAGATCGCATGTAGAACAGGGAATGTCGCAGGAGCATTTCGACAAGTGCCTGACGAAGACAAGTCCACGTGTCGAAACATGGGCTCCTGCAACACCGTCCCGACGAAGACAAGTCCACTTGTTGAAATGTTGGCTCCTGCAACATTACCTGCTCTACATCGTTTTTAGCGATCTTTCCGTCTTTAGATGGTACTCTAACCAGACTCTTGAATGTAGCGCCCTATTTTCTTATCCTTTCTTTATATCTCGGCGTCCCAGTAAGAAGTTAGCGCGCTATTCGTGACAAATAGAAAACAACAGAAGCCGCGTTTTCTTCTATATTTTTTTTTGCCTTGTCTTTCCATATCATCAGTAAGTTACCAGATGCTATGACTCCTTGCACACAATGTTGCTACGAACCAGGTAACACAACAAGCTCCGTGTCTAAATGTTGCAATTTCTTTACTGTTCGATTTATTGATTGACTGATTGATTGCATTTACATGTCTCATTGTAACATCGATGCTGAGAAAGACGTGCCGCAGTGAGGACACCGCATCAGTCTCGACTACCGAGCAATTTCTCCGCCCGCAATACGCGGGTATTTACGGCACGTGAAGTCGCCGTCTCTCTTCTTCTCTCTCGTCTCGTTCCTTTGCACTCGTATCCCTTTCGAACCGCGTGTTCGCAGCAGCCGCGCACCTCCTGGCCATCTCCTTTGAGAATAAGCCGCGTTGGTGACCGCTGGCCGACCGGCCGTCGCACCGCTGGACAATGCGCCGTCATCCCCGTTCGTCGAGCGCATGGGGGGTGAAACTGGAGCCCGTTTCTCTCGTCCTCGTCGATCCACCTTTTACTTAGGTTACCCCCCTTTATTTTCTTATTTCTCTACTGTTCCATTTCCTCTTCGTTTTCTTTTCCTTTCCATCAGAGAGGCGAGTCTGGTGCAGCGGGACATCAGTGTATCTTCGGCGCAAGGGATATTATGCGCATACGTGTTTATAGCGTGCAACGTTGCGCGCGGCCTGCGAGATTGCGCTCTGTTTTGTTATAAGCGACGACCTTGTAGACGTATACCAATACCTCTTGCTACCTACCGTGCCGCCTGCACGGCCCGTCTGAACCGGGCCCAACAAAGCCCGTCGCATCGGGGATCTCCCGCTGTGCGCTCGAACAGCGGCGAAGGATATGTTGTACGCAGGTCCGGTTCGAGCAGAGATCTCCTCCTGCGACATTGTGCGTTTCTAGAGGGCGCCATTTATTTATTATTATTATTATTATTTTGTCTTTTTCGGGTTCCTTTTCCACGCCGTAATGTGCGGCACCGTTCCGTACGACACGCACCACATTGTCGTTATGATCGTTCCCGAAGTTATACCGTGGGGCTGCTATATACTGGATTGCTGAAAGTAAATGGAGAAGGAGTGCCCTCTTCTAAAGGAGACAGCCTGATGATGTTAGGGCAGAAGTCACAAAGAAAAAAAAGTCATGTGGAGGTACGCTCACAAGGTGTTTGCGCAAAGCCAAATGCGTTCGTAGGGACGTTGCAACAGCGCAACTTAATTAACGGGTGGAAAGACAATGGCAAAGCCCGGATCGGAAGAAGGACGGGACGATGCAGCCTAGTCCCTTAATCTTCTTCTTGTGCTCCTTGTTTTTAACTGGATTTTAAACTGTTAACAAGTACTAACTGACTGAACTTGCTGCATCGCTAGCACATCAAGAAAAAGGAAACATTTTCATGTCCATATGGTCGGGCGGATTGGTGTAGCAAAAGCAATGTTATTTGTTGCGCGCATTCGTTCGGCTCTTCCGTTACATCTGCACATGATCATCATCATGACATGGGGTTCTTCTTCATCATTCCTTGTGGGGCTTCTGTACAGGTATTCTTCTGTGTAGGTTTTCGTGACTCATCTGTCTGGTTTGAATAGTTAACATGCACAATTCCACTAATTAGGTTCCCTCCAAAGCATCCTTTTTTTCTATCTCTTCCTTCCAATCATTTCAAATCAAAACGTAATTATCAAAGAACCCTTGGCCAATGCCCCCTGATGCGTAAATGCCGTAGGTCTACAGGAGCATCATCATCCTCATCATCATTGAGTGTGAGTGTGGCGACTTCGCTGCTTGCTTTGCAAAGCGGGCCGTCCTGTTCAGGGAAGACACGTGATAGGCATTTGGCATCGAACGGACGTCCCTTGCCCCTCTCTTCTGACGAGTCTCTCAACAGAAGCGTGGCCCACGGTGCCAGATTTAAACAGATATGCACGCCCAGGCCCTTGCCACACAGAGGTGAGGCTCTAACCTCCAGGCTAGGGCCGGAGATTGCCAGCCCTTGACGCTAATCTTTCAGATCATAATGATATTGTTCCTTCTCATCTTGAGTGCGAGCTGTGCCTTGGGTGAAGTTGGCTCGTCACGTCTTCGAGGCCTGGTAAACGTCACAATAACCGTTTGCATCGCAACATGACAGCTTCATCGTCAAGCGTGGAGAGTTCAAATTCCCGCTTGAAACGCTTTTAACCGGGAGTGCTTAGAGCGGCCGTGCCAACCACAACGCCAACCCGAACAATCCTTTGGATAGGCAGTGACATCCCCCCTGAGGAGTCTTGGTATCACACTGCAGCTCGACGGATGCAGAAAGACGGAAACAGCGCAGACCCGCGAGATGTGAGACCACAGATGCAAGCTCTTATTAGGCAGCTGCGACGGTCGCAGAAGACTGGTATAGCACATCGTAAAATCGATTCCGCGTGAAACGGCTGGCACGGGGAAGACATGACAGGCGGAAATTGGGTGAGCAGGGTATACGGTAAACGTACTTCATTATTTATTTATTTATTTATTTATTTATTTATTTATTTATTTATTTATTTATTTATTTATATACAGCCCTACCTCGTCATACGATCTTCTCGGGAGCCGAAAGAAAGCACGTATCACCCTAAGGTAGTATCAGCCACCTGAGAGAGACAGTGCTGAAGAGCATGTCATGGAAGTTAACTAGAAGTTAAGAGCATTAATTATTTCCAGTTACTTATGGGTGCCAACTCACCAGGTTGTTTGCATGTCTAACATGCGCTGGAGACTTGAGTCCTGTGGGAATGTAAGGTTTATCGGTTTCCGATATTGGCGTGGGATTAAACGAGATAATAATCACATTCGTCTGTCCGCATTGATTGCGTTTACGCGGGGTTTCAAGGCTGCTCCGCACGGCTGCAAATGTCACAAAATCGCAGTCCTTGCGGCTTCGCTTCACAACACTGCGTTTTTCTTTTTTTTTTCGATGTGACTCGCGATTCAGTAGGACACTTAAGGGATGAACGATTTTTTTTTTCGTATTAATAAACTAACTTTCCTTCACAGTGTCACAAGCACCGCCCTTGCGACGAGAAGATGCTTCGTAATCATGAAAAAGCGCAAAGAGAAAATACAAGTGGCGACTATCTATGACATAACACTAATGCATGTGACGTCACAGGCTTCTCATGGGTGTGCTACGGCCTGCGTAATTATTTACACGTCATTATAGCGTAGAGTGCACTCCAAGAAAACCGGAAGCATTGCGAAGTGGGTTTTTCAAATACTTGTTAAACCAGTGTGGTCAGAATACGAAAAAGAAGACTGTAGTTTGTGACGTAGTGCGCTTGAAATTTAGGGGCCAAATTCAAGAATGATGCTTTGAATCATCTTCCCTTGTACTATTGTACACGGGAAAGAAACGGTAATATCTTTCATGAGCAACAAACTATCACATTAAACCACATTAGTACTTCAATTTAGTGTCCCTATAAAAAGAAGCTTAGCGGTTGAAGCGCCGAACGAGAGTCGTACGCGGCTCCTTCACCGAGAGTCGTACGCGGCTCCTTCACCAACCGCACGCAGAAGAGAACACCGGATATGCACAGCGTGTGCAGCTGCCGGACGCGTAACCATAGTGACCGCGATGGCCTAACACGCCTCGCGACCCGACGTCCGAACTTCTTTCCCGCACGACCCCGCAAACCAGCTCTTTTCAGCACCGACAATCGCCAGTAGTGGCGGCAACAAACGACAAAAACGAAATGGCTGCCAGGTGGTTGAAAAGGAACCCAAAGGCGACGCGGAGCGACCATCTCTGTAGTCCAGAGTCGTACACGGCTCTTTCACACTGAATGCAACGCCCTCCCCCCCCACCCCCCCTCTCGCTCCCCTAAAGGAATTCGGTGGCCGCCTTTCACTGGACCCAACCCCTCTGCCTGGTCTCACGTGCCCCGATACAGAAGCACCCGGGTTCAGTCGTAGTTCGGCCAGCAGTGGCAACCCGTGGAATGCCTCCTCGGGGAGTCATCGGTGCGGAGTGAGTGAGTGCGGCTGTGTGTGCCTCGAATTCGGGCTGTCGGCGGTTGGGGGCCGAGAAGTGGCGCGGCCACGGATCGAAGGAATCACGTAGACAAGCGGCATCGTGATCGGTGCTTAACGTTTGGGTGATCAGAGCGCCGAGCTCAGCGCGCGTTCGCTGCAGTACATCTCTGCGTCCCGTTGGAAAGGTGAAGACACTGGGAGAGACCGGCGTGATTATGGCGCATCGGGATAAGATTCTTCGTTCGACCGATACTTACGGGAGAGCGGAAGGCCGGGTGGTACGTTACACTCTCTTCATTTTCCTGGAACAGCGGTTGCTTTCCCTGCTTCTGTGAACGCGAGTGCTTGCTGAGTGCTTGCTGCCCAGATGTTGTGCTCTGTAGGTTGACAATGAAAAGCAACGTTTCAGCAATAGCCTATGCTCCGCTTGAGATCTACGTGCTTCGAGAGCTGCAGACGATGGACATCAAGCTTATGCGTCGCATCATTCTCCGCAAGTGGACAAGAACGTGAGAACATGCAGAAGCTAGTCGGAACGACGGCTGTTCGTTTTACGAAAGCAGTGAAGAGATTTTCGACTTGGTTCCTGTCTACTAGGACGCGTTTCCAATAGTTTGGCTGGCATCGCTGCATAAAACTGCCTAGAAGGCTAGTGCGGATTACATCAGTTACCGGAAGACAGGCAGCGACTGGAGGCGTTAAAGGATTCTGGGTATTTACAGCTGAGGAAGACTCGTGTGTTTGTGTTCGTGTCATATTGGTGGGAGAATGCTGCTTGGGAAGGCGTTAGATGGTGTAATCAGGAGCCAGCTTCACCTAACTACTCGGATGCCACGGATTTCTTAACGGTGTTCGGATACTCCTGCCATACTTCAGGTGAGGTAGCATATACTTTGCGTAAAGTCAGCATGGTCTGCATGCAGCACTAAGCGAGCTTACTGAAGATTTCAACAAGTGAGTTTATTTTCAAAGTGCTAGCATCTCTCTACACGAGTATCTTGGTATCAATGGACGTCGGCGTGAGGAAGAATATCTGAAAGATATGCTTCGGTCACCATAGAATTCCATTATAATGCTTCCTTTTTCGTTTCCTTTGTTTTCACATATCTTTTATAAGCAACCTATTAGGCTATTGCCCACAATGCCGGTACAAGATATCTTGAGACCACCGATACTCCAAGCAGTCTGGTGCTTGGTGTAGTACACAATTTGAATGACTGAGCTATTATTTAGTGTTATGTATTTTGCCCCCATACTTGAGTCAACAATGTCGTGTGCCGCTTTTCGCTACCTAGTTTTCTGTACGGTAGCACCAGGGCGATGCATCTCAGTGCTGCAGCTATAGCCCTGACGGGGTCACAATTTCGTATCGAACGTAATTAGTAGCCAGCAGCCAGGATCTGCTCCTTCATCAATTATTCAGCAAATGGTTTATTTTCGTTCGTTTCCAACTGCGATCTGTTGTACACACGACTTCATTGTTGTCTAAAGTGAACACACGTAAGCTTTCCGAATACGGCGTTCTTTTCTTACGGAAGCTGCCATAGTTGGCGATTCGAGATCCGTGTATTAAAAATAGTCACAAAATGCTGTATGATCGCGGGATCGAATTCCGGCCGCGGCGGCTGCATTTCGATGGGGGCGAAATGTTGAGGCCCGTGTATTGTAGGAAGTACGTGTACGAAGTGTACACGTACATACGTGTACGCACGAAGTGTACGAAGTAACGCCTTGTTTCGTTACCATCTTGATCTCTGGCCAGTTTGCATAGTGTAGAATGGCCACAGGGTTGCTGCGGTCTCCTCGCTCACAACTGACGACAGTGATGACGGCACTGTAACCTGCGCCTCTTTCCTCAACACTCACAATTGGCGTTGCTGTTTCGATGCAACAGCGACTTTGGCTTACTATACGCATGTGTGTGCAGCAGCTACACATATACCATAGCTATCAAAAATTTCATTATACTTAAATGTCCCACATCTACAACCTCGCTATGTCCCACAAGGTATCTCAAACATACATCTGTGTCCTTTACAGCCAGCAAATATCATTAGGAATTAGGGTGCGAAGCATGTTTTCTTTTTCAGTGTAGATCCATGCAAATTTAGCGTCCTTTTGTAGGGCTTCTGCTTCCTCCGTTCTTTTATCCCTCTATTAAGCCCTGACAAGATCGTATTAGTAGAAAGGCACGTGGACCCGCGTCTATGGCCTGCCGATCTTGAAGACATTCACCGTCCTGGAGTGCACGGAACTCCGATTGCAGTGCTAGCTGCTCTAAGGAGACACAGGAGAGTAGAGAAAACAGGGATAAATGGGAAAAAAAGGAGCGAAGCGAAGAGTGGCGGCTAGCTGATTTATTATCGGCCAGGGGTCGCCAGTATGGAGTGCGGCAAGCCGTGAGGCGGGAAAGGACGGAATACAGAGGGAGGGAGTACAGAAAAAAAAATAATGTTATCGGTAGCGCGGGGGCAAAGTTGCAGCCGTCGCGAGAAGAGTTGGGGAAGGGAAGGTCATACGAAGGTTTGTGAGGAGATTGCGACGAAGGAAGACGAGGGGAAATTTTGGGGAAAGCGAGCGGTTGCTCGGGGAAAACCTGCGCCGTGGTTGCCGGACAAAAAAGGGGAGTAAATTGAGGATGCGAAAAGAAATAAAGACGCCGAGAGAGACTGTCGGTGGGTGTAGAGATTGCGGTGCAAAGGAGGGAGGCGGGCAAGTAGTTCGGGACTGAGGGTAAAGAATGGTAGAGGGGGATGGAGGAGAAACGACGCAGAAAAATGAAGAGACGTTGTTTGCCTCGGTGGCAAAACTGCTTGCTTCTTTCATGCCGCGGAGGCGGGAAGGAATGCGACCTGGCCTCCGTGATGGTTTAAAGAAATAGGGAAAATAAAATAAAAATGGCGAGAGGGAAATAAAAGAAAAGGACAACGCTGCGCAATGCGGCGGCTCTCCCGGTGCGGAGCGGATTCCTGTTTCTTTCTTTTCATCCTTATTTTATTCGGGTTGTTCAACCCGCCGACTCTACAGCGGCAACAACGACAAAAGCTCGCGCGGACGAGAGATCCCGCGTGGGGAGGACGCTGGAGGTGAATAAGGGAAAGAGGGAAGAGGAATTGCTATTCCGAAGGCGTCAGCGTTTTCTACTTCTCCCTCTCTATCTCTTTTCTGAAGCCGTCTGTCTAGGCGTATATATAAGACAGTGTTCTGGTCGCTTTCTTCGTTCCATTTCCTGCCATTTTTGTTGTTCTTGTTTTTGCCTACTCGCCAGCTTGCGCGGTGTCTCGCAATCGCCGCCCTTAGCTGTTTTCTGCCTACTACGCAATGTCCTCTCTGGGCAATGGGTAACGGTTGTTGAGTATACGTTAAGATTGAATGTCGTCTACAATGTTGCGGCATCTTCTAGTCATTCGTAATATTCCTGGCGCGCGAAACGAATTTCGCGCGTCTGATCAGTGAGCTGAAAGACATTCGGAACTGTTGCCCAATCTTGACTAACACTGTAGTGCCCTAGTCAGGGACAGAGCTGCCAATGTTTCCAGCGGGAAAACAACGTTTATTGCCCGAATCCTACGAGCTTATGGTTAAGTGCTTATAGCAGCACTCCGCTCATAAGGTGTGCTATCGCATGCAGTGGTACCGTAACCCGTTTATACTGCTCTAACTCGAGCTCACCTTTTCAATTCATTTCATTTCCATTTGGTCTATTCCACTGCAGCATAGCGTAGACTAAAGTTGTCTCTGTGTTCCTTGATGCCATTCTACGACTATAAGCGTAATCTCGAGTTCCGGGTGTCCATTGCAGTTGCGCCCGTGATCCGAAGCTCGGCGAGAATAGCACTCACTCACTCCCTGTGAAAGGGAAAACTGTTTTGGGACTACGAGTTTTCCATGTCAACGGAATTTTACTACCGTGGAATCACGTGTATCAAACGACTGATTATAGATGGAATCCAAGGGGAACGTGATGAATCCGGTGGCTATTGTCACCAACACTTTCATCGCACTACGTGAGCACTGTAACCGCGAGGTTGCAGCGCGCGCGAATGCGATTATTCAACTGCGCGTATAGAAACATTCCCATACACTAGACAGCTTTACGTCACCGCATTGTAAATCTGTCCATAGCAGTTAAATAAGGCTTCGTACCTAATATTGAAAGGTAGCAACATACGGGGAGGTTGCTTGTCTGGAGATAATTCCAGAGATATAGCTTTATTATGCAGTATTGTTCTGTCCGTGATGCTTCACACACCTTTCCTTTCCCCGCTATATGCTCGAACTTGAGAAACAATCCACTGACTAACAACCTTAGCTACAGCGCTTCGAAATACTATGTCGTTAGCTGGTACATTAACCTTATGAGCGGGTTAAATCCCTTAAACTGGTCATAGGAACCCGCTCACATCCAAAAAGACGCCTCTAATCGTCCGGATTTGGTTCTGCGGTGTTAAAAACTATCGATCAGCCCTTCGATACGGCGCCCACTTTGTCTACCTTCTGCTCATTTCATGCACAAAGAGTGCACACCAGCCGACCTTTTTTTGTATTGTTCAAGCTTGTTAATCAATAATTTGGCTAGCTAGAATTTCGAGGTATCCCTATTCCTAAGGTGTACAACATGCCACCAAAACGTCACCGCTGCTGACGCGCATCTAAAGTGAAGATAGTGCGAAACATGCCCCGCCACGGTGGTCTAGTGGCTATGGCACTCAGCTGCTGATCCGAGGGTTGCGGGATCAAATCCTGGCCGCGGCGGCTGCATTTCGAAGGAGGCGGAAAGTCGAGGCCCGTGTGCTGTGCGATGTCAGTGCACGTCAAAGAACCCCAGCTGGTCGAAATTTCCGGAGGCCTTCACTACGGCGTCTCTTATAATCATATCGCGGTTTCGGCACGCGAAATCCCAGAAATCAATCAAATCAATGAATAGTGCAAACGCAATGTGCAACGCTTGTAGGAAGGCGGGGGCGACATCTGCTGCAAATAAGCTGTGTACGCATTGCTTTGACTTTGTTAAGTCAGTTGTATACTGTAAGAAAACGAATGAAGCTATTATATATCAGGAACGTGATCCGAAGTTCTGTGAGTGAGGCAAGGTCGCGATATTTATTGCTTGCGGAGGGAAAGGGTTTGGGCATTCGTTTTCGAGCTTGTAACATAGCGCTTAAAACAGCACGGAACCGAAATGAGGCTCACACGAACGGCAACTCGTTTTTCTTCCTTGCTCTCACGGTTCTTTTTTTTTTTGCTCTTTTTTGTCACTTCTACTCAATTTTCGACCGCAGTTGCATGGTTTAATGAGGTTTCGTGTCGAAGAGTAACACTGTCGTAACCAATCGCAATTTATCTCTATTTTGCTTACACGAAGTAAGCCCGAATGGCTCGGGTTCGATCTCTGCAGCGGCGGTCGTATTTTCGATGGAGGCGAAAATGGTATAGGTTCCCATGTACTCCACGTTATCAGCGCACGAAAATGCTACAGATTCTCATCCACACTACGTTATCAGCGCACGTCAAAGAGCCATTAGCTGGTCGGAATTTCCGCAGCCCTCCAATACCGCGTGCCTCGCAATCATATAGTGGTTTGGGCGCGTAAACCCCTGTCAATTACTATTTTTCAATGGAGTGAGATTGGTATGGCGGATGGATAGAGAAATATATTTGGCCTTGGTATGGTATGTGGTGTGTTATAGCTTAAGAGCAGCTGAGATTCTTCCTATACACATCGAATTGAATGTGCTGTGGTTGCTTTCGGTTCGTATCTAATTTTAGTACACTCTTAGCACGGTAATCTATAGTTTATTTTATAGGTACACAAAAATGGGAAAATATGCACCTTTACTAGAGGTTAAAGTACTTCAACGTTTAGTAAAGGTGCATATTTTCACATTTTTGTGTACCTATAAAATAAACTAAAGGTTACTGTGCTAAGAGTGTAAGCTGCTTCAGAGTGACCCCACCCCGCCCATTCATCTTCTGTTGTTCAGAGCTCTTTTCAGAGGTGCATAGAAGGGGTTGTATTCATTCATTCATTCATTCATTCATTCATTCATTCATTCATTCATTCATTCATTCATTTTACGGACAATACAAGGGATTGCCCGCAATCAGGACACAAGGGGGTGGTTTGCCTCTTGCCTTAGTCCATGCTCGCGCTGGATGTAACAGCAGCAGTGTTTACTTAGCCATAAACAATCGAAATACAAAATTCACGAAATATAAACCCTAAAACACCAGTCAGCTTGACTACAAAACAATTCTAAACTATGCAGTTTTATGACAAACAGCAACACGTACTACGATTCAGCATAGTTGCCGAATTTGGGCACAAGTACGCTCAAGGAGTGCAAAAATAAAATTCGATATAATTCGCACATATATATACATACATTTACACATATATACACAGATATGTAGGTGCACATTGTATGGGAGAGTGTAGCTCACTCAACCATGCCCAAAAGTGCATGTATCCTAAATGATGAGAATATGAAGCGTGAAGGCTGAATGACGTGTGAATGCGTGTATTCTTTGATGCTCCCTCTATGCAACGTCTCGATGCAACGCCTTGACGCAACGCCTTGATGGCAAACAGCTGGCTACTCCCACCATTCGTGAATCTGTGCACAGTAAAGCCGCATACCAGTTATATGTTAAGTCGGGATACAGAAGGGTTCATGTCGGGGCTTGTAACACACATAGTAACAAAATTTAAGCGCTGAACCAAAATAGGGACTAAGGCGACGCGCAGCTAGCACGCGCGTTGTGTTTCTTCCTCTTGTTCCTCGTCTGGCTTCAGCGCTTAAATCATTTTACCATTATGTTTGCATGATTTGTTGGTGTATACTTGATGGGAAGGAGATCTTATTGCAGGCCCAACGTCAATGCCACCACGCATAGCACAAGTTGAAACGTTCTATATGCTTCAGGCGGGGTATATATCACTGGTCATAGCGTCCCGGTTACGAGCTGTCAGACGAATTCTATTTAAAAGAAAAGTCAATCGATTTGCTTCAATGACTGTTTTTCGCAGTCTCACCATTCATCCAGGGCTTGGAGAAAAAAAAAAACTGCCAATAATGTTGAAGAAAAGTCAACACGTGCATGCTTTCGCTACCCAAGCTCGATCATTAAAATGTCGATCTGGATCTATCCCAACTTTGTCGCCTCGCGCACAACTCGTCTATTTGGCACCACGAACAAACCCAGCACCAAGGCAGCCTGTAGATGAAGCCCGGAGGAATCGAATTATCCGAGAAGGCGCGACAGTTCCCCCTTCCCAGTATACAGAGTCAAAGGAAACGCTGCGGCGCGGTCGGCTGGCGACCACCGTTGAATAATGTAATCCTCATGAATATTCTATACCGCGGTTGTCACGCTTTTCAGCGAAGAAAAAAAAAAGCGAAACAAAATGAAAAAGAACGCTCATCATTACAGTTTTTTTTTTTTTTTAGTCGGTTCCACAACCCCGGCTCGATTTTGCGGTCCACTCGGCTTTATGTAGGACGCTCCTGTATATATTCGCATGCGTACAACTTTACTGCCCTGGTGTGTTGTGGCCCCCCGGGGCAAGGATTGAACCCGGAGTGCGAAGCTTCGGATGTTATACTGCAACCTCGTATCGTCTCTTTCGGTGGCTACATTTGGATCCGTGCCACTGCTTCATGTATCTGCAAACTGGTGCGCGGCTACAAACCACGCGAGTGAAGGAACGGGCTGTACTGTATACATGCTTGAGTGTGTCATTAGGAGTTTCGAATTATGGTTTAAGCCTCAATCGAAGTTTTCCGAATGGTTGGCTATCGACACTGCAGAAATAAAGCATTTATTTTTTTCTGTTGCAAGGGACACAGCACCGTAAAGTGCTTAACGAACACGACACTTTATTGAACTGTAGGAAAGTTCACGCTGAATGACTTTCACAACGAATGTGAATTTCGGCTTCCTTAAAATTGTTTCGCATCTGCATTTACGTCAACTTCGCCTGAAGAATGATACTCGTGTCTCAAACTTCGAGTCATGCGCCATGTATTCAAGCTTGAAAGAAATTCAGTCGCATCTCGCAAATATGGAGTGCTGTAAAGCTATACATTCTCATGACTGTGCTACTCCGAACGTTTCTTGTGACCCATGCAAGAAGAATAAGTATATTCGGCGTAGAGTTACAAAGCGAGTCTTGAAAAGCCTGCGGCGACGACACGACTGCAAGCCACTCGTGAAAGTCGTGACTTTCAGTTGTGAAGTCACGTAAAGTGTGCAAAGTGCTCGTGGACTTTATCACTGACATGACATGTAACTATAACATGTAAGAACACAAGAAAAGAAAGGAAGCTTGGGGAAAAAAATTTTGTGGTCTGCCGTGAGGTTTGCGGAAAGTACATAGGCTCGTTTGCCTTGTGAGTTATTAAGACGTTTGGTAATGAACCGCACTGATGATATTCAGTTGCAAACGAATTCGCAATGACGTTCCACATACAAGTAAATAACAGCACCAAGCTACGGTTTATTTATTCACGATGCCATCTGCTGTGTCGTTCTGATCTTCCAGGCCACTAGGAAAAAAAATAAAACCGTTGATAGCAACGCTTCCGAGAGCGATGTGTCTCAAGAGCCCAGAGTTGGTGGTACCCATCAGCGGCCGCTATGTTGCGTCACTAAGCAATAATAATAATAATAATAATAATAATAATAATAATAATAATAATAATAATATAATTGGTGGTGTTGTGCCATCAAATATTATTACTGCTGAGGGTGCACGCTGTTCAATGAACCCTCGGCAAACTATATGAAGCCGTGAACGTGCCAAGCCATATGAGTCCCTGAGATTTTCTACCAAAGAAAGAAGGAAAGAGAGAAGCTTGGAAAGAAAGAACAAAAAGGGTAAAGTAGGAAGCAAGAACAGAAATTATGGAACAAAAGAGAGAATGAAAAGAAAGAGAAACACATACTGAGAGATACAGACAAAGAAAGAAAGAAAGAAAGAAAGAAAGAAAGAAAGAAAGAAAGAAAGAAAGAAAGAAAGAAAGAAAGAAAGAAAGAAAGAAAGAAAGAAAGAAAGAAAGGGGCGCGCGCACGACAAGCTTCGCTCGTCCTCATTCTTCTGGTAGGCGAAGGGCTCTAGATATTTTTCGCCCCTTTGCCGTTTGTGTCACGGTTGCCAAACTCAAACTATCCTTTGGAATATTGAGATCCATCCTGCATTTCCATTATCCCAGTTTTTTTCGCTTTCGCTGGAACTGTCTAGCTGTCATTGGAAGTCAGGAAGCTAACGTGCCGCCAGGGGAGGCTCGCCTAGTGCAGGGACACGGAGACTAGAAAGAAGTACGAGGTTTCTGCTGCCTCGATCGGTTAAACTTAACCGCAGGTTAACAGAGCTCCGGACGCTATGCCTAGTGCGTTAGGAGCCCGAACGTTGTGGAACCGGCAACCTTGACGCGATCCGTCATCGGGCACATTTGAAAGGGAGACGGGCTCGACTCGCGAGGCCGTTCCGGACCTCGCCGCGTATAAGCGCACGGGGGACACGTCGCAAGTGAGGCGCGACAGTAACAAGGCCTTCTTCGATCGCAAATTGCTTTCGCTTGTCTGCGGCCGCCTGTGCAGCTGGCGAGCTCTCGGCGAAGTTAGTCGAGCGTGCGAGGGAACGCTGGCGACACCATCGGCGAATAAGTGACACTGAAGAAGGAGCGGTGAGACAACAAAAAGATTGCCGCTGATGGAAAGAAGTGTTCACTCGGCTATGCCAATCAATGCAGACGCCCCCTTCTACACCTCCCCCCTTCAACGCACACACACGCATACGCACACATTCGCCTGCACATACGCAAACTTTTCTTTTCCCACCATTGTCTCTTGCGATACGGTTCTGTTTTACACGCTGTGTGCCTCATTCTTGTGTACTGACTTCTCTAGAGGACTGCGCGAGATGCTAGTGTTCTATGTCGGTATTGGAGTACTGCAGACGGAGGAAGAAAGGCGATTGAGCTAAAGAATAACCCGGATGGCCCAAGAGATAGAAATGTCTATGAAAGCGTGACGTCCCACGCTGGGCCATGGTGCAGGGGAGGGCTATAGTTTTACGACCTGCGAAAGTCGGCGACGGCAAGCGAGCAAGATATATACTGGCGACTCGAGAAGTGCGTGGCAGGGGACAGATGCTCTTGGATTTCGCAGCAGGGCATCTATATTCCTGAAGTCATGCCGTGTTCCTTTTAGATTATTTGCTTTACTTTTTGCTCTGTCGCTGACAGTGTGACCGCGTTCTTTTATACTATTCTAACCCTATATCCGCTTCTAGACGGGTGACCGCTAGAAGTTTTGTTTTTTGCTATGTTCATGTTCCGGGCAGTAGACGGTCGGTTTATGCTTTACAACTGACGGTTTTATAGCGACAGCTGCACTCTTGCGAAACTACGGGCTGTAACTCAGTAACTTCTCTGAAAATGGTGTTTAAGTTCATGGAAACCCGGTGGGAATGTCCTAGAATCTCAACGAGTTTTTTGTGGCCAGTTTGGGCCCTCCCTATCCACATTCCTCGTCGTGTTTAACCCAAGTTGTTGTGAGGCTGTTGGCTTGCCCGTATGTGTCAATGCACATCACAGCGCCGTTCGATTTAGAGATATTTCTCACTTCCTGCTTAAGGATTTTGGCACTGCCTTCAATTGGCGTTGGTATAGAGGGTGCTAGAACTCCCACGGTTTCCTTTCTCGGAAGGAACCCATCGTGGTCTCTCAAGTTTCATGGTGAAATCATTGAAGGTGATTGTCGAGATGATAATCGAAGAGGTAATTGTGCCACTCTAGGGGCTCGCTGTGATAAACCTAATGGAGTTCGGCTATGAACAACGAGTCGAAGTCGCTTCGCTTCAATTCCGAATCAAGGAAGCTGCGGGACCATTCTTATGAGTCTTTTACCATGCCCACTTGTGTCGTCTAATTCGATATGAGCGAACTAACATGATACACTTCGGCTGTTCATTGATAGCGCCTGATGGGAGGGCATAGCGGCCTTTGTTTTGCGTTTCTGAAGAGTCGGCCTGTCACTTTCGAACTACATTTTTTCCCCTCACAATCTTATCAAACAGCGCTTGATTGGCTGAGCGTCATTTGCCGCACTACAACCAAGTATAGGGTGCCTCACCAACAAGATTATAGAGCAACAATATTATACCCTAACGCACAGAAAGTTGAGGTGTTAAGTAGTAATTTTTTGGAAAGAACACTTTCTTCAGTAAGGCCAGCCCGAAATGAAGGTAGACCTTGGTGGCGCACAGATCAACACACCATCACAGAGGAGATACTCGTAGCATCCGTCCATTCATCTGTGTGTGTGCGTGTTCGGAATAGTTAGCTGTGCAAACTGTACGTGCTACATGAAGTCGCCCAGAATGCATCCAATCGTTTCGCTATCGCTGCAGCTTGCAGTACACATGGTCACAAGCGGTACTGCCTATAACATCCCCCTGCGGAACGTCTAGGCTTTCGTAAATGCGACGCCACTGGTACATGTGAGGGACGTCCAATCTCCAGCCAGGAAAAGGGACACTATAGACGAAAAGGACTTTTTTGCGCATTACTACAATACAGTCTAACAATACCAACAGCACCACTTATGCCACGAGGAAGCCCTTGATTAGCTACAAAACGCACAAAAAGAAAATGCAAGTCGCGACGCCCCCTCCACGTTCCCGCAGGAACTCGCAGTGACGTCATAGATCTTGAAGGCATTTGCTATGACGCACAAAATTAATTTCCGTTGAAAACGAACCACATTGTCTTGTAAAGGTGGGGGGGTAAGGGGGGGGGATGGACTTTGACCTTCTTCTTCTCTTTGAATACTGAATCTATGTAGGTGAAATCGACGACAATAGTGTTCTCAAACAATAATCTATCGCCTAAACCGATTCATTATCTCTCTTTACTGTCGCTTTAAGTTCTTCAGTTGGGTCTCACGGGTCTCACCACAGACAGACAGACAGACAGACAGACAGACAGACAGAAGACAGACAGACAGACAGACAGACAGACAGACAAGAACTACCAAGTCATATCAAAAGATGGCACGCATACAGGGCTTCGCCTAATACATCTTTGTAGGTTCCATCTTTCCGCGGAACAAGCTCAACGGCTGGGCGCGTCTGAGAGCTCGATATACCCCACGCGATGGCAGCAACGTAGCTATAAGAACCGCAGATCCATACTTACCGCCAAACAGAAGCTCGGCTTTACAGCAATAGCGGCAATGTGCACCGCAGACAAGAAAGCGTTCGACGAGAAAAACAGAAGAACGAGCTCGACCAAGCGCAGAGGGGAGACTAGATGGACGAGGAGAAGGAGCAACATCCTTACGCCTCCTGCCAAATACCGCAACAAAAGCTTTATAGAAGAGTGGACATACCGCCATACTCCAAAATTCTTTCCACCTTATTTTTATCTGTACTTTTGCCGTTCTTGTCTTCTTTGGCATCCGTACGAAATGCCTCTTGTACGGATGGCAGCTGCAAGGAGGGATCGACGAATGCGGGATACGAAAAGAAAGCGAAAACGAGGGTGCTGGGGAAGAGTGGAAGATAGGGAAGGATAGAGAGGGGATCTAGGGAAGGGGTACAGAGAGCAGGGATCTTTTGGGATAAAGAGTGACTCGAACTGCTTCGAACGGCTGCTGCCAGTCGATGCGACCAAAAAAAGAAAAATGACGTTGACAACATGTCGACAAACAAAAGACTGCGAGAACAGGGCCGGCTCGTTTGAAATCGAAAACAGGGAATGGACGAAAGGACGACGCGCCAGGACGACAAGGATGACAAAAATCGAGAAAATGGCCAGGGATGTATAGGCGAAAGTTTAGGGAGTAAAGGAAAAGGAACGTATGGGATGTATAGGGAGGATCGAGAGACGGGACCGTTCGGTCCCTCCGGCTTTGTCATGTACATGCGCACTCGAAAATGTCGTACGCGGAAGCCGAGAATGCGTCGAAACCGCAGAGACCACCCCTCCACCGCTGTTTGGAGCGGACGCCATCGATACGGACGGTTATTGGAAACCCAGAGGCCCGTGCTGTTGCAGTGGCGCGCCGGTGGGACAGCGCTGTCTGCGGCCACTGCACATCGATGGCTGAAAAGGGTTTTGTTCCTAACTGAAGATCTGCGTAGCTGGACTAGATTAGTTAAGATGTCGATCATCGTGCCATTAAATACGACGGTGTTCTTGGAAACATTCAGTCAGCTAAGCAATCAATCAATCAGTCAATCAATCGATCGATCGATCAATCAATCAACGTTTATTTCTCATTGAGAAGTATAGGTGTAACGGAAAAAAGCCGCAGTTCTGCGGCTTGACAGAGCTCCGGCCTCCTACAAAGTCCAGCAGCAACATGAGCCAGGTACAAAAAATGATTGTGCTGGAAATAAAACACATTTCAACTGAATTCGCTGTGACAGGAAGTGGCAAAATATAGCGGAAACTAGAAAAAAACATAAGATCTGCATTTATGAATTATTATACATAGATTCGATGGACCACGTCAGCTTCACAGTCTCACTGTGAAGCTGACGAATCTATAGGGATGTACACACATCGAATCTATAGGGATGTACGAATGTTCGAAAAATATATTTCGTATCTTTCCGGAATTGAAAAATGTCTTATTCGATTCGATCTTCAAATTAGATCGCCTTTATTCGTTAGCACGAGTATTTTTGTTTTGTTTTTGAGGAATTAACGAATGTTTCAAAAAGTCAGCGTCGCAGAAATTAACGAGAACTTTAATCGCCGCTGGTATGACACCTAAACATGCAGCGGGCTACTCCGTTTCGGAAGGGTGCACCTCAGCGGCTATACAATCGCCAATCGCGCTTTTTAAACAGTTGTGTGGGTACGAAGAATCGGGTTACTTCGTCCATATGCTGCTCTTGGGTTATAAATAACATAATTAATGCATGCAAGGACGTGAGCACCAATTTACGCTAAGCGTAAGAGTGACAGTTCCTTATTTGGACAGCATCCGATATTTGATTCGTTTGCTTCTAACACTGTTGGATTGCGCGTTCAATTTGGTCTGAAAATTATCTGCACGCAGAGCCCTACGAATCTTTGCAGTGAGACGGTACATGAAACCAACTAGTCTCGCAAACAAGGTGCAAATGTAGACATGACTCAGAAGTCCATAAGCAGCGTACAAAGAAATATACATTCACTGTTATAAACAGCCGCGGACGAGTCTACTCCACTCTGTACATGACCTCCAGGAATGCTGAGATCACCTCATGGTGTACATGCATCACAAAACGGAAAATTTGATACATGCAGATAGGGCAGCATATACAATAATGTGGACATTTACTATGCACGCTATCTTTCGTAGATATATATTTCCACACCGCATTGCTTACTCGTTCAAAAAGGACGAAACGAAAGAAAGTTGCCATGTTAGACGCGTCATCTCTTGATGATGCTTTGTTTTTCTATTGGAGGCGTACGTCTATGCAAAACCCAATATTTCATGTACTTCCGGGACTACGTTTGAAGCTTTACGCTTTAATATAACCACTTTCATTCTTTTTATTACTCTTGCGCCTGTTCTTCATATTTTGTAAGCTTGCCAGAGCCGACCATGTTTTTGTGACCGAGTTAATATCCATTCTTACATTTTATTTAAAAAACAAGGAATAAGTGAATGTGGTGTATTGTATAAGGGAACATGCCTCTTCCGCCCACTCCCAATTCCCCTTGGGCTGTTTATATTGTAAAGAGGTTGACATTAAACGAAGCGCTGGAAAATATTGGAAACGCGTAGGAGACACTCTTCTTCCGGTGTCATTAATAATGTTTACGGCGGACAAATTCTTATGCCCACGGGCTCGGTTCTCAGTCTGAAAAAAGAAGGCGGGAGAAAAGGATTTAACATATGATCGCAAAGTCAACCTTGGAGACTGAAAAAAGAAAAAAAGGAGCATAAAAATGAATCATAAAGTAGAAAATACTGGGAACATTATGCTCGCCTTTAGACAGGAAGGCAAGCGAAACGGTGAGTGAAGAATTGAAAAATAATGTCGAGGCCCGTGTACTGTGCGTTGTGAGTGCGCGTTAAAGAACCCCAGGTGGTCGAAATTTCCGGAACCCTCCGTTACGGCATATCTCATAATCACACCTAGTTTTGGGACGTAAGACCCCGGAAATCAGTAAATCAATCAATCAATCAATCAATCAGTCAATCAATTGAAAATTAAGGTGGAAGGAACAGTGTACTCCACCTTATGCGTCGCAGCAGAACACAGTGGTACCAGAACAAAATGTAAAACGAAAGAACAAACGAACTCTAAAGATATGATGCGTTTCGCGTAAGGCAGCCATACGTGTCAGAATAAAAGAGAATAAGAAAAACGTGTGAAAGCTAGGAATGGGAAAAAAAGAAAACTAGCTCTCCCTAAAACCATTCTTTTAAACTATCAGAACCCCAGCAAACAGCGCTCCTCCTACCCTCAAAGACAGAACAACGCACTGAACTCTCTCTCTCTCTCTCTCTCTCTCTCTCTCTCTCTCTCTCTCTCTTTCTGTGGAGCTGACCTCTCCACCGCAACTTCCAGCATATAATTACGAGCAAACAACGAAGTCAGGAGAGTGTGGTCAAGGAGAGACGTGTAGAAAATGACGAACATAAAAATCCCGCAGTTTTGTAACAGTATATGTAAAAACAGTCACACAGACAAAGCCCATCACTCCTTGGCATGATCTGTCGAGTTACGGCAGGTGCCGTGTCTCATTGTGCTGTGGTTGCTTGGGGTGCTTACACAAGCGCTGCTCTTGTGGGTTTACACAGTGTTCGGCTTACACGACAATCATCTTACACAGCGCTTGTCTTGTGTGTCTCCTCCACTTGTGTCCTTGTGTTCCATCCACAACTCTTTTCTTCACAACAGGTTCTTACACATCTTTTCGTGTGCCTAAGTTTCACTTGCCTGACGTAAGTAGCAAACTCTGACGCTAAGAATAAACAGTTCTTTCTCGCGGTTGCTAGGCTAGCCTCTTTTCTCTCTCATCTGTTTCTTTTCTTTTCTTGTTTCCTTTCTTTTTGTGAAGTGCTTTTCTACCTGTTAAAACATAGCTGGAAGGAACAAACGTTAAAACCGCAGAAACCCCGAAAACACGTTTCGACAGGAGCGCTCTCATTGTTCGAGCCGACGACGCATTCTTCCCATACTGAACGGTGCGCAACGTTTTTAAACTTGTATTTTGTGACCTTTGTGCCTATTACCTCTCAGCTTCTCGGCTCCCATATTCTCACTCTGCAGTTGGGTTTTTTGGAGGGTAGTTAGTGGACCGGCGCTTCGCTGTTTGATGTGTCCATTGTGTATAGGAGAGCTGGAGTTGACATGACGTCAACAGAATATAGTACAGGTCTCCAGAAACGTTGATACAAAGCTTGCATCGTGTCTTTCTCAACGCTTGTCTCAACGCTGGGTAGACGTCGACACAGCTGAAAACGGTCAGGTTTTTCTCGTTGAAAAGCTGGGAAACTCTGCAGCCCTCTGCAAAAAAAAAAATGTAGAGGGCCGGAGTTTCCCAGCTTTTCAACAAGGCGTTCAAGATTACGGGTTCCTGTGGCGCGGTTTCAGAGTTCTGGTTGGCGAACTTGATAGATGTTTATTCGTTCCTTTGTACTTGCATGTCGTACTGACGGGGACGCCACAATTATGGTTGATGTCATTGCTCATTAGTTTGCATTATCCAATATGCGAGCACAGCATTCCAGGCATGTCCTCTCATGAAGTCACGGAAATTGCGTTTATTCGCACTAAGTGTTTACTGACAATATTTGTGCGATATCGCTCACTACCAGCGCAATTCATTCCACAGTGTGGTAAACATATCATGACCTCGGCTCCGTCAATTTATTTCTAAATTAATTTCCCATTGCGCGAAACAAATTTGAAGTAACGGCTGCGAAGGTTAACATTCAATCCGGGGTGGTGCTTACCCGCTTAACCTTTTTCGACGGAATGCAGGTACGAGCTACACGTGTTTGTAGTATGGTTAATCGTGGCATAAATTACGAGCGTCTCGTGTAATCGATGCTGCGACCTTTCAGTCGTGTAAGCCGCACATTCGTATTCTGCCATAAAAATTTTGGTACATACTAAAAGAGACGACCTGGCGCGATGACGTCATCCGCATTTTTGTCGGTAACATTCGTGTTGATGCCAACGCCGTTCGCTTTTTGCGTTTGATGAGGCATGTGAGCTCTTGCTCAAGGTGAATTTCGGCCACCGCCGTCGGACATATGTCCCGTGTGTTCTGTGTCAAGCCCGAGAGAGATAAGATTCCATCGCGTGCTACAGGGGCCAAGGGGCGGCGTCCGAAGATAACACGAGATTGATCATTTTCGCGACATGTAGAGGGCGAAAAAAAAAAAAAACTAGAATATGGCCTTACGTGATTTCGCTAGCCTTGGCAAGCCAGCTTCATCTCACGCCTTGCTCTCGCAGTCCCTCTTCGACAGAATTAGGATCACATAGTGGCCGGACCGCTCGAGGTTGTTAGTGAGGCGGTGACCTTTATTATGGCGTTTGACCACACATGAATGTACCGTTTGCCTATGGACATATCACTGCGCTGAAGTTACGACGGACACTGTGATCACGAAGGACGTAGTGAAGGGATACTACATCGCAAGCGCATACTATCAGCTGCGTTTATTGTAAAATAAACCCAGAAAGAAGGTTGCAAGACAATAAAAAAGAAAGTGGGGTGATGGGAGTCGTTGCCAGCGGCAACAGGAGGGTGGAAGTGCATGCTGATCGGGCCCTCTGTTGATCACTCTGTCTTTTGAGTGTCCCTCGTAACTTTAGCTCAGCGTGACGACCATGAAAAGCCAACTAGCCCGATACCCCACTTTGCTGATGCTTGCCTATCACGTGAGCAGGGCCTAATTCCCATGATTCTCCCTTTATTTTTATATTAATGACTAAGCTTCAAGATTCCTCACGTGATGCCATCTCCAAGCGTTTTAACTTTCTGTGTGATTTTAGGCTTGGTGCGAGCACTCTTTGCGCTTGAGGGCGGTAGCTAAGCCTGGGTTAGGTGGAGAGATTGACGCCCACCTCTTTCTTCTAGCAAGCTGCAGGCCTGTCTACTGCGGTGCGTTGTTTCACCAGAGTCGCCGGGTGTATACGCGGCCTGCGTGTGGATCACCTTGCAGGTTATCCTTGCAGGGTGCAAATGCTGGCAAATCTTAGATGGCTCTGGGTGTGCACGGCATTCTCGCGTTCCTGTTTTTGAAGGAGGCAATCGTCCCAAAGCTTAGGGAACGCGTTAAAGGGTGAGACGACGTGACAAATTTGCTCATCGCTGCCAGCCCTGTTGATCACGTAAGTGCTTGGACAGCAAGTATTTTCCATCATTTGTTGGTACTTGGCCATATTTGACTGTTCTTCTGTGACGTTGTGTTTGGCAACTTATGCTGTAAGCTGTTACTGCTGGAAGCCTGTGTGCCCTTGGTGGTTGATAATAAGGCGCGCCAGGCCAATTCTTCCAATGTGATCGTTTCCGCAGTGCTCACGGTTCTCGTTCTAACTTTGTGCAGGACGGCAGCCAGATCTGGTGGTGGCACTTCGATTACTGCCTGGCAGGAGTAGTGCCAAGCAAGTAGGGTGAGTAGCAAAGCTTTTACTATGCATCTTGAAATTATTTTTGGCAGCTTTATTTATTTTTTTTAATGTGGAAGGGTTACGTTTCCCGTGAAACGGAAAATTTGGAGAGCATTCAGCGTGCAGATGCGATCCATTACAAAGTTTGATGTAAGGCCATATAAGACGTGGGATATGACGGACTATACGTGTATGGCTGGTGTCCCTAAACATTCATATTTTCTCGTTTAGGAATGTGACCGTATGCGGAAATTTTTCGTATATTTTTTCCATTGTTGTATATGGCTCTATCACGAATTGAACAAATGTGATCGTGTAAGGACACGTGCCATATATAGACCGATATGCCGAATTCCTAATATGACCATATATACATATCGGACTAAATACGGCACATGTCCGTATATGATCATATTTATGCAATCGGTCATAGAGCTATATATGCCCGTTATTGCATAAGTATTGCATTGCCATATATGGCTCTATCACGAATTGGATATTTTCTTTTCCGGTTAACCTCCCTGCCTTCCGCCCATCATCTCTCTCTCTCTCTCTCTGGGCCAAGATGACCACATACGTGGCCTATACAGCCCGACATTCCCATTTCCTGATATGGCCATCCATGGCATTTTTGTAGGGAATCGTACCAGAAACACGTGACCAAGCAAATATGACACGTATTCGTTCCAACGTAAATGCGGAAACCTCTGTGAAAGCTCTCTGTCTTTGTAATATGTGCGCTGTGAATGTGGAATGAAACAGCGATTCGACAGTACCTCCTCAGCTAGCTCTCAGAATGCAGTCATAATATTTCAAAGCGATCTCGCACTCGCAATCTTAAGAAAACAGACAATACAGAGAGTCACAAAGGATGCAATCAGCGTGCAACATCTCGGATGCACTCACGCAAATAAAACAATCCACACCGAATCCCCTGTAGGAGTTACCTAAGTGATGCATAGTTGATGATGATGATGATTATCCTTCAATTTTGGCATCTACCCACTTAGGGGGATTAGCCAAGAGTCAGGCGAATTTGAGTTTAATTTACTAAGTTATACTACTGAAAGATTTAGTCGTCCTTTGATGTTGAATTTGAATAATACAAATGTAGTCAATCAATCAATGGTATAGAGAATAATGGAATATGTAATTAGGATCTAATAACTGAACAAGCAAATCGATTCGAATCCGTAATGAACTTCTGCAGAGCAAGGCATGTATTCCTGTTCGTGTGACCCAGCACGGAAGACCCGATTCAAAGAAGAACAGTGCTTGATAATGGAATGCCTAGATTTCGCGATGCCATCTCTGTAGTACTTTTCCTAAGGTGGGTAAAGCGCCTGCATTCCAGCAAAAAGTGTTCAATTATCTCTGGCTCGTTGCACAAAGCGCATAAAGGAGAGACCGCTAGACCAGCTCGGTGCATGTAGAAATTCAACGTCGGGATTCTACATCGCAATCTCGTCAATATTGTTTCGATTTTCATAGGCGCTTGCTATAGCTACGTGGTGCTTCGTCGTCGTCGTACGGTGCTCTGATCGGCCGAGAACTCTGCTTGTCTAGATTGATTTCTCATTACGTCCCAAAACAAGCTGTGATTATGAGACGCCGTAGTGGAGGGCTTCGGAAACTCCAACAACCCGGGTTCCTTTAACGTGGACTGACATCGTACAGTACACGGGCCTCAGCATTTCGCCTCCTTCGAAATGCAGCCGGCGCGGCTGGGATTCGATACCGCGATCATACAGTGATTACTTTACACTGAAACACCATTAGGTGAGCCTGCCAGTCATGTGATCTCGCCTTGACCTGTCAGGCGTACGTGCGCATTTTGAAATATAGCAGGTGACTTACCTCGCTCTCCGTGCACAACTATGACGTAGCTTCGCTGTCCGACCATCCCACTGACGTGAGAGGCTGATTATTATTTTTTTGTGTGTTTGTAACTCTTCGTTCACGATATCTAAAAATAAGCCTAGAAATACGCCCATTATGTACCTCAAGGGCCCAAAGAACGTAGGTTTGCAAGATCTCGGGCTCCGTGGAATACTTCCCCCGTTGCCTTAATTTAAACATTTAATTTCCTTCACTCGCATTGTGGTAAGCATAGGAGTAAGGTAGCATATCTTAACAATCTAAAGAAGCACTTACGAATGGTTGATAACAACAAATAACATACAAGCATTCCGCTAAAATGTTCCGATTTCCGCCTGCAGTGCGAACAGGGGGACGTCAACTAACGCAACGCTCCGCGATCCAGTTGCGTAAGATCTTCTTTCAGGTATGCGGAGTGTTCTCTTGTTCGTTGTTGTTCGGACGACTTTTTTTTTAATTTCCGTGGGCCGAATTTGCTGTCTCCACAGTAATAAGCTATTACCTTTGCTGTTCGCTGCCTGTGCAGCTGAAGTCAAAAGACCCTGCCTTTAAGAAGCTCCTACGAGCACCGGAAAGCACAATGCCAACTTCCCCTAAAACGCCGACGCGGCGCTGCTGCGCACGTTCTCCCACTTCTAATAACCAACGCGAGCGCTGAAGCGGTGCAGGACTGCCCGAACGACACACAAGCCTGCAACGCACCCCCCCCCCCCCCCTCTCACGTCCCGTTTTTACCTAACACCGTGCGAGTGGGATCAGCTGCGAGTAATTTCCTGTCCGCCTTCCTCTCGACCCCCTTCATTAAGCGAAATTCGTCGCTTTACACGTTCTATGCGTGTAACAAGGGGGGAAACGCTAGGAACAAAGTGAATAAAGGGAGTCTGCGGTGGCGAAATCAGTCGCGCGTAAAAAATCGCTCTAGTGTAAACACCGAAAAACGCGCCGTATTCGTAACGCACAGGCGAAGCGAACGCCGCGGAAGGAAACATTAGGAGGGAACGTAGGCCGGTATAACTGCAGTAAATGAAATACAAAGCGATATTTTGCCCGAACACGTGATTACAGCGTCAAAACAAGCGTGCAGCACAGGCGAAGCTACCGCAGCGCCGCCGCACAAATTACGTCGGCCAATACGCCGCGTCTCGCAGGTCACGTGTTGCTCAGCGATACCGCGAGGAAGAGAATGCCTTCACGGATAGTTTCGCTCGACGATGCTGCTGTGTGACGTAATTCCATCCCTCTCTCTATCTCTCTCCAACACTTTTTCTTCGTCTACGCAAGCGAGAGTATTCAGACACGTACGCATACACGCATATGCATGTGCATTTAGGCGAACGCACAGACACACACGCACACACAGAGCCAAGCACAGATTCTCTCTCACATTCGAAACCTTTTTTTCCCTAATGCACGTATTGCTTGCGCCCCGTGCCAGCGGCGGGCACCGATACTCGAACGGCGTGCGTTTGCAACGGGCGTCTTCGATGCGGAAACGGCTTGCGGCTGCTAGTCGTTCGAGGAGCGTACGGCCAAGTGTGGCGCTGGCGTCGTCAGGCCAGCATCGGTGATTAATTTAGGCCTCGCCTCGCGCCCGCCACAGCAGCCGCCCGGGATTTTTTTTTTTCCTCCGCGGTGCTCGGAGGGATGTGGAGAAGGGAATATAACGCGGATGCAAGCGTTCGCCCGCTCATTAAAACGACCGCGCCAAAGCGCCCGCCTTTCGAAACATCCCCACCTCCCACACGCCGACGGTGTGCTGAGCGCCCCGGCGAGTTTGTTTCGCCCGCAGTGCAACGGTGTGCTGCGGAGAAGCAAATTGTTGGATGTCTGTAGTCGGCGGTTCCACCAACTTAAAGAGCGTGCACCGCGCTTGGATTGCGTCGTTGTTTCTTGAAATGTTCACGCTTTCTCGACGCTTCCATTGTGGTGCGTTTTAGTGCGCAAGATGTTTCATCTGTGGGCCAGAGGCTTCCCAGTCATGAAGGGCGATTATGCAATAAGCAGTATACGCTGCTTCGCCGTGGCCGCCAGTTCAGCTCCATACTGAGTGGCGCTACTGCGATACCGCCTGCAACGCTGCACCTTATTAACAACGCCGAGTATGGTTTGTTTGTAGTGTTGCGTACAGCCAAAAAAAGCTTTGGTGTTTCTCAGAATCTGTCAGTACCATACATACGAAAAGGGTGATAGTGAAAGGAAGAGAAACGCAGTGACTTAGTTGTGCAGAGAGCGATCGGCGGAAAACGTGGCAAAAAACTCAAGTGTTTCTTGCAAAACACTTGAGTTTTTCGTTGTTGTTTTAGCAAAAATGCTAAAGTATGCATAATTGTATGTGTCATCACGCGTCGTTGCTAATAGGTACGGCGCGTTTGCTGCATTTTGTTTTCCGGCTACAGAATACCCGCTTTGCGTGACACCTGGTAATTTATGTCCACTGCGCACGCACTTCTGCGGCCGACCATACCAGGGCAGACTACAGCGGTTGCGTAACAACATGGCAGCCTACAGACTATAACCAATAGCCTTCGGTTCGATCCTGGTTGAGTTTTCGCTATTGCTCTTTGTCCGTGAGTGCAGCAAAGAGACCTTGCAACGTGCCCATGTTGTTGTTGTTATCCGGGGTTTAACGTCCCAAAACCAGCTCTGATTATGAGACGCCGTAGGGGAGGGCTCCGGAAATTTCGACCACCTGGGGTTCTTTAACGTGCACTGACATCGCACAGCACACGGGCCTCAACATTTCGCCTCCATCGAAATGCAGCCGCCGCGGCCGGGATTCGATCCCGCGACCTTCGGATCAGCAGACGAGTACCATAGCCACTAGACCACCGTGGCGGGGCAACGTGCCCATGTTTAACTCTGTTTTGTTTTGAATGTGAAGTGCTAGCAATGGCTTATCATTATTGTTTACGTAAGCTTTTTGTTCTGGCTCTAAACCAGGAGGTTTAGACTCCACGAGGCTCTAAACTGGGAGGGGGGGAAACGTCTTTTGATGTTCCTCGAGCAAATGTCGTCACATTATTGGTGTTACCCCGAAGGCAGCGACAACGAATCGAAGTCAACAGAGTTGGCAATCGTGCGCAGGATAACACTTTCTAGGGTGTTACGTTCCAAAACCACGGTATGATCACGAGAGACGCCGTAGGCGAGAGCTTCGGAAATTTCGACAACCTGGGAATCCTTAACGTGCGTTGACATCACACAGTACGTGGGCCTCAACATTTAGCCTCCATCGAAATGCAGCAGCCGCTGCCCGGATTTGATGTCGAGACCTTCGCATCAGCAGCGTAATGCCATAGCCGCTGGACCACCGCGGCGGGGCTGTTGGGATATTCAGCCTGCAGTTTGAAAATGGGTCGGTGTATAAACTGGTCAGCAGTTTACGTAGGCAGCAAATGTTCGGAATATTTGTTCAGGGAAATCTGAGTAGTAGTTGGTAGAACCGAAGCCCTTAACAACGTAGATAACAATAGTTCACAAAAATAGAAGCTTATGTCAAGAACCTGCTTTGGGCTTGACTAAAGGCATCCCTTATAGCCAGGCCTTCCGTAGCTAACGTGCGGGTTCCTTCAAAGTAACCTGACGTACAGCCAACCGCAGCAGATGTGACAGCACGCAATTTCAGTGTAACGATTTGGGATTCCGAGTCGGTGCTGCACAAATACATTACCAATGGCCGACAATGTAGTTTAGAGCTATACGTGCTCTAAATTTGACCGCCTGGCTTTCTTCAACCTCCGGTTAATTTAAGGGCGCACGGAGTTTCTCACGCCCTCATCGATTTACTGCGGCCGATGCCCGGAAATAAATTACAAATATTATTGAAATTAAAATATTAATTTCCTGAAGTAGTTCGTAATAGGTGATCGGTCAGCCGAATGTATAATGAATTAGTCACTTCTGACAGCGTAACGGCTACTTAGTTAGTTAGTTAGTTAGTTAGTTAGTTAGTTAGTTAGTTAGTTAGTTAGTTAGTTAGTTAGTTAGTTAGTTAGTTAGTTAGTTAGTTAGTTAGTTAGTTAGTTAGGCGCTACCCACGGGCTATTGCTCAGTCGTACTGGGCCATACTTTGGTCGATAGTCGCATTTCGCCTTCGGCCAATTCGGCCTGCGGGTGACATAAATCTCGCGACCATCGTTATTTATTTATTTATTTATTTATTTATTTATTTATTTATTTATTTATTTATTTATTTTCATTGCCTCTGCGCGTAGGCGATGAAATAAAGACCTAAGACACACATAGACTAAACGAACCCGCACAAGGCCAGAATTGTGCGATCAATTTATAGAAAAAGAATGCTCGACTTACTTCGACGCGGTAACTCTAGTGGCCCCGAAAAAAAAAATCGGCTCGGCGCGGCGGGCCTGTCGGGTTGTCTCCGCTTATCATACAGATGAGGCCGTCCTGGCCCTTACGCAAGAGCCGTTCACTGCGTCGCTATCGATCGGCAGTCGAGGGCGAGCGTTCCAGGCCGCACAAGCGGCGCGGCGTTTCGTTAATAGACACCCGTCAAGCCCGGACAGAGGCTGCGAGTGCTCGGCGCGATATTTGGACGAGCCGAAGCGAAGACGGCCAATGTAAGTGCGAAAACACTGATAACACAAAGAAAAATGGAAGGAAAGGAGGGAGATGGAATTTGAGTGCCTTCCGTTTCAGCGAGGAAGCAGGGGAAGATATCCCCCCCCCCCTTTATACCCCCCACCACACCCCGAGCAAATGAATTCCTTTTCGAAAGCGTTTGTCCGCCTGTATTTGATCGTAAGTGCTCTCCAGTAGGGGCGCTTGAAAGACCGCTGGAAGAGGGAGACAGCGTAGAGTTTCCTGGGTACGTGTAGTAGAGAGCGCTTTGGCACCAGAGATATATCCCTTATACAATGGGGAACGATATGCTTGTAGTATATGAATTTGTCCTTGTAATCTTCGCGAAACTTGCTTGGCTCCTTCGTGCAATAGTTATCTTGCGCTTTGTATCTCCTTTAGGTATTAATATAACTCTTAGATTTACCCTTCTATTGAAACGCATCGAGGTGATTATTCTGCATATACGGGTGTATAGGGCTAATTATTACGAAATATCGCGTGTGTTACGCTGTATCCTGTTGACCGCAGATCCGTAGAAAAGTCGTTGATGGGTTTGAAGCCGAAAAGGGGTTGAGGCTTAGGCAAACCTAAGCTCCGCCCAGCACGCCGATCAATTTACACCCCTAGGGGTGTTTAATTTCGAATCTACACCCTCATTTATACACCTTTAGCACTCATTTTAACGAAAATTCTCCCCTGACACCCCAGTTGGATCCTCACAAACCTCCCAAAAGTATTTCAGCTAACGCACAACTCTCCATCCAGCCCGCACACCCAAAATCGAAATTCTGGATAAACTCCTTGCTGGGATGCTCGTACCCCGTTTAAGAACCGTCAATATCATAATTAGGGTGCTATTTGAACTTGGTTGTTTATGACTCCTTTTTAACACCCATCTGAAGGGTGTATATGAGGCCACAAATTACCAGACCGGGTGAGACGTGCGCACTCCGTGGAGGTAACCTTTCTGTACGAAACTAAATGCCCATACCGATGTAGACGGTACGACGGGCGTTTGCTGTATGGTGCTAGTCAGCGGGGGAGTAAAAAAGCGAAAGGAGGGTTTCCGCGGGTGTTCTTCGATCGGGGCGCCCTTACACTTCGAGCTCGAGTACCAAATGAACTGTAGTCGTTGCACACAGGCTAACTTTCTTTTTATTTTTCCCCCCTCTCTTTCTGTTGTTTCGCTTCGTTTCCAGCTCTCGCGAGAAGCGTTCCGCGCGCCTAGGAGCGGCCTTAATCCAACATTGATTGAAGATTCCGCCGGAAAGAGTCAATATGCTCGGTCGCCGACCGGCACCGCTTAAGGACGCCGGCGGGGCGGCACAGTCCTGCGGATCGACCTCTGACAAATAACGTAAAGCTGCATAAAGCGCCACCCCGCACTTACACTACGTGCACGAACATGTACGCCAAGTTAAGAGAACCGACTTGTACTTTACGCGGGTGCAGGGGAAAGAAAGTTTCGACACTTGAGCGGGAATGCCATGCACCACCGATTTTGTTCTGGAGGTTTGGCTTGTGTTTTATTTGCGCTCGCGATTTCAACGTCTTGTCGCTACAGCGGTCTTCGTTTCGGGGCGGATTCAAATATAAGAACTCGTGGATGGCAACGGACAAAATGAGGCGGGGGAGGGGGGCGTATTAGGAGGAGGCGTGCTCCGTCGGTCGCGCATGTTGTTTGACTTCGCTCCTCTTAAAACTGAGTTGACTGTGCATATTGAGTGCGAGAGCCCTGTCAATATGTGGTCTGACGAAACCTGTAATCAGCGTAGATAGTGCATAACCAGGATAAATAGGTAGGTCTGGCTCATTAGTTTTTTTTTATCTCGTAGAAATTCCACTTATGAGAATCAGGAAAGGGGGGGGGGGGGATGCTGAACGTGTCTTTCGTAAGCATTGATGCCCGACAGCGGATTCATAATGGTTATCCCGTGGTGTTTCATAACGAATGAGAGTATTGTATCGATGTTGGATCGATTCTTTAGGTTAATTAGTACATTGATCTTCATTTTGTCATTCGTCGTATATGCTATTACGTTAATGTCTGTTCGTTGCCAGTGTACTATTGGCGTACGTGCAAACGTTAAGGAACTGGTAGGCAATCTCTAAGCGTGATGAGATATGGCTCCTGCATCTCTGCGCGTTCATCCATCGTCACCATTCTTTCCTTCATGGACATTGTCCATTGCCTCATTTCACGTGAAATCGGTGCGTAAACACCTATCGTTGTGGGACTGCGTGACTGCAGCATTTTAGGGGCGAAGCTCCTTAGGGTGTGGGTCGTTCCCTCCACTGTAGTAGTAGTAGTAGTAGTAGTCTTATGTATGTAGCCACCTCGCGCCGCCGGCTCACGCCACCGGGAGGCTCGCGCTCGCGCTCGGCGCGTGCCTCCCGGCGTGCTACCTCTCGCACTCTTCCATCTGCTGTTTTGGGAGAGAGATAGAGACAGAGAGAGAGAGAGAGCGAAAGGCGCGCGTTGACTATGGAAACGCTCTTTCTTTGATGAACGCTCCACCAGCTCGCAAAGAAGGAGAACGCGCCCTCACCCGAGAGAGACAAGCTTGACGCAGGCAACGTCTTCTAGCGAGTTTCTTGATTGAAAAATACCGACTGCTAGCGCTGGAGAACCGTTCACCAGCCACCCATATATATATATATATATATATATATATATATATATATATATATATATATATATATATATATATATATATATAGGCACTGGATCTTGACTTGCAATGAAATGAGGTGCCGGTGCGAGATTTCACTTGTGCATAGTTGAACCATGAGGATTCGTAGCGTGCGCGTTAACTAAATTAATCCGGAACTCGGCACGATCTACGATGAACCTCCGGAGCTTCGCCCACTCATCATCATTCACTCCGTGGATATGCTGTGAATTTTCAAATTTCAAAACATTTCGCCTCCATCGAAATGCAGCCGCCGCGGCCGGGATTCGATCCCGCGACTTTCGGATCGGCAGCCGAGTGCCGTAGCCAATAGACCACCGTGTCGGGGCAACATTTATTGGTGCCAGTTGATGCCCCGCCACGGTGGTCTAGTGGCTAAGGTACTCGGCTGCTGATCCGAGGGTCGCGGGATCGAATCCCGGCCGCGGCGGCTGAATTTCGATGGAGGCGAAATGTTGTGGCCCGTGTGCTTTGCGATGTCAGTGCACGTTAAAGAACCACAGGTGGTCCAAATTTCCGGAGCCCTCCACTACGGCGTCTCTCATAATCAGAAGTGGTTTTGGGACGTTAAACCCCACATAACAACAAACAACATTGGTGCCAGTTGAGTTTACCGCGGTGTTCACATTTTTCGAAAGATCGTTTTAAATGTTTATGAGGGAT
Organism: Hyalomma asiaticum; assembly: GCA_013339685.2. Lineage (NCBI taxonomy): Eukaryota > Metazoa > Arthropoda > Arachnida > Ixodida > Ixodidae > Hyalomma > Hyalomma asiaticum. Next base: position 31,631,635 of record CM023489.1, read on the forward strand.
TAATTTGGGAAGATTGCTTGCGAAAATCACGATGTTGTATTTGAATGTCATATTAAAGGACCCTTCACACGTCCCGCCATATTTAGCTGGCACTGCGCACTCAGGATCATGTCTGCTAAGAGTTACATCATTACGCGCTCCGGAAATACCTGAAACTTCAAAGTGAACGACGCTTGCTTTTCTCCTCACGTGTGTCGCGCTCCAAGACGGGAGGACAACACAGTATAAGGCTGTTGCAAGCGCGTCTACATATACATATAAGCTGTGACGTTGCTCATACAGCCCGATTTCTAGCGTCGCCTTGGAACGACGCCGGTATGAACGCCAACGTGCAACAGTAACACGGATATCCCATAAATTTTAACACTGAGATCTCGTTGGCTTCACGTTGTCTGTGATCCACCCTTATATGCAGACCAGCAAGCGCACACGAATTCTTGAGATGGTGCATCATGCGGTATTCTGTGCCTCATTATCACCCTGTCGTCTTAGCATGTGGAACACCAGGACCTATTATTAGCAGCGAAGCTGACTAAGCTAACGGTAAAAACTTTGTTGTCCCAGTTTGAGCACCGAAACTGTTTAAGCTAGCCGTAATTTGTCAGGCATCATGCAATACCACGTGGCATTGCGTTACGTGATTTGGGTAGGAACATGCCATGTGACGTTTCGTTACGTGATGTTGGCGGGAACATGTCACGTGAAATTGCGATGCGTGATTTTGGTGGTAACATGTTACGGGGCGTTGCGTTACGTGAGTTTGGGTGATCACACATGTTCCCGCCAATGTCACGTAACATGTCATGTGATGTGTTTCAGCTAAAATGGCTTACCGCGATGTCAGCCCTTACAAAAAAGGCCATATATGGCGGTATCAGAAATTGGGAATATCTGGCTATATGTGGCCCATGCCCGTATGTGGTCGTATTTGCCTAAATCATGGTAGAGGCACATATGACAATGAAAGTCCTACACGAAGAATGCCATATATGACTCTGACAAGAAATGGGCGAATGGGGCCACATACGGAGACGCGCCATATATAGCCGGGTATGTGTATATATGGCCATGTATACATATGGGTTATATATGGCACTATGCGTCCGCATATGACCATATTTGCCTAAGTAATGTCAGAGTCATACACGACATTCCTCGTGTAGGGCTTTTATTGTCATATATGCCACTATCGCGATTTGGGCAAATACGGCCACATACGGACCCATACAACATATAGCCTGATATGCCCAATTCCTGATATCGCCACATATGTTATTTTTGTAAGGGACGTGGCATTTTCCCGTCAATGTATCCCATGACTATTAAGTGACTTGTATCAGTAAACTATCGGCCAGCTTCGCTGTGATATGGCCTTGTGTGACCTAGCAGAAGCTGCGTTCTTTTTTTTAACGTCCCTTTCTCTCCTATATAATCATCATCATCATCACTCACTCACTCACTCACCCACCTGTTCGCCCTTCCATTAGACTGTGAGGCCGTCCAATTTTCTGTAGGTAACTTCCTCTCTCATTCCTGTATCTCAGTAACAAGAACCATAAAAGAAAAAAGTGAAGACGGCTCTGCGCGTTGACGCGAAGCTGCACTTTTGAAACAGTAGACGCTATTCCTTATCATGTTTGCGCAGCACAATACGTGAACGCCGCAGTCGACTCCGGTGTACAAGACGAACAGGCCGTATTTATATAGACAGAGAGTACATACCTGCGACCGTCTTGCGCTCCTGATTCGAAGGGCAAACATTGTTTACCTTTGGCTCACCTACACGTCGGCTTTCTTTTTCGAAGTCGGCTGTTCATTTGTTTCCTTGGGGCACATATACAACCGCGTCGCCATAAAGCCCGAGGCAGTACTTCGTAGTAGACGTAATACGCTAGGCATCGTTCACTTTCGTGAAGTTCTGTATACTGGTACACTCAGCCGCGGAGTTCTCTCGGGAGTCGTTTCAATCTGTCGATTCGCGACCCCCGCTTACGAGGCGTTTTTTTAAAGGCCGTCTCCGCACCGCTAACAAGTTTGTCAACATGTGGGTGCCTCGGCATTTTTCGTGTCGCCGCCTGCGCTCCCGTGACTCCGCCGCAGGACTCGAGACGTGAGGAAGAGAAAAGCGAGTGCAGAAATGCCGATGATTCCCAGATGGCCTGAGAAAAAAAAAAGTGCGCCCATTCGAAGCGCAGTTCAGTTTGTTTGCACTTATCTACTGCTTCAGAGTGTCTGGTAGATTGTAAGCTTGCCAGTATCGGTAGGCGCAGTGAGTGAGTGAGTGAGTGAGTGAGTGAGTGAGTGAGTGAGTGAGTGAGTGAGTGAGTGATGTGTGTGTGTGTGTGTGTGTGTGTGTGTGTGTGTGTGTGTGTGTGTGTGTGTGTGTGTGTGTGTGTGTGTGTGTGTGTGTGTGTGTTTTCACGCACGTTGAAAACATGTCGAGCTGGAACAGGCTGAACGAGCAGTATTTAATTACTAAATGTAACCACTTCCTTAACTGCATAATTTGCGCCCCGTATGCGCTCGTACTGTCGTAGTTGTACACACTGTTAAGCTGTTAAGCTTTTCGCGGTCCATTATCAACACCCGCCGGACTTATATCAACAACTCTAAGAGGATCACCCACCCTAGACTGCAGAGCCCATCGGGGCCACCACAGTTGTTCGTTCCGGGACAGTTATGGCCACGCGGAATTATTGCATACCGGACCCTCATTAGGAACACGAGCGCTCTGCAATTTCACCCGCAAAACAAAACACATTTAGAAAGCCGATCGTTAAAACCGTCTTCTCTGAGTAACATGATTCCCACTGAACTAGTCTAACTGGTAACAAAACACTTATGCCCACGTGTCTCTCCATTCGCATTTATCCGCGCAACAGAACAGAGAAGCGTTCCTGAGAGCACTCAAGTCTGCTTCGCAAAGGTCTACTGCGCTACGTAACGCGAGACGCAGGTTCTGCGGCGACCCCAACCGGTCCTTCCAAGACCTTTTGATCCCGCCCCGCACAAAGGCAGTTGCTCATGCGCGTGCGTTGCTTTGTTGATGTTTTCCTTGGCTCTTTTATCGCGCTGAAGCAGCGCCCGGAACTATAATGCAGTAGAACTTTCACCTGCGCGTTTTGAAAACGGCTGTTGCTTTCCGTCTCTGTAGTTGCTGCGGGCACGCTTTGGAGCTCGGGCTGCGCCGCCGGCTCCTCCCGAAACCTAATTTCTCGTGTAAACAAAATGGCGCTGAAAGTGTGTGCTCCCAGCCGTTGATTGATCTCGCTCTAAGGGCTGGCAGCGTAGCATCCTGGTAGCTAAATGGTAAAGTGAAAAAGAGCAAAAGCTTCTCACCACTTTTCTAAGTCGCGGCACCGCTCTGCGCTTGAGAAAAGTCGAAGCCGAACACGAGCTAAAGCATGAAGAGGGAAGGCTTCCTTCCCTTCGCTCGTTTCGTCACTGTGCAGCGATCAATTGGGCCTAGTAGTCTCTCGTGAGTATCTGTCACTCTCTACACGAATCTTTCGACCGTATTTCGGGTAGCAGTGTAAGGCTCAGGCCTTTTATGGGAAACACGCAGATAGACTTCGGAGAGCACCTGTGATAGCTTTACAAGGCATGGATGAGTGAACTGAATCTAGTTGCGCACTGTGAACAGGAAAGAGTGTGTTCATGTGCGTGTGTGTGTGTGTGTGCGTGGGGTGGGGGGGGTTGATAGTAAGCCAATGATGTTTGACAGCTGCACCAATCGAAACCGCGGCGGTTTCAAAGAGAAGAAGCGATTAGGTTCCATCTAGATCTAAGCTGGTATACCTCTTCTCACGCCTGCTTTCCAAGAGCAAAGAGAGTTCACTTAAAAGGGTGCGTTGGTGTGTAAATAGCGTGGCCAGGCGTGGTTCCGCCTTCGTCTTCGATTGAGACTTGTGCGAGCTTTGCGGGTCTTAAGTTCTCTTCCTTCACTTTCGCGAGCGAGTGTCTCATTACCCGCCAACTCGGTGAAGACTATTTGCTCAAGCGCTAACTCGTTCCTGCCTTTTTTTATATATATATCCTAAATCGTTCCTTGTAGGTGTGATGGTCGCCTTCGCGTCTGGTGGAGGGTACAAACTGAGCGGAAGTTCTTGTTTAAATCGGGAAAGTTTTCGATTTGGTGAGGGGAAAGTAACCCAGAAGGAATACTTGTTCTCGTTTAATGAGCTCTCTATTTATAGCCCTGAAAGACAGGAAGAAGCTTCCACCACAACCAGAAACCTGCGCTTTCTTTCGCGATTTAGTGACGCAATGGTATTCATCGTTGAAAGGACAGTAGAAGAATACCTTAACCCGTGCGATATGGGCAGCTTATTCATCTGTCTATCGTTATTCTATGTGCATCAATTCCCAACTTTTTTTCCTAAATAGAAACGTAGAACTGTAGCTTCCTTCTACTGGTAGTCAGCGTGAACAGCTCGCGGCGAAGCCGAGGAATTTACGTAAATATTCACGTCACTTCCTTTTCTACCTTTCTACGCAAGTCGGCCAGCGTTGACGTCCCATCCGGGCTATTATAGTCCGGACTAATAGAGGCAGGAGCTGAGACTTTTGGAACGTGGCCATATGCTTTGATGCCACAGAAGCCAACGAAGGCGTTGCGTACCTGCGGTCGACAGGTCCTTGCGACTGCCTGTAGACGATGCGTTTCTCTATGTCTTCCATTCTAGTTCACTCCTTCATGTCTTCCGGGACGAACGCGCATCTGGTTAACCTGTCTGCCTTAGTGTGCTTATATTTCTGTCTGTTCATCTCTAGTTGCAAAGGACCCTAATCATTGAAGGATATTTTGCCGAAGTATAAAGCAATGGGTATGTGCGTCGGTGACGTGCAAGCACAAGTCACAAATTATATCTAACCGCTACCAGAGCGAAGGAAAAGCTAGAGTTGCTGCCATTTGTGTGTAGCAACAGAGGCGGAACTATAGGCGCAAGGACAATCAGACATAACACAAAAGCAACGCAGCGAAAAATATCATAAGGAACTATAAAAAGGACGTCATGAGACATGCAGACAGCTGCATGCAGAAAAATAAAACAGCGTAACTAATATTCTAGCTAAACTTAAAATAAAGAACTGAAGTGAGGCAGGTCACTTAATGTGCCGCACAGAATCGGTTCTTACTGCAAGAGCCACAAATCAGGATCGCAATGGCTCTGTTGACAACGACATTAAAAGAAAAACCAGCAGTATCCCATTGGTATCGCGCATGCATGCCGCGAATAATTCAACTGGAAGCCATCGGCAAGGTGGAACTACGCGTCAAATTGGTAGTTGAAAGAAAGGACCCCTCTTCCCTTTCTTTCGGACCCTCGCGACGACGGCAAACTCGGAACAAACTTGTTCGTTTGAAGTCAGTTCTGCTATGCCTGAACTCATATGGGACACCGGATCTTTCAGGGTGCTGATGACATCATTAAGTTGTTACCCCTCGATCCGGCAGCTCGATTCGAGAAGCTAGATTTAGTTCGGACAAACCAGTTCTTTTCCTTAGCATTCCCGCGTGGACTTTACAACGAGCTCCCTAGTTAGCGGCGGTGATTCCTGAAAGAATAAACATCGAACTTTCCCCTCTTCCTTTATGTCCTTTATCGTTTTTCTTTTCTTCTCTCGTTATTTCCCTTTCTCTCGCGGTGTGTGTCAATGTGTGCTACGGTCGACCGGTTCTCCTTTTCGACAGGGAAGCTAATTTGAACTCAGCGCTCGCATCAGTGGAAGAAACAACTTCGAGAGGTAAGAGGGATTGCGTAGTAGCTTCCTGCGGGGGAAGCTAATTCCCTAATCCCGACACCTTGTTCACGTTTGCTGCGGCAGCATCAGAACCGCCGCTTTACGGGCGCGACAGAAATCAAGCGAAGAGTGAAGAGCGGTAAAAGTGTGTGAGAGGGAGAGAGTGGGGTGACATCGCAGAGACATAGTAGCGGTTGACTGGCCGCACGAATCTCGATTCGAAACAGAAGAAAAAAAACGGATTGAGAGTTGTCGCGTACGGGAATCGACTGAGCGTGTGTGCACAGTTGAACACCTTGCCAGTTTCATTTGTCTTTCAGGTCCTGCGCGCAGTAAAACAAGAACTAATGAGTGAACGAGCTTAGTTCAAACAGACTTGTCTCGTTATATCTGCTCGTCGTTTCTGCCGACTTGTTCAATGAAACTTTCTTTTTTCTTTACGGCCTCTTTCGTAATAAGAATGGAGTACGACTCAGCAGCGGAGGGAATTAAAGGACAGTTTGGCTCTTTTCTTACTGAAGCTGTAAGATTTTTGTGTTATTTCCTTTCAGTTCACTTCGAAGGCTCAGTTGGACTCAAAAGAGAACGAAAATAACGAACTTCCTTACTTGATTGGCCTCCACCGCCACTTTTCTTCGGGCACAGAACGATGAGAACGTACACGTACTCATTAAAGAGATACGTAGCACAACAGAAGCGAAGCAGAGGAGGAGTACGGAAGGGGAGTCAGCTTTTGACCGACGGGACGACTTCCCGCCGAGAACCCGTGGTTTCACTTGGAAAGGAGGCGACGGAGGCACCCTCCATGGCGGTGGTCTTCTAGAGACCCACTCCCTACCCCCACCCCCCCTGGCAACAAGCTCATTAAAATACTGATGCGGCCTCTCTAATGGGAAGTCCGTGGGGGAGGCGGTGCAGAAGGGAGCGGGCGGCGGAAATTGGGGATGGTGGGGGAGGAGAGTCTTTGTCGGGGGCTTGGAGTTTGCATCGAGCGTGGTGGCTTTTGGGGATGTAGGGAAGGTGACTACGGCCATCGCGAAACGCTGGGCGCCGGCGTCTTTCGGGCGAACGAGCTTAGCGTGTAGCCGGGGGCAATCTAATTGACCCGGTGGGCCCCTCTCTATCTCAGATGATAGCAGTGCAGCGGGTTCCGATGTATACGTGGAGGTTGAGCCGATAAGGCAGAGAGAGGTTGTAGAAGCGATCAACTTCGGCCGGTACACCTCTCAAAGACAGCGATTCAACGTGCATCCATCCTGCTGAAGCTGAGCGTGCTGCACTTAAGACTCTACAGCGAGCCCCTGGACCTCGACACTGGTCGGTCAGGCGAATTCGCACTGCACCGTGTCGCCTTCGTTGTCGTCGCGGGCCTAACGCGCGACTCGCTTTTGGTGTCCGAGTTCATTGCAGTCCTGGGGCGCGGAAGAGAGGTGTCGCTTCGGGTTCTTCGTCGAGGTGTCATTCACGGTTATACTCCAATCGCTAATCCCCCTCGCGGACGGGGAGGGAGGGCTAGCGGACCGTGATCGCGTTTGTGCTTCCGCCTAATCCCTTTCTCCAATCAAGCTAACTAGTTCCTCACACGAGGCACTATGCGAGGCGGCGTTCCAATTGACGCGCCTAGAGTAGGAGGATTATCAAGTTGGCGGACGCTTGCTGCGGGGCATTTGGACGACGGGCGACGCAGACCCGTAGATGCTGCGACACTTCAAAGGCCGGCCAAGAGAGGACGAGGAGGGCAGGAACTCCGGTTTGGGAAGAGCATTCTTCAGGCTGCTACGAAGGGATCTATAGGCTCTCCGCTGTTAAGACGCGCGCTCTCTGATTTGTTCCTGTCAAGCGGAAGATCGGACTCTTTGGGGCGTGTACAGCTTCGAAAGCGCGCGCTAATAAACGCGCGAATCGCGTGGTGCTTCGACGCAGCGAGATTAAAATGGCGCGAACGGCAACGTTGAATGATTAACGAGGATGGACCTCGCGCTCCTCTTATATTCTCTCGGGGCAGGCTGCCGTCCCCGACTTAATTATCTCATCCGAGGTTCTACGGAATTAAGAGCACCCTCCCGCAGTGATGTTGTTTTGTACCAATCGAAACTGGCTTAGTTGTATCAGCCGTCGGCTGGTAACTTGCAGTTTCTCACTTTCATTTAATTGAACCGGGTGGCTAGCTCGCTTCTGTCGTTACTCCTTCAACCAACAAACACGCCTTCAAATTTAGACGGCTATCTCTAACCGTGGCTTGAACTGCTGCGTAACTCCTCAATTAGCCAATAAATCGAGGTGTAGAATATTTGTGCATATATAACGGCGCTTTCTATGTGTTCTTAGAACGTGCCCTTGTTGGATTCAAGCGAAATAAAGTGCTAACCTGAACGATTGGTTACGAAGTCAAACATATAGTCGTGCTAAAATCTATTATGTCTTGTCCGTGAAATCTATGTCAGCCTTGCAAAAGGGCTGAAACATCATCAAGGTGTCTTGTCCTTGCTTGATTTAACGCTATCGGTGGCGCGACAGCGAGAAAGACATGAAGTAACGGAATATTTAAAACGTGTGGGCGCTAAACGTCTCGCAGGTATTTCTTTTACCATGTCTCTTTCACTGCTTTCCCATGCCTACGAGCTCAGGCCGACCTCTCCGTCTTCTAATAAATCATCCGTCTCTGTACCTTGCCATCCCTAGCAGAATTTCGGCGAGTGAATTGATTGCGCTTGTTAGCCATACTGACAGATGATCCATGCTGACAGATGAGCCATACTGACAGATGTTAGCCATGCTGATAGATGAACACGACGACGGCAACGTAATGTCCAGCTTTTAGGGGCGAAGCACCTTAGCGCCTAGCCTTGTCCCTCCCTCATCGTTGTCCGTAGCTCTGGTTTGCATGGAGTCCGCTAGGGGGGCTGCGGTGTCGTGAGAGAGCGCGAACGGCGCGCGTTGACTATGCAAACGCTCTTTCTGAGAGAGAGAGAGTGAAACATGTTTATTATTATCAAGGAGTTGAGCGAGCATCATGGGAGGAACCCCTGGTCCGGGGTCCCTAGGATGATTCTGGCGATGTTTCGAGACCGGTGTGTTATGGCTCGTAGGACCTCGGGAGGTCTGTCGCGGATGGCATCGTCCCACAGCTCCTTTTTGCGTACCGCGTAGAGGATTGTCGGCAAGGGAGGGAAGAGATTTGCGGTGCATTCAATCGTGATATGGAAGACTGAGGGCGACCTGCCACAGACTGGGCAGTGGTCTGCATAACGGTGTGGTAGAATTTATTCAGCGAGACAAAATTTCGAAATTTCTGCGATGAACGCTTTACCAGCTCGCAAGGAACGAGAACGCGCCCTCGCCCGCGAGAGACAGTGCTGAAGCAGGCAGCGTCTGCTAGCGAGTTTTTTTATTGAAGCCAAAACGACTGCTCACGCTGCACAACCGTTCACCGGCCACCCCGTATATACAGGCACTGGGTCTTGACATGCATAGCAGTGCCGGTGAGAGATTTCTCTTGTGCGTAGTTGAACCATAAGGATTCGCAGCGTGCGCATTAACTAAATGTAATACGGAACTCGGCACGATCTACAACGTGGGAGCGCAGGAACCACATAGAGACCAAGAGCATAAATGACAACGCGTGTGTATATTACACACACGTTGTCACTCATTTACATGCATGAGTGGGCAATCTCCCGGGTGATTTACAGTAACATCGAGTGATCCCCAGTGCTTCGCCCATTCGTCATGGTTCACTTCATGGAGATGCGTGAAATTTTTGTTTAGGCTGACACGATTACCAAGGGATACAGGCGCTGTCGATTCTCTTTCGGCCTGTGTTAATGGATTCATAGTATTACAACGCAGCGAACCGGCACACACACAGGCAGAGGAGAGGAGACAAACCTGCGCTGATTACAACTCAATATTTATTGCCGAAACACAAGTCTTATCAATAATGCAAAATGCAGAAAAAAACAGAGTCCGCGCACGCGAAAAGAGACATGGCCTACATTCCCAAATTCTCACATTTAAATTTAAGAAAACGCCTCCGCTAAATCGCCACATAAGTTATCCCGTACTCAGGTTAAGCCTCAGAGGGTTCAACTTTTGAGTTTACATGAATGACTTTACGTGAGTCACTTTACATGAATGCGAATTAAGACATCTGGCGATTTTACGGTTACGTGTCTTTTGTATGCGTAGGCTCGGCATGCTTCCTTGTGGTCTCTTTTTTTCCGTCATTTATAAGGCCTGTATCGGTGGTAATAAATCTGCAGTTGCAAGTTAGCACAGGTTTGGCTCCTCCGCTGTTCTTGTGTGTCGTTTTTTTTTTTTTTTGCGTGCTACTACCATGAATGCGCACCAGCTGGCCCAATGAACTGCGTGAGTCTGCAATAAATTAAACTTGTCCAGAACCAATTCGCGTAGTTCTCATCGTCCACATGCACCAAGTCTACCACTTTTGAGAGCTTACCGGTGCAACGGCGTCAAAAACCTATATATTCAGATTATTTATCAAAACTCGAACACTTGCCATAACCACCCCAATCGCCGACAGATTAAAACTTTGCATTTGTCTCGTCCCTAAAGTGCGTTTGTGGGTCGCTGAAGGGGTCGAAGCCTTGATAAGAGTTTCTTGACAAACGCGTCCTCGCAGTTGCACGATTCGAAAACGTTCGCTTGTCAAACATAGCGGCCTTTGATACCTTCCTACCGCTTATCCTATTTATCCTGGGCTTATTCTCGTAAGCCTACAGGTAAGGATAAGGCAGTCATACTAAAGGAGCAGGACATCATGGTATTCGTATGCCTAATGTTGGCGGATGGTGCGAGAATAGAAAAGTTCACCCACGGTTACGATACCCCGTTATGTGACATCTGGGCAAGGCTGTTTCGGTGTCTTGACTTGTTTCGGTGTCGGTGTCTTGACTTTACAATTTCTACGAGGCAAGGAATTCGAAGATAAGTGCACATATGTCTCTGGTGTTGGCACTTATACGCCAGCACCCATCAGGGGGAGGCGCTTAACTGCTGCGTCGGCGGCGCACACATTTACATTCAGGCGCCAGCACCGTTGAGTGTCTGCTCGGGCACGTCGTTTGACATTAGCGGCAAAACGAGGCACTTCCACCGGTTGCATCTTTCACTGAGAAAAGAACGCTTTTAATAGCATTTCTGTTCCTTCTCTTTCATTCTCTGCTGCACTTCACATTAGCTGTCTTCGTCCGCGGTGGCAATACGTCGTTCACGCGGTTTCGCCAATGCCAAGGCCGACGCTAAACGCAGGAACTTATGCCTGAGAGCCGCACGCTAAAGATAATAGACGACGTGGAATTGATGGCCGTTATTGCAGCTGCGCACTCCGCTGCCAGTCTTTGATAGATGGTTTGTGGGGTCGGCTTTCCAGCAAAACGGCCACCAGTGACGCTTGACCGGTCTGTAAAGAAGAAATTGTAGTTGCGTTTGCGTTCAACTCTTGGAAGAAATGTCGTGAGAAGATAACTCGCTGCGCTTGTATCAGAGGTGCGTAGCAAAGAGCATCTCGTAATTAAAATCGGCTGTGATGTTCCATTTAGACGACATCAAATGTGCGTGTTGCCCCGCCACGGTGGTCTATGGTGGCTATGGTATTCGGCTGTTCATCCGAAGTTCGTAGGATCAAATCCCGACGGCATCAGCTGCATTTCGAAATAGGCGAAATGTTGAGGCCCGTGTACTGTGCGATGTCAGTGCACGTTAAAAAGATCCCAGGTGGTCGAAATTTTCGGAGCTCTCCACTGCGGCGCCACTCGTAATGATATCGTGGTATTGCGCCGTAAAACCAGAGAAATTGTTGTTATTATGTCAAATGTGCAGTACGTGCTGGCATTGTTTTTTTTTTACTATGTCTGTCGTACCAACTACGTCCTCATACTACAATTCTTACAGGTCCGAGTCCTGGACCATGGAGCTGGATACCGCGCAGTGTTGAGCGAAGATCTTCGTTGTAGTGCGTAGGCCGACCCACTTAGGTAAGCACTCGCAAATCCTCGCTTTTATGAGACTGTGTCTATGACACCTCTTCCAGCTAAAGGCACAACACGTCAGGTAGTCATTGTTACATTATGGAGGCCGTACCAATCTTTTCTCTACAAACCTACAACGCCTTTACACATACTTACTCACTGCCCAGGTTGTAAACACTGCCCAGGTTGTAAGCAGTAAGTAGACCTGTGACCTTACACTTGAGACCAATTACGCTTCCAGAGATGTCGGTGAGTTTTTCGCTACTGCAGAGGAACTTCCGCACATACTCGAACCGCAGCCTACTGAATGTCTCCACGAATCCTCCTAAGTAGGTCTCCGCTGTGAAATATAAAACAGCCTTTCAAACGACTGTCGTACGCACGTGGCCGGCGGGGAAACATGTTATGCCCTTCATCGAGTTCGACATCTCCCACACAGTTCCTGCCAGGGACAGGGAAATTACAATCACCCCGTCTACGCTTTCTTTATAACTCGAAAATCGTCTTTGTGCGGCGACGCGATAGAGCCCCGCGGCAATTTGTCCTAACGAACGGGCGAGGAAACAAAATTAGGGTGTATAGGCGACGAGTCGTACGTACAGCGAGAAGCAGTAATTTATAGCGAGTCACTTCGAAATCTCTCCAGAACGGAAGGAGCTCCCGCGGTAATTGCCTCTAGAGACCAATCCTCCTTCAACAATGCCCACCTTCCCATCTCTCATCGCGCGCTCGGCGAATCGCTCTCAAAAAAAAATTTTTTTTGTTCACTCTCACACAACTAACGATTCGCACAAAGCATTTCGCTTCAGTGCTGGTAGAGGAAAAGGGGGAACACGATGCGATGCTGCGAAGCACATTCCATACTCGTCACTGCAGGGTACGTAGAGTCTCGCGTTATACGTGGAAGAGATGGAGTGAGTGCCACGAAGACGTACTACCAACGGTGGGGAAGGGTGGCACAGAACGTAAAGAAAAAAATAAACACGAAAAAATACGGACACCGCAAAAGGAAGCCCAAGGAGAGCCATTAAAACGAGCCATCCTAATTACGTGGTTGGATGGGGATATTGGGAAACAGAAAACTAAAAAAAATGGGGGGGAATAATGTTGGGGAGCGAAAAGTGAGGGGGAAGGGGACTTGAGATAGAGTAAAACGCAGCCCCGCACGAGTTAAACAACAATGTCACAATCGGACAGACCGATTTGGGATGGAGAGAGACATATCTTCGGAGTGTATAACATAATTAACCGGAATCTTTTCGGTGTGTGTGGTTTCTTTTCCTGCTGAAACGGGATAAAAAGGGAATAACGAAGAACAAGTACTACGGACGAAGGCTAGGGAACGTGCTGGGAATTCGGGATGTAGGGAAAAGAGGGCACAATATATACAAAGATGAACGCTGAGGGATACGGAGATTCGTCGAATGGGGGAGAGAAGGGAAGAAAATGCGGGAGAAAAAGAGTAACGCAGAATGAAGTAAACGAGGGAGCCGTATGATGAGGGAAGAAAAAAAAAGAGGAATGGGGGAAGACACGAGAGATCGTATGGGCGATACGTATGAGCCCGATCAATCTTTCTAGAGGCCGGAACCAGCACACCCTCCCTCCCTTTTTTTTACCCCGGTGGATGGCGTTCCCCCACGCAAGGAAACCTGTGCTCCCTTTTTCACCCTTTCTCTTCCCCCCAATGATTTATAGTTGCATCACCTGAAGACTCGCGGCTCAATGATTCGCGGTAGATCGCGGGGGCATTCTTTTACTCGTTTCCTCGTTCCTCCCCAACTCCTCATCTTTCGCTTCCTCTCCTTTTCTTTCCCTTTCTTCATCCCTCCTTCGTGTCTCTTTGTTGATGACACTGAGTGCACGGGACACGCGTTGTTGTCGTTGTTTCGCGGGATTTATTTCCCCTCTTCCATCTTTTCTTGCGAACCGCTGGTCCCACGGGCGTACTTCATACGTTTCAGGGAAACAGGCCTTGTCTCGCGATACCCTTATTTATTGTTCCTTTTTTTGCGCTGCACGGCGGCGGAGAGGTTTTTCAGCGCCGTAATTTGGATGGGGAAAACATGGTGCACACGCTGTAATTTACTTCCTCCGGTACACGCTGAGCTAGCTGGCGTAGCGACCGTACCGCGGAGTGCTGCATCGGTCCCTTTCGTTCCCGCAACTCGCGACCTTCTCTCTCTTTTTTTTTGTATGTGCATACTTCTTTCTTTCCTTCCCTATTTTGGTGCTGTGACATTAGGGATTCCAGCTGTTGTTGTTTCCTCACTGCGTCGAGATTGTCAACCACGGCAGATTTTTGTCATTTGTTACGCAACGCGGAGGGGAACTTGAACGCACGTGTGCATTGGAGGCGAGTACAAACCTCTTTCTTTTTCTCCTTGTCAGCAGCTAATAGATAGGTATTCATCTTATATTCGACGCGATCGATATCACACATCTAATTCTCTAGCCCGAGCTTTTGATCACATTAATGGGGGTTTCATAACGCCATTTTTTTTTGCTCTGATCGTCAATGTTGCTGGTTCTGATGAGATGTAACTGCAGCATTAGGCAACTGTGGGCGCAAGAAGACAAACGATAGGAAATATTATGCGTGCATCCATAAATTTAATTTCTTCGTTACATCCGCGATCAAGTGGGCCCAACGAGCAGCGCAAAGAAAAATAGGCAGGTGCACTTACGTTACAGGGGCGGCGTATTGCAGACTGCGAAATGCTGTTATGTAATAAACTGCAGCCACAATAGATTAGATGTTGCGTCGATATTGCTACGGCACATACGCGAATATTGAAAATGACAGGGGCTTTAGTTCAGACGGAATGAGATCACATCTATGCGTGGTGGGTAAATTCAATTACTGTCGATTGTACTTACCAGCAAATAAGCTGGAAATGTTCCTGCCGAATAGCAAGATTACAAAGATGTCTGATGTGGGCCCGTGGTTTATTACATGACAGCAGATTTACGTCAGACTGCAGCACATACAGCGTAGTCAGGGTCATCAAACGTACTGGCATTGAGACAGATATGCCGCTGTCGAACCCCAGTGTACTTCTTCTAGACAACTTTGATTGTAAAGTACTTGCGTACAAATTCGTATTGGCATAATAAATTTGTACTTTCGCTTTGGCTTTGTCGCTTCAATTCGACACTGCTGTGGCCCGGCGAAGATTGTGGCGCATTTGAGTAGCGCTGTCACATCTTCCGTACTGTATTGATTTTCATATTCCATTTAGTTGTGTTACTATGGCGGTAATTAAACTACTGACGTAATTCGGAATGCATTTCTTCCTGTAAAGCGCATGTTTGCCATTGATCGATCCTCTTCACCAATGCTTCGTTCAGAGTGGCGATTGGCTGAATGAGGGTCCTCCAAACGTTTTAGCCGAACGACTAAGCATACGGAGTCTATCCGTTTTTACTAAGAATACCTGTCTGCAGGTAAATTAAGCCTGCCGAGATCATCGCTCACGATGCCCTCTACAAATATGCGTGAAACTTCGACGTCACAGTCTCGCATAGAGTAAGCAAAGCGTGCAAACCCCACCCCCTCCGCCACCCCTTCCCTAAAAAATAATCATAATAAAAAGTCAGCTCCTAGAAACTTTTTTCACGGCTAAAGGAAAAAGGAGCGCTTTCATGAAAACCTTCTCGTGTGAGACGCTTGATTAGTCCGCGTGAAAGCTGCGCGTACATGAAGAAAAAATGTGGCTGACAGTTTGGGCACGCCTCAAGGCGTCGCATTCTCTTCAGCCTTGGTCGCCCCTGTGGACTCAAACGTTTTGTTTTAAGCTTCCGCCGTGCCCATATTGGCGGAAAACGGGCCAGTGAGGCTGAGGTATTATAGTCTGCCGTCTTATCGCATCATCGCAGGCCTCAGATGTCGGCCCCTGCGTGAATGCCGTACCGGCAAAGCACAACGAGCGAGCTCCTCCGGAAAGCTTTCTTTTTTGCAGTGACACTGCTTATGTGGGGAAGCCTTCTTTACTCAAGGAGATAGCAAGTGTTTTGCATGTTGTGAGCGTTTAACGGTCGTGCACGTGTCCGTTGGTTAACAGTTATTTGGTTCACAACTGAGAATGTTGATGCTTTAATTGTTGTCTTCTTATTCTATCTACGCTTCTCTTTTTCTGCGGGACGCACTTTGTTCGCACCACTTTCAGGAGCAGCTATACGGCAGTGTTAAAAAAAATTGCACCATCTCCCGCTAAAGGGGACCATGAGGCGAAGCGGAGCAGCACGGAGTGTGCACACCGCGTTTGCATCGGTTTGACTAGGTGTCTTTTTTGCATCGTTTCGACGCTAGCAGAGGCTGCCTGCGTCAGCATTGTCTCTCCCGGGCGAGGGCGCGTTCTCGTTCCTTCCGAGCTGGGAAAGCGTTCATCGAAGAAAGAGCGTTTCCATAGTCAACGCGCGCCGTTCGGAGAGGAGAGGAGGAATGCCGAGAGGAGAGGAGATGAGACAAAGAGAGGAGGATGCGCATGCGCAGTGCGGGTGTGGACGCCGCACAGCGGATGGAGGGAGGGAGGGAGGGAGTAACATAGCCCCGACCATAAGCTGCTTCGCATCTAAAAGATAATGAAAATATTTCCGCATTGAGGTGCTGTGAAATTCAGTAAACGTTGTTGCAAACTCTTCGTGTAAGCTAGTTTTGGCGTCAAGAGAAACTACGCAGTTATTGTTGATAAATATTTTCACTGTGTGTGATTACCCGAAAGCTTTTGGAAAACTATTCATCATGTAAGTGAAAAGACGCTTTTGACGCTGTAAATTTGGAGCATTAAGTAAGCCTTTACCTACCATTTCTTCTATGAGTGCATGTGGAATTTCGTGGAGAAGTAAGTCATTATTCAATGCACACATAAGGATGGTACAGGTGAACAGCAGTGTTATCTTTAAGCAGATCGAATGGTCAATGGGTCCGCCTCAGGGTACACGGCGGGACCCTATGTACAGGGTCTATGATGCCCGGCTGCTGCTCCGAAGGACGTGGGTGCGATCTCGGCGGCAGCTGTCGCATTTTTGATGGAGGCGATAATGCTTGAAAATCGTGTACAGTACCGTGTCAGAGAAAGTTAAAGAACCCGAAGTGGTCAGAATTTCCGGAGCCCTCCACTATGGCGTCTCTCATAATCACATTCTATAGTTTTGGGGAGTAAAACCTCGGCAGTTATTATTGAATAGTCAATGGGCCGTGAAAGGCCGGTTATTATAAATACAGCAATATATGTACGCGTATTTAAGTCAGACACAATGACACATCTAGATTAACTAAACCAGATGGTCTACACGTATGCAGTGATGTCGTATGTAACGCAAGAATGACTAACCACAGTGGGTACGAAGACGTCGCAGTGCACACTGAACAGGTGGAAAAAAACTTCCTCCTTTTAAGCAAGGACGACTCTCAGTCCCGCTTCAGCATAAGCACGTTAAAGCCTTCTTGAAAAAAGAGCCAGGCCTGCGCGGAACCGCAGGACAGTGACAGCGTAAGCTGGAGGACCGATGTTCTTAGAGGCCATTTTAAACGCTCGGGGAAACTAGTGCAACTAGAGGCGGTAGCTATCCCCTGCGCCATAATTCATCATTTTGCCAAGTAGGGAAGTACCCACTACGCCATCATTACTGCGGCATTGTAACGTGCAAATCTGTGTAACTGCACATCTTAGAGAATCTCTTGGTGTCGTTTTCCCGAGAAAGAACCGAACTCTCGTCCCGGCGTCGACGGCGAGCTTCGGTTTGGACTTCTCTCTGTACAGCTGTCTGTTGTGCCCAACGTCGCCTTGCTGCAGCCGCGCGCGTAGCTATGCGATTCGCTTCTTCAGCAGCGGTCTGCACCTTACGAGGAGGCGCCAACAGGTATACCGAAGAGCCAAATCAAGTTGCTGTCAGGGCTGCGCACGTCGCCTGCCGCATGTCGCATGGCACGATACGACAGGATAAAAGGCAGCGGTTCGTAATAATGATGACTATAAAGTTAAGAAGATTGCTTCATAATGATGATGTAGATGATGCCTCTGTAATGGGTGCAGAGCTACGAAGCATGCGCCCCTGTGTTTTTTGAAATTATTCCTCGAACTCGTTTATTGCAGATCCTTTGCAGATCTACTTTCCCCGACGTGTAGCGGCGTATTATTATTCTGCCACATATCATTACATTTGTTAATGCGGTTCCTCGGCAGACGTTATACCTGCTTAGGTCTTTTAGCACAGATTTTTCAAGCACAGGCGTAGCTCAGTGGTAGAATGCTCGTCTGCCACACAGAGAGTGTGGGTTCGAATCCACGCAGAGGACGATTTGGAATACTCCGCGGTCCTGGTTATTTTTTTTTTCTAAAATTTGCTCGATAGTGGTTACGGACACCGGCGGCGGCAGCGGCGGAAAATTACGGCGCAAAAACGACCCTTGTTGTCATCTCATAACAGCTTACGCTGTAAAACGGCTTCTGTAACGCACATTGAAGTGTGCAGCGATAGGTGAAGGATTGGCCACTTCGTTCCTTAATGCAGCTAGCTATTTTTCGTTGATTCTTCGCAACCACTCGACGCAAACCGTCCACGACATACGTCGAACAGTGATCTCAAACGCGCGGACCGCACGCGGCCCTCACAGCTTTCATCAGCGACCCGGCCCGCACATGATAATATCCGTCTGATCAGAATCAGTGTCCAGATTGTAGTCATTCTGGATGTCGGTATCGATATGTTTCGCGAACCCTGACGCTGAACCACCTACAGTAATGACCCGCATGTGGGATGGCGGAAATCAATTTTATTCACCGTTCCGGCCCTTGTGGAACTAAATTTCGTGAACTCGACCCGCCAGCACAAGTGACCTTGCTACCCCTGACATAGGGTGTATCGGTCCACAACATTCCCGGGTAGCCTTCACCGCCTGGCTGTGCGTGGAACTGTCCAGATGCTAGTTCAGTGGGTGCCTCGAGTGGCCTTCACGGACCTTGTCAAGGCTGATTTGTCATACGCTTCCGCGCTTTCCTGAAGGTGCCTGCGGACAGCTGCTCCAGAAAAAAGGTGTGGAACAGACCTTCCACGTGCTTTAAGCCGCAGACGGAAGGCCAAGACACCAAGGCCTCGGGTAGGAGCTACGCTTACTTAACCTGAGCTATAGGAGGAGAAAGAGGAGAAGGGAGAGATAGAGAGGTCAAACACACGCACGTCCCGTTTGCTATACCCTCCTTTGGGCGAAATAGATTATGGGATTAAAAGAGAGAAAGGGAAAAAAGGATCATGCGACTGCCAGAGAGTAGACCACACGCCTCCGTCCTTTGCAGATCTACAGCGGTCACTCAACCCGGTCGAAAGTAAGAACTGAAGTAATGTCCGCGTCGCTTTGGTAAAGAGCGATGCTCTGAGCCGTACGCCAAGAATCATTTACTCTAAAAATGCCTCTGCTCGAGTCCACTTAAAATATTGTGAAGAACAACACGTTTATTGGTAAAGCGAGCACAAACGCACAATATGTCCAGGAGACTAGGTTATTGGGCTAGTTGGTTCGTTCCATAAGATGATGCCACAGCCGCTGAAGTGACAAGGGAGCGCAGCACATGGCACACGTCCTGTAGTCTCCCATGTCCTTGTCATTACAGCGCTATGGCTTCATCTTATGGCACAATATGCGTTCTGAGCTATAGGAAACTATAGCTAAGGCGATCTCTCTACATTTCCGGAGGCAAATATATCACTCTCTTTCTGAACGCATGGCGTTCGTAGAGCGATTTCATCAAAGGAAATGGGTGTTCCGGGCGTGGAGCACCTCTAAGAAAACGGACTAAGGCGAGCACACTGTAGTTCATGATGATGGCATAACCAGAGCTGGAAAAGTCGTCTTTGTTTATAAAAACATTCCGTCATATGAAAGGTAGGCCTGGAGCTACCTTCTATTATAGAACTGAAGGCAGGTTTGTCTTTTCGTCCACTATAATTCCTTTCAACTTACCCCAAAATTACTCTAATCATAATTGCGAATTGGAATAACTTCCCCTATGCTTTCCTAGGCTCCAATGTCTGTTGTTTCATTAAGTTGTTTGCAATCAGAGCGTAACTTCCTGCAGATCCTTGAAAGGGAATTTTCAGCCTGCTCTCGAAAGACCTCGGTTGAAATCAGCCTCGGTTTCATCGAAAAATAAGTTTGTTTGTTTTTTCAACAAACACAAGAAATAGGTGTTCAAGGAAAATTTATTTCTACAAAAAAGGAAAATACACAAAAATGCGTAATCCGCCAGTTCCGATGGCCAGAGAAAACGAAGGCTCAGAGTGAGAAAACAATCCTAGAGCGCTCCGCGGCCGCGCGGTGCACTATGGGAAAAGTGTGTACGTCGAGTCGAGGAAGCCGACTCCGGCGGCAGGTCACTTGCTGATAAGTGCTTTAGCCCTACAATGCGTAAGCACCCCAACGTGCCTCTGCGGACTATTGCTAGTAGGTGCACGAGTTCTGCTATATCGCCTCCTTCTGGCTACGAGGTGCATCATAGATAATCTACATAAAAATTCTGCGGTTGAAACGCGTTTCGCACACACTTACGCACATAGATAGATAGATAGATAGATAGATAGATAGATAGATAGATAGATAGATAGATAGATAGATAGATAGATAGATAGATAGATAGATAGATAGATAGATAGATAGATAGATAGATAGATAGATAGATAGATATGGCATGGCATGGCATGGCATGGCATTGCATTGCACATTTGCCAAAGTGCTACAAGGCCTGCACATATTAACCGCGTTATCGTCGGATTATGCTCGTGGGCAGAAACAAGAATGAGACTCCACACGACAGTTCGTGGAAGTGCATCACGTAAAAAAAAAAAGAAAGGAGCAAGTTGTATCAGCAGCATACGTCTGTTATGATACATACGTCGCAGATGAGATTCTTTGATGGTTAGACGGTATAATGTTGAGAAGAGACGTCACGCATGCTTTTTCTGTTTATTCCTGCCTTGGAGTTCTCAAAAAATTAGTCGAGAGGGCCGCACGGCCGGTAGTTGTGTTCCTTCCGATTGTCCTTGTTTTACCTCGCAGCTAAAAGACGTCTCTGAGATAAATGGACGAATAAAGACAGTAGTAGTCAAAGGCTCCTTTACTTGTTCGACTGCCACGTGGTTAGGCCGACAAACAATTGAAGCAGAGGAAGACAAAGAACATTAATAGTAGTTTTAACTGTAGCGTAATAAGGGCGGAACGAAATCGTAAAGCCATTCCGTGTAGAGTTCTTTGCACCGCGCTTGCGTTGAATCGGCGGTGGGTAGTAGTCTTCATTGTATCCTGCCCCTTCTCCGAGCTCTTTCCGAAATACTCTTCTTTATCACATGCATCTATACATTTTGTACATCTTGCAACCTGAAATAAACCTCGCACTCCATCTCATCCCCTTTCCTTTTCACTGCTGCTGCGGTTGCAGGCAGCGCTGGGAGCCGGGCCCGATTTTGCAATAAACTGCTCGCAAATCCAATAACAACTTCCATTTCCGTTTTGACTTGGTAAGCTCGGAACGCACGCGTGCTGCATGCTCCCTGGCCTTCGGAGGTTGGAACTAGGGTGCCTTGATCTACGTTGGAGCGCGAGGGGAGAGACCCCCCGGGGAATTATGAAACCCTGGAGCGAGGAACGCAGCACCGCGGTTGCTACCGTCGCACCAGGGGAACTTGCTCAGTTTACGCGCACTAGATGGGTGGCTAAGGAAACTAAGAAGTAGAGAAAGCGAGGCAACGTTAAGAGACTAAGGGTATGCTGCCAGTCTATTTGCCCGCTCGGCTTCGTGCAGTTGCAGTTATTGACTGAGTAGGTCCCCGGCACAGTATCACTGTTGCTAATCTTCGCGAAAGTGGGGAAGAAGCACGAGCGGGGTTTGTTTACTATACTCGGGTCGTGTATCGAACGAAACCGCGCTATAAACGGGAACGCAGCGAATGCGTATTCCTTCCGCTTACTGAGTACCGTAGGTATGAGTCGACGTCTCGGTTTATGCGGCCCAATACGCCTAACTGGAATTTCATTAAAGTAAGCCGGCAACGTCAGCGTGCTTTTTAATAGGATCCCGGAATGCTCTCGGTATACGGCTTCAAAGAAAAGAGAAAGAGAGAATCACATTTGCGATCGGTTTAAGTGTAAACGAAACAACTTTTGGGCAACGTTTGCAGCCTGCCATTGCGCGCGTATTCCTCAGCCAGTGAGAAAGGCCATAGTTTGAGGTGGAACACGTGCATTCCCTTCGTAATTTTAGGTTAACGTTCTGAAGGTTAAAGGGTCCCTGAAACGTTTATTTTCTTCGTTACATTGTGTCACTGATTAGGCAACGCAATTGTGAAATAAATAAAGACCATAAGTAAAACGAAGCACCTTGCGCTAAGGCAGCTATTGGCTGGTACTCAGAAAGCGTCATGGGCAAATCGGGCGGCTTCATTCGCATGATCGTTACCATAAATACCACAACGGCTACGTATTCACTAAAGCGCCAGCCATGTAGTGTATTTTTTTTAAATAGTAGCAGTAATAGTAGTAGTAGTAGTAGTGGTTGTGGTGTTGTGGCTACAGGCGGTGTTAGTTTTTTTTTTTTAACGCAATTGCTACTTATTGTCAATTAGGCCTGTGTTGAAATGGCCTCGTAAAACGCTACAGGATTGTTTTAGAGTCGGAGAATATTAACCACGCCCGTGACGGCCCTTCAACTAACACATCTATGCAGTACGGAAGGCATCAATTTCTGAAGCCACTGATGGTTCTAAATGAAGTGACTTGAAATTTGCGGCGACAGACCTCGTGGAAACAAATAACTCTCCTGCTGAGCTTGCAGACGTTGCTTTTTCGCTGACTAGTCATCTACTCATTCATCACCACAAGCACCTGTCGATGTCAGCAAATACCCTGTCGGAAGAAGGCCACATAGTATTCAACTGCAATTGTGTTGCGCCTGCAAACAAGACATCAGAAGTAGGTGTAGACAAGGAGGCACAGTCTTGCCTACGCCTCCCGCTTTATGTCTTGTTTCCTGGCGCCGCACATTCGCAGTTATGCACCTACACCAACCTGCCCAACTTGCCGCACTTGCCATGAGTACTGTTGACCCACATTGTGAGTGCCCGGTGGTGCGAATGGTAAACCCAGTAGTGGAGTCGCAACGTCCACCTTGCTAGTTGAATCTCACTGCGGAACAATATACTGGGGCCAATATTGCTAAGCAAACTGGCAACAGTATTTATAGGGCGCCAAAAGTCACCGCACTTTTGGTTTGTCTCAATGTCCAAAAGTGGTTGACCCGGACCCAACGGTGGCCTGTTCTAGTGCCTTTAAAACAAGTTATCTTAGTCGTCACCAAGTTAGGTAGCCACACTAGCCCGAACGAATTGACACAATGGCCAACACGTTTCGAGTAGAAAATGAGGATAGTCGTGAAAGCAGACGCATCTATTTCTACGGTTATTCTGGCAGCCTCAAGACCAAAACTGAACTCGTCCGCGTCGCCACTAATGACAGGCCGTATACCGTTGATTCATCCAGTTTTCATGGGCCTTCGAGCGGGCGAGTAGAGAGCGTCATCGCGCCGGCAGTTCGTGAGAATCAATCAGAAACGGTGGTGGCGGGCGGTGCCTGCGGTTCCACACGTCAGCGCCGGAAACCCGGGGATACCGCGGCCACTTGGGCCAAACGCCTTCTGTGATGGGCGAAAGTATAAGGCAATCGCGTTTGCACCGCAGGCCGAGACGTGTTCCGGCCGACGCGGCCCGGCTGCTAGTACGGACACCTTTATTTTGTTTTTTTATTCTTTTCTCGAAGTCGATAGAGGAGTGTATAGCACGCCCCAAGTACGCGTCCGGGGTGTAGCGGCCAAGCGTAAGGAACGAAAGAGCTGCAGGAAATGTTGGGCAAGATCTACAGGAAAGCAATCAACTTGCTTTGGCGTTCGGTGGACGGAGCACTCATCTAATGAAGCACGTCTTTCTCTCGCAGTCTTGTATCTTTGTTGTTTTTTTCACTCCGGTGGCCATTAGCGCTAATCACGGCATTTTCCTTATGCGCCCCTTTCTGCGCACGGGATACCAGGACTGCGCGGCAGCTTTGGAGGTGTCCCACGTAATCCACGGAGTTTATTTTCCTTCATTCGTTCATCTTAGTTTTTACGTATCGGCGCGCAACTTGGAATGTTCACATCTGACGAGTCTTCTTTTTTGTTACTTTATTACTGCCTTATTAATATAGTATGTTTCGTGGATGGGCCTCGCCAATTTGCGCCCCTTTTTCGCGTCAGCGATACTGCCGTACCTTTCATTGAAAGCGACCAATCCGAAAAGTGTCTTGACCGCTTTTGACACGAGTAAGGTATCTAACAAAAAGTAACGTGGGGTGAATAAGGAGGAATGAGGATGGCGATCCTGATTCTCAAGTTTCATCGGTGTTTTCCGAAAGCATGCGATGCCTCATGTTTGCGTATTTCGCTATGGCGTTTACGTAGAGGACGCGCGTGAACTCCTACGGTGCTTGACCTGTGCACAACGTTTTCTTTTTCTTTTTTTTTAATCTTTACGTTCTGTTGCTTTTCGCTGCGGGTTGCTCTGAGGGTGTCTTTCTCAAGCAACATCGCCCCATATTCGAAGCGGCAAAAGCAATGACTCTTGCAGAGGGAAGTAGAGAATACTCTCACAGTTCCAGTGGACATTGATTGATTGATTGATTGATTGATTGATTGATTGATTGATTGATTGATTGATTGATTGATTGATTGATTGATTGATTGAAAAGCTGTCCCGCAGTGATGCGATAGATGGAAAACAAGAGGCGTTGGAAGAAAGTTGTCCGTGTGGCGTCACTTTTGTATTATGCCTACATTCAAGTGTACCGCCTCAGTCATGTATGTTAATAACGCATTTATTGTTACAGTGCGAAATGCGTACACCATATACAGGAAGCCAGGGGAAAAAGCTGTCAAAAGAACGGCTTAATATTTCTCGGGGCCACCGCACTGACACTTTTGCAAGAACAGGAGTGCAGATTGATTTGCCGAACAACCGAAAAATGTTTCTGCGGTAACAGCTGCGTGGCCAGGCCACTGTAAAGTAACCATCAGTACCTAAAAAGACATGCATACATTGCAACACTAAATCCGCATGCAACGCACAACATCCTCCTCCTCTGCACTAGATGCAGAGCTAGAAAACGTGGGCGACAACAGAAACAACGATAATGCCAAACTGTTTATCATGTCCTGCAGAAAGTCCTCGATATAACCAGTAAAGCAGACCTCTTTCGTTAAGGTTCCTGGCTATAGGTAGCCCTTTAATATGGACCTGATTGAGCATGCGGGATTTCATGTACAGTATTCATGTGCGGAACACTAACACAAGCAGTTGAGACGTTCGGCTGCTAAGTTCGTGGGTTGGTTTCCTGACCGCAGCAATAGAATTCCGATGGTAGCGAAATGCGAAGGCACCCGTGTGCTTTTTATTGCAGTTTGGGGCGCCTTAAAAAAACTCTGGGCGGTCCAAATCATTTTGAATTCTCCCACAGCGGGATGCTTCGTGAGCAAGTCGTTGCTTTAGCGCGTATAATTGCGGTCAGGTTCCCATATTCAGCATGAAAAATAGCCCTTGCTCTTATATAATTATATTCAAGTCATTCTTAAAGGGCCCCTACACCACCCAGAGGCCGAAATTTAGTTTCAACGTTGCAGTTGTACAGGAGTCGGCAACGAACATGCAACCCGCGAGAATTTTACGAAACGGTGCAGTATTATCGGATGTACAGGTGTTTTATGAGCGGAAACTGGTCCCCGCTCATATCGCTCTTTCCTTCGCTATGTGCCGTCTGGGCAGTGCCGTCTTTTCCTCGCCGAACTACTCCTCCAAACACCACGTGACAGGCTATCGCCAATGAGATCTGTTGCTTTGTGCCGGCCTGCTATCCTGCGAAGAGTGCAGTTAATGACCTCGTCAATACAAAGGAACCGTATGGTGACTGGCTGTAAAGGACCTTACAGGGAGACTGTTCTGTCGGTGTTTCCGGGATTTGCCCCCACTGGCTGCCTACAAGGGCACGGCTAGTAAAGCGACGGGGAAGAGGGAGCGTTCGTAATTTCTTACAGACCTTGCCGGCATTCGTTCTACCAGTGACAGCATCGGACACTGGTGACATCATCAAGGCTACCTGTTGACGTCACGACGGACTGGGGAGCATAGGAGAGTCGAACAAGGTCGTTTTCCTCGTTTTGTGGCTCTCCCGCGGCGCCTAGCTCTGCCGCGTTTGGCATCGATGATCGTGACGGCGTTCTCATATCGATGAGCACGTTTACCTGAAATGTGTGAAAGATATCAAGAGGTGGTTTAGGGGCCCTTTAACGGAACTGTCCACCGCCTTCCATCAATTTTCTGTTTTTTATCAGAATTGAAAGCATACCTTTCGGAGTGCGCAAGCTTGCAATGGTTTCGCTGGAAAGCCAGTAGCAACTCTTCGAACAAAATTTTTCGATTTTCGTGGTCACCCCTTTCTGCATGTGTAGGGATGCCGGCAGCAGTGGTTGCTGGATTTTTTTTTTCAATATTAATTTTAAGAATGAAGATTACTCTCCATCACGAAGGAACGATACCAGATGTGTGTAAAGTACAACTTTAGGGGATAAGTGATTCCTTTTAAGTAAGGCGAGTGAACCTGTGTGGGTACTTCTTGGTTTTTCATTCCACTTGCGGTTTGACACACATGCCATAGGATGGCGCAACCGGTCACTTTTCTGCGAATTTCTGGGGCAAGCTAAAAATGTCACTTCTATTCTAGGGGGTACACATGTGCTCTTTTCCGTCAGTGTAAGGAACGATCTTCTCATTTTCACCACAACCCGCCCCCCCCGTAAAATTATTCCGAACGGTAAGCAGTCCCTAATTGTACTGCTACAGACATTTGGAAATTGGTTGTTAAAAATTAATTTGCAAATTTATGTAGCAGTTCATATTTCGCATGCATAATTTGTTGGTATTTTTACTTATTTATCGCCCCGCCACTGTGGTTATGGCACTCGGCTGCTGATCCGGAGGTCGCGGGATCAAATCCCGCCTGAGGGGGGCTGCATTTCGATGGAGGCGAAATGTTGAGGCCTGTGTGCTGTGTGATGTCAGTACACGTTAAAGAACCCCAGGGGGTCGAAATTTCCGGAGACCTCCACTACGGCGTCTCTCATAATCAGAGCTGCTTTTGGGACGTTGAACGCCACAAATCAAATCAATTTATTTATTCATTCATTCGTTTACAATAGTCATAACCCTCGTGATAGAGGTTCTAGCAGGGTTCTACAAAAACAACATATAACAAGATCGTTAGCGTACATAATAAATTCAGGCAATGTAAAGCAATACAGCAGTTAATACCAACGTAAAATATCAAAGTTTTACACAGTAAAGCAACACAAATGCAAAGTCTTCAGTTATGAACCCGATGCATTCACCCGATGCTTTGGAGCATTCATGACGGCACAGGTTAGTCTCGTTAAATATATTAGTAAAGCTCTGTACCTTCAAGTCTTTATTTCTAATTATCTTCCTAGTGCACTCAAGACTGTTCTCTGACGCGAGAAACTAAACACCCAGGCGGCAGCACTCATCGGCAAGTGCTCCAGCCGCGACGACACTCAGTCCCTGCGCGCATGAGAACACCCACAGTTTAAGCGCGACAGCCGCCATGGAGTGCCTCCAGGGAGCGCGTTCTCAAAATATCTCCGGTGCGCTCCATTATCAAAGCTCATCAGAAACACCTGTGTCCTCCGAGTGCGCGGTGCTCGGCGCAGGGAACGGTCCTGGCTGCGTTAGCGCCATTCTTGGGGCCGCTGTGCTTGGAGCCGGTTATACGGGTAATACCGAGCGGACGTAAGCCGGTCATGAATCGCTGCTATACGTTGCACGTTCCTCTGTATTTGTCGTTCTTTGTTTTTTCGTTGTGTCATCAAGAACGTCATCAGCGGTAGCGACAATGGCACGATTGAATCCTTAGTTTCTTATTCCTGTTTCACAGCGAACAGCTGTTCCTGTTTGACAGCTCTTCGTTCGAACATAATGAATGAATGAATGAATGAATGAATGAATGAATGAATGAATGAATGAATGAATGAATGCCTTGAAGGCACCGGTTGAGGCCAAACGTAGCACAGGAAGTTGTCGAAGTGTTGACGAGGGCGCCAGTGAGCTATTGTGTGTTTGTCATTATGTGATGCCAGGAAAAGATTAAGGAGAAGATTCAGGAAAGAGTGACAGACGGACGAGTGGGCTTGCGTCCCTCATTTCTTCTTGTGTATTGGATTCCCGTTGCACCGTAATGCTCCTTTTGACTTTTCACCTTTTCATCAGTTTGTTTATCGCTTTGCAGCTAAACCGAAAGACGTCGCAAGCTAAAGGCATGCAGGTTCAATATACCAGCTCCGACATACCGAAACTATAGAACGTGTGTTTGACGTTATGATGCACTATAGTTCGCTAGTTCACCCAGAAACAGGCGCCATATTCACAAAGCTTCTGTATCGCACGGTTGTTTTTTCTTGTGATTGGTCGGATGGCTCCTTTAATCGTATGTCCAGTTTCAGGATTGGCTGAAATATTCTCTTCCGAACTCTTTTTGTCTTAAGGTGTTTTTGTGAATACTGGTCCATAATGTAACACCTATAGGTTTCGCTTTATAGCCATGTGCGATTTTTTACAATCACAAAGTTCAGAATGCAAAACGAAGGTGCCAAAGGAAGCGCGTGACAGAGACACAGAGATAGCTGACAAGATTCGTTTCCTCAAGAGCTGCAGCTCGATGGAACGGTTCCTGCTGCAGTCTACCTTCTGCGCGACTCTTTCAGACCTTCGTCTTTAAACCAACGATGCGATTCGCATGGTGCAGCGTGTCTTCCTACTTCTACAACCAACTATTCGAAACATAACGTGATGTCCACGATGTTGACTATCGTTTATGACCGATGTTATCTCAGAGGACATCCTTAGGCAGGCTATAACCGGAAGTAAAGTGTCAACCGGAAGGATGATAAATACAACTCAGAAGGCCAATACGTTGATCAGCTTATGAGACCGGAAGTGCCGCGAAGACTGGAGGTGGGAGGCGAAAACGAACTTAAGACCGGAAGTGCGCTCCCGGGAGTCACCTGGTCCACCGGAAGTTGTACAACGGGAATAAGGTACGACCTCGGGAGTCATCTGACGGAAGTAAAACGCAATATTGTCTTCATCCAATCTCGACACAATGATTAGGTCGTCTCAGTTATTTCTTTCTAACACCGACGCGTATTCTGCGAAACAGCAATAACAGCATCTACGCTAAAAAGAAAAAAGGCAGAATGGGTTATAAAGAAATCTTCCTTTTAACGCTACTTTTCCCGAAGCACACCAGCCCCAGAAATCACCTGGCGAAACACAAATCGTACGGCGTGGTATCCACTCCGGCAAGCGCGCACCGACAGTGGAATCTTTTAGAATAAACAGCGAAAGCGGCCGTTCCTCGCACGCTTGCACCGCCGGGGCTTTATTATGCGGCCGACATAAGCGTCTCTCTTCGGCTATATACCCGAGAAAGAAAAAAGTATAGTTTCGAAATGCGCACGTGGTGCTCAGAATATGGAAAAATGCCGCGTTATTGCTCTCGCCACCCGCACACCCACACACACACGGGCAAGCTATAGCGCGCGAACAGAACGTTCAGGACTACGCGGTATACCTAAGAAGATTTGATTTTTCTTTATCTTTTTGTCTGTGTTTTCCGAGAACCAAAGCTCTCTTGTTTCAGTCTTCAATTTCGAATGCACGGTGCATATACACAGTTCCAAGAAGAAGGAGGGCGGAACGAACTGTTTCCCTCTCTTTTATTTATTTATTTTATTTTGGGCAGGGCTCTATCGGCATGCAACGGCGGGCGACGGTGGTGACGACGCGAGAACGACGCGTACGAGAAAACAAAAGCCCGGCGGCGACGTTGGCTGCAGCGTTCGAATCGCCGATACAAAAAACAACCGCATATGTGCGTATACATATACTTGGGAATACGACGACGGCGTTTGGAACGCTGAGAGCAAACACGGGAGACTTGCAATGCACGGCGACGCGGGTAGCTTGTCGCCGTGTTATTACGGAGCACCTCGCAAGGGGGCGTTGCGGATTCGGAATATGTGAACAAGCGAAGCGATTTTCTTCCCCAAACCCCGCGCCTCTGTATGCCGAAATCCCCCGTCCTTCTCCAAACGTTTTGTTTGTTAGTTTGTTTGTTTGTTTGTTTGTTTGTTTGTTTGTTTGTTTGTTTGTTTGTTTGTTTGTTTGTTTGTTTGTTTGTTTCGGGAAGCGATGGTGGCGTGTCGCGATGGTTTGGTGGTGTATCCAGACGCGTGGCCGTTCGACAATATGCGGCGTGCCGTCGTGCGCTCGAGCGGAGTGGGTTTTGAAGCCGCGGGTATAGTATGCGTTCGCCGCATCCCTGTAAGGAGCGGATGTACGGCCGTACTGATCGTGTGTAAACGGTCAGTGCTGGAGGTAACGTAACAGCGATAAAAGGTAGATTAAAATTTTGGTTATAACAGGAGGTGTAACCTATATATGGCCCGCTTCGACGTCTTACTCCAAAAGATGCAGGCAGAAGAAAATGAAATAGATAACAACAGAAACCTGCACACTCCGATGAATACACTAACACGAGTGCGAAATGCTTTTACGAATTTTTTGTTGGGGCCTATATTATAATGAAATGGTACTGGTGCTTTAGCGTGACGCAGTGGAATTTTCCGGGCATGGTTTAAGGGCCATCGGCAGATGTAATAATTGCGGGGTAAGCGTCTGGTTAAAATGACGTCCTTGCTCAGTTTCGACGGTAGAATTACACTTAAGTTGGATATACACTTAAGTTGTATACACTTAAGTATGCATACACTTAAGTATCTGCACACTTAAGTTGGGTTGCACCCAACTTCTAAGGTAGTGTCACTCCCACCACAAAGGAGGACGCAAGCAAACCTGCACCAATGGGCGCCCAATCCAGACTGACGTAATCAGCCGGAAGGACAGTGATTCCGCCGTCTCAAGTCATGCTAGTGGGCTTGAGTGGCCCTAATTTTCCAGACGCCCAGGCAATCGGCTGGTGCGCTTTCGTCATCTGGGCGGCGCATTTTATTTATTTTATTTTATTTATTATATTTTATTTATTTAATGAATACTGCAGGATCGAAAACGGGCCCAGGCAAGGGGCAAATGTACAAAGAAATACAATTAGACGACGCGAACGAACATTTGGAAGTGTCGAGAATACAGATTAAGCAAGAAATACCTCTAATAAATGTAAAACAAAAACAAACATGAAAAGAAGGAAGGAACAAACCATATAATTATGAAGAAGTGGCAATGCGAAGTGTAAACAGCAGAAGTAGCATCACAGTGAAATAAATGTAAAGTTCACACATACTTAAAATTATGGCCATGTTGACAGGAGAGCCCTGTAAAGTTGTCCCCGACTATGCAGTACGTAGGGACCGTGTCCTGCTAAGCGACAGTGACATTGAGAAGTTGTGTAGAACATTCTCAGGGGTTCAACTTAACAAACTTCGCTAGTGTGTGCTTTCTTTCTCTCTCTCTCTCTCTCTCTTTTGTTTTTTACCAGCGCTCGAGAAGAAGCGTCGCGAATATGCACACCATCAGGATTAACCGAAATATTCTGCTACTAATGCATTTAGCATTAGACATTTTCGTAAATGCGAGGGCTGACCCCTTCACTGTCGATGCTTCCATGATATCATAAATAGAGAAGTGACAGCCATAAGAAAAAAGACAGATTTCTTTATTAAGAGGCACACAGGATGTGCCTAAGGTAATATTTCCAGTCCTGCGGCTATACATGCGAAAGAAGGAGAGTTTCGCGAAAGTAGTGATAAGAGATAACGATGATGACGAAAGAATAAACGAATTTCTGTACTCGATTATCAGAAGCGTTTGGAAGAGTGAAACGCGAAATTCAATGCTAGAAATAAACCATACCGGTAGGAGTAATGTTAACGAGCTATATTTTGAGCGACATTTCATGTGTGTGTCGCACTAGCTAACAATGGCTTTTTTTAAAGGACTCGCCTTTGGACTCAATAGAGTTAACAGGTATGTCCAGGGCATCATAGCGCACCGCACGCACCCTGCGCCTTGCCCCTGCCTTTGACATTTACGAAACATCCCCGATAACATGACATGATTCGGTATTGGAATTCTCGCACGAACAACGCTTCAGGAACTTATGGGTCACATGTTTAGCTGCATTCACCATCCCAAGAGGAAACAGCTGTAGTATGTGTTGCTTCAGAATATGCACCCGAATAAACGAGCGACAACGCAGTCTGAACGCTGCACACTTTGTTCGCTACGTCTAGCATGAAAGACCAGTGTACCTTGGGGCTGCAGACCTATACCGTGTAAGCAGTTCTATAACAAGTATGACGGTACCAACCGAGAAGCGTTTAAGCGTGGCGATGGGTAGGGTGCCCCCAGTCGGCGTGAAGCTCGGTCACTGTCACTCGGTCCTTGATAGCCAGGCAGTCCCTCGACCGCTCGACCTCACTCATGAGCACGAGAGCTCAATCACAACTGCCACTCGCCATGGTGATGTGACCAGTGGTTTCACCCCACACCGCACCCGCCCTTATGATTTGAAAGGCGCCCCTGAATTTGCAGAAAAAAAATTGCGACACATTCAAAATATCTCCCGCTTCAAACTCCCACTTCACACTCGCGCACACACACACACACACACCCTCAATTCAATTCCTCCGAAAACCCGTGGACACCACAAAAAGTTAGACGTAAAGCGGCTGGTTGTAAATGGCCGCTTTGATCGAAAAGTTATTTTGCTCTCTCCCCGGTGCTGAGGTGTAGCGCGACTTCAGTCGTCGATCTCGGAATCAATCAGGTGCGCTGGAACAGAACGTCTGGCGCTGAATTTTAAAAAAAATTACCTTTTGTGAGTGCTTCTTTTCATTGGCCGGTTGGATTTGCTAACGATATGTCCAGCGCCAGCATTGGGTACGATGTTCGCTTACGAACATGTCTTTCGTATGACGTTTTGACAGTATGACGTTTTACCAAGAAGCGATGGAGATACGATTAGAGACGAGTTTCGTCTGGTAACTGGGAGATCGCTCTATCCTGTGTAAGCATCGGGTGCTTTGATTCTCTTCTTGGTCGCCAGTCAGAAATGTTCGCGTGACTGCTGCTAGTCGCAGATGTGAATGTATCCTTACTGTGAATTGTGGCATCAGGCTTCGGGAGGTTCCAAGAAAATTTCCCAAAATGCTGGTAATTTTACAGTGAGCCTGTTTACAGCTGTGCTTTGGAGAAATGGAACACGTGTCTCTGCGTCTGTGCAACCACAGTAAAGAGACGCATTCGGAGGGTGAAAAATAACCCGTGCGCCATATCTGGCAGCAAGTGTGCATATCTGGTTGCAAGTATGCCCCATATCAGGGTGGCAAGTGAGTGTCACGTCATTTGTCGATAGGAGAGCGGGCGATTTCGAGCCGAGTTTCGAAACCAAATCCCCCTGTTTAGTGCAGCGGAACAATACACAGTTCACACGTTCACTGGAATCTCCGCGACAAATCGGCGGCATTTTCTTGCTATGTTAAAAAAAAGGTACTGCCGGGTGGTACACGAATGCGGATATCAGGGAGAGGTTATGATCTTCAGGCACCCCCACAACTCCACTAAGTTCCACAAGCGCCGACTCGTGATCCCAAAGAGCACACCTCCACTCCACACGGAGCCCACAAACTTATCACCCAGTTCCACGGTCATGCTGCCCTATTCTCTGCGAAGCTAAGGCTGCTGCCCCACGGGCATCAACCCGTCCCTTGCGTTTCTTGCTTTTTCGCACCCGCGCTTGCCGCGATCACCGCAGGCAAGTCTCGTTCGTCGAACGTCGTCGTCGTCTTCTGCCCGCCGCGAAATCTTGAGGAGGCACATGGTATGGGTGAGATGCAAGAGAACGGGGTACGCGGTATAAACCCGCGGTCCCAGCACGCTTAGCATACCAAATTCGCGCGGCGAGGCACAACCTTTCCATCCCCCGCACGCTTCCCCACATTCCCCACATACCCCACACGCGAAAACCCTGCATCCTTCCTTCCTTCACCGACGGCACTCGACGTACTGGCTAAGGGTGGGGGCGAAGCGGTGACGTCGGGACCTCCGCGGCAAACTGAAATTTTCCGGCCTCGCGCACAGGCTTCCACTTTGCACGCAAAAGACGTTTTCCTCACGCGCCTAACACAAAGGTGGGGAGATATAGTAAAGAAAAAAAAAAGGAAGGAAGAAGGCGGGATGAAGGGAGGGTGCAGAGTAGAGAAATATCCCCATGCCTCGCCATGGCGTGCACTGTTATTCCCCCTTCCCTTCTTCCCCGCCGTGACAGCAGCCACACTTCGCCTCCCCCCCTTGTGCCGCTTCGGTCCCCACATAAATACGCAATCCGCCTTTTTCATGGCGCCACTGCGCATGCGCCGGTTCTGGCGGGAAGCTCGCGAAATATTTTGGTAGGGGTAGAGCGGAGCACTCACCGGACGCGGATCGCGTTGCGTGCGCATGTGAGCAGATAGTTTTCATGCAAGAAAATGATTGTGGTTCGGTTAGGAAAGGACGTTAATTTCTGCAGCCCATGTAGGCTGCAGAAATTAACGGCTAAGCGGCTGACTACGGCTAAGCGTCCATGCGGGTGGGTGAAAGGGAGGGAAAGAGATAGGAGAGAAAGGCCGTAGCGGAGGGCTCCGGAAATTTAGACCACCTGGGGTTCAAAACGCACAGTACACGGGCCTCTGGCATTTTCGCCTCCATCGGAAATGCGACCGCCACAGCCGGGATCGAACCCGCGTTTTTTGGGTGGCAGCCGAGTACCGTAACCACTACACCACCGCGGCGGTCTATTTCATGCAAGAGCTCGACGCCGGCACGATGCCGACGACGTGTGTTGTGAAAGGATGCAACTCTACTTCTGCAAAGGGATGTGCAATTGGTGTTTTCCGTTTCCCAAGCGTTGCATGAGATCGCGATCGACGGAAAGCTTGAAAAGGGCAGTCGAAAAAACATGGCTGTCAAACGCGCATGGCCGCGCTTGGGATCCACGTATATTTTTGAGCCAGCCATCGGTAAGGGCCAGGTAGCCTCCCGGAAAGATATGTTGGCCTGGAGAGCTCATTGCTACGGTGAACACGCCAACGCCGAACTACCGCATACTCATGCAACGCGCAACCTCCGTGTGGTAGGAGTGACAGTGAAACCGGCCACCCCTACCAGAACGTTTCGAGCAGTGTGCGAGAGGTGGCAGCACAGGAAAATGGAAAAGGCGGATTGCCGTCGTGTCGAGTAGGGGCGTACTGGCTCTGGCTTCGGCTCTGTCTTCCCTTGTTTTTCGATGACACTCGCACACGCCTCCCCTCGCACACCTCTCATATAGCAGCACCGCCCCCCCCCCCCCCCACACCTTTTATCCGCAGGGAACAGACTTGTTCTTGCCGTCTTTTTGTGTGCAGTGCGTCTCGTCTCATTTTGTCTTCTTTCTTTCTTGCTCTCTTTCTTTTTCCCTCTTTCTTTTTCTTGCCCTACGTTTACGTGTGCGCGCGTGACTTTCCTTATTTGCGTCGGAAAAACGATATGCCGAGGTTTGCAGTATACTCAAGTAGGTTGTTTCACTCAGGGGAAGCTTGATTTTCAATGTGCGGAACACCGGAAAGGAGATTCAGATAGATAGATAGATAGATAGATAGATAGATAGATAGATAGATAGATAGATAGATAGATAGATAGATAGATAGATAGATAGATAGATAGATAGATAGGAACATTTCAAGCTTGGGGATACTTGCACTAAAATCATAAAGATAACGTACTACCCATTTTATGTACATGTAGACTACTTCAACAGCAGGAAAGTGGTCAAGTTATTTCTCTGGTCGTAAGAGTGCGCACATTACTGTACAAGGACAGCATAAGAAAGAAGAGATGAGGAGTGGGGCTTCTAATTAATTTTGACAGTCTGGGGTCCTTGGACATGCGCCTAGAGCTAAGAACACTTGTGACGTTGCCTTTAAAGAACAGCCTTCCAGCACACACGACCCAGATGTTGACGCTGCCAAAAAATATATGAGCATAAAACAAATCAGTTATGACATTCTTTTTAACAGTTTCATGCTAATTAAAAAGCGGTAAATAAACTCATACGCGACCTTCTTCTTTATTTTTCCTTAGCGTACCGTGTTTTAAGCGCCGGTGAGAGAAACAGCGAAATAATAAAGGAAGCAGCTCGTTTATGCCCTCCCTGGAGAAGAGTTCCTGCCTCCACGTCAAGACTTGCGTGAAGTCATTAGATGCTCATTAGCCCTTGGAATGCTGCGCGCTACAAGGCGCCCTGCGGGGCCACCGACGACGAGCGAGGAACTTTGCCTACGCTGTGTTGAACAAGAGCGACCGAACTGCTGTGCCAATACCAGACGCCGCACTTTCCGAGACGTTCGATAACGCGAAATAACGCTGCGGTTATCCTGCCTCGGCACTTAGGTGCAGCTTAACATGAACTAACATCAACAACTGCAATACTTAACCCGACGTAATGGAGCACTGATTAAAGAGTCTTACTGTATGGAACTAGGTTTCGGGTTCGACACTTGGCCGTGTTGACCGCGTCTTGAGGGCGAAAACGACAGTGCTTTCATTTGCGTGAGGCGCAGATTACGTCAGCAGAAAGTCGATGTGGTTAAGGATCATCGTAAGCCCTACTCCTTGTGGCATGTGTTCTCATACCATGACCCACCGATGTATTTTACCCATTTTCGTGTTCGTATACGGGCTAAGAGAGTGGGCAAAATGCACACGAACGAAACGCCATTCATTAGGTGCACGAGTGTAAAAAAATAAATAAATAAACCTATGCACAGAACATACTAGAAGTTCTGTATGTACTAGAACATACCTAAGGCTAAGCTCTCCGTGTGACACAGCCACGCACCGAGTTGTTGGTGCGGGAAAAGTGACCTTAACTGCATTCTTCAAGTGCGTGTACACTCTATTGAAGTAGGTTTGTTCTTTGCGCCCTTGACTTTCTGGACACCCCTCCATGTAGATGCGGCACAGATGAGTCCAGCATGCCACCACATAAGCACAATTGCAATGTCACTGCAAGTAGGTGAACAACAGGTAGGTAAACTTACCTGTTGTTCAGTTCCTGTAGGCGTGTACATACGATGCTTACAACAAATTTTCTGTAAGTAGCGCTGAGCAATATCCCCAGAATTCCCAGTTATACACGTTACTGAGCTACGGAGTTACGCATTCAGCGTACCCTATAGTCCACATGTTTCTTTCACTTCATTGTTGTTGTTTTTAACCTTAAATGTTCGAAGGCATTGGAAATTCCTCATTCCTGAAATTTGTGCTGCTTCCTCGCCTTCTTCGAAACCACTCGCTTATTATTCTTAGCGACATCAATAACGGGGACACGTTCCGATGAGCTAGCGTCATCTAATTGATACCTATGCAGTTTTGGTGTAATGTCTGTTGCCAAATACTGTAGTGGCAGGGGCCATCGTCAAGCCGCTAAACCAGCGGCTTTTTGCTACCGTCCTACCATTCGTGCTTTTAAAAATGAATGAATGAATGAATGAATGAATGAATGAATGAATGAATGAATGAATGAATGAATGAATGAATCAATCAATCAATCAAGAACTTCTTAGCTATGCCTTCGAATTCTGTTCAGTCGTTAGCTCCACCACGCCGTATGTGTCTATTTCATGGTCTGCTAGCGCATATTGAAATTAATCTGGCTACATATTTTGACATTTCTATCCACTGTCCGCAACGGACTTTGCTAATGGTAATAATGTTTCCGCGATGTGTACACAACAGCGCGATTTTCAATTAATACCAATGCGGAAGCCGATTGCGGAAGTGCTTTTAAACTCGTTCCCCTATAGAGCCTCGCTTAGTACGTTTGACGACCTTACGGAAGCGAGAACCTAGGCGACACGTGAGGTATCCGGAGCCCCCTCTACGTAGTCTGTTTGCAGTCACGTCAGGAACAGGTGCCGAGAGACAAGCCAGCTCTCGGTAAAGCTTCGAGTCGCGGTGCCTGCAAATGTCATCTGTGCAGAAACCCAGCCTTTGTGTTCCTTTCAGCGTGCTGTCGTCCGTATACAGCTGCCTGGGCGAACGTTCTTGAATGGGCGCGCTCAGACCTCTTCGTTAAAGACGTTTGTAGGAGAGCCGATCACAAACCCGCCGTGGAAGTTACGCAACCCTAAACCGACCGATGAAGCAACAGGGTAGGCGCGGTGGACGCCCGAAGAAACGACTGTTTTTCCCCCCATAATCCGCTAACATGTTTGACGTGTAAGAAATAATGCACAAGTGGTGTGATCGCGTTTGTACGGTGGCATTCACGAAAACGGTAAACAATGCGTCCCGGAAACAGACTATTTTACTCTCTCTCTCTCTCTCTCTCTCTCTCTCTCTCTCTCTCTCTCTCTCTCTCTCTGTGTGTGTGTGTGTGTGTGTGTGTGTGTGTGTGTGTGTGTGTGTGTGTGTGTGTGTGTGTGTGTGTGTGTGTGTCCTGCGGTCGTTACCACACCTGTACACATGTGACGTTGTAATCTTTAATAGAACCAGAGGACGTCAGGAAAGGATTGACAGAGTTCAGACGTTGAATTTTTAATAATATAACATCAGAAAAATAATCGGTGTGCTTTTACGTCCCAGAACCATGATATCAAAATGGGAGGCGCCGTATAGGAGGCCTCCGGAAATGTCCCTCACCTGGGGCTCTTTAACGTGCCCTGTCAACGCACTGTACGTGGGCCTCTAAAATTGATTGATTGATTTGAGGGGTTTAACGTCCCAAAACCAGCTCCGATTATGAGAGACGCCGTAGTGGAGGTCTCCGGAAATGTCGACCACCTTTGGCAGGAATTCTGGGACATACGGGGCAACCCTTACGGATTGTGTAAGTGTTGTTCGAAGTAGCTAAATAAAGCTTGGAGTGGGATCAATCAGCTAAATGGCCTACGCAGACTGATGACAGGAGAGCGGGAATGAAGCCAGCCCCTCGGAGATAGAATGCTTAATGGCATGCAAGTTACAGTGCGTTAAGTCAAAACGCAGTCTGTATTTGTACCGTGAAAAAAATAAAAATAAAAACGACCGTACGCCTCCTTCTTAAGTTTTACGTCTAATGTCTCCTCTTCATTCAAGAAAAACGACAAATGTGATATCATTACATCTTGAAACACATCTGACGTGGTATTTTTCTACAGAATGACCCTTAATGACAGACACTAACGAATCCTCATTAAAGGCGCTCGTTTTTAAAGGTCACGGGACATATATTCCTCAGCGCACCTTGGCGCCTAAGCCGCTTCCCGCCCCTGGGTTACGGCTAACCGGGCGTGAGCGCGTTTTCCTTGTTCTAGTTAGTCCATGTTGAAACTGCCTTGAATAGAGTGCGCGATTATGCTTGGAAGTACTGCGCCAAGCATCGGACAGACTCTGTGCAGCCCGTATACTGACAAGGAGATCTTATAAGCTAGAACTGTGCGTCATAAAAAGAATCCTGCTTAGCTTTCTGTGGGGCCTGCCACTACCTAAGAGAGCTGAACGATATTAAAGAACACTAGAGCGGACCCTGAAATGGTTTTGGTGATTTTGTACAAATGTATTGCACCGTTAGCTGCAAGGCAACGCCTTAACGTCCCGGCGTGGGAGACCTGAGCACGGGTCGTTAATCTGCGGGACAATTAATAAAGTATTTTCCGTCCACCCATAGCTCAAATTCTTCTGATCCTCAAATCCTTAGCAGGCGCTCGCAATATCAGCGCTCTGCGTTGAGTGTGTAATTTCCTACACGGTTTCGAATATACCCATCGCGAAACATCAACGCGACCAAACCTAAAGAGTTTTCAACCGCCCCTGCCCACTCGCCGTGCGATGGGACCACAATGATTGGCTTTCCCGGCTGACGTCATGAGAACCCAAGGGCCGGCCAATGTCACGGCACCTGGCGGCGCGAACTCGCGTCGCTGGCCCACTACTGCAGAGGCCAGCACTACTGAGGCCGCCGGCCTCTGAAGGGACACCGTGGCGCGATGTCGCTACTGAGGCTTCGGCACAGAGCCTGCCTTCAGAGGAGCAGAAGTCGCTAGCGTGCACACCGCAGCTAAGTGAGTTCGTGAGGGACAGCCGTAGAAAGGAGGAAGACGACGGAAACAAACCCATAGCTGCCTTTGTGCAAGGTGCTTCGCTAGAATTATTTTGTGAATGGTTTGATAATGACGTACACAATAAGAAAACGCCATTTCAGCAACCCTTTAAAAACATGAGGCCTCGTTTATTTGGCTCCAGACTGTAGCTGAAAACATCGCCTGACCTGTGAGCAAGAAATGTCGCTATTTTTTCCTTGTTCGGTCGAAACGTGCGGTTCCAGTGATATACCACAATGTCGCAGTGTACAGTCTCTTCGCGCATACCACGCTGGCCGAGTCTACGTTCATCCCTGGGCTGTGTGGGCTGTACCACTTTTGGTTATCTGCTGAAATGTGCCACACGTGCTCTGTGTACAGAGTTCCGCTGCCTCTTGGTATAAGGCCTATGTCGTCCATAACGGCCGCTGCATAATGGAACATGCGCGGGAACGCGAGCTGTCTTGAAAGGATAAAGAGGGGGCGCATTTGCATCAGTAGATGTTTGCCAAGAGCAAGCAAACGGCTACACGCGAAATACCACACACCTTTCATAATACAAAAATATCGCAGTCCTGCATCAGCAGAGAACAAGCTTTATTGACGCAAAGACGTAGGCGGATCAGTGCTCGCCACAGCGTTAAGGTCGGTTGCCCTCCTTCCGTCGGAAAGTCATGTCATTGAATGGGCGATGCGAGCGTTGTAGTAAGCTTGGAGAGAGTGGTTGGACCTTTGAGCCCGTCACCGCCAAAGCCACGTGGCAAGATCGTTACCGCAAGATCTTTACGGTACTGAAGGTTTTCACGGTACTGTTCTATAATTATTTACAGAAAAGACTGGGAAGGTTTAACAGGAAAAGAGGAATGGAACACGTGATTAACTGCTCCTTGCACAAAAGCTGTGGAGGCGGATGAGTGCGGCGTAAAGCTTGCTTGCTCCGCCTAGTCGCCGCAGGAAGAGTTAGTCAGAGAAAACGGTATTGCTAAGCATTACCAGTCATCCCTGCCGCGGCGGCTGCATTTCGATGGAGGCGAAATGTTGAGGCCCGTGTGCTGCGCGGTGTCAGTGCACGTTAAAGAACCCCAGGCGGTCGAAATTTCCGGAGACCTCCACTACGGCGTCTCTCATAATCAGAACAGGTTTTGGGACGTAAAACGCCACACAACAAAACAAGCATCACCAGTTAGGTAGGCTCATATTGAACCCCCCCCCCCCCCCCAACCTAAACTGAAGCTACGCCACACAGTCGTCTGGCGATAACAGCAGGCAGACACCTTCCCTAGTCCGGTTCGACTGCGGCACACGTCTTCCCCACCCAGTACCCGAGTGACATCTGAAAGTTATGCAACGTAACTATAGCGACGCTGTCACACACGCTGTGGGAATGTCCTATTATAGCAGCTAAAATGGCAGTAGCTCAAGGCGCGCTTTCGTCTAAATGTGCGGCCGCCCTGCACAGCTGCGACCACAAAACACAAGTGCGGACAGTCCGGCAGGCCCATGAGGCGGCGGCGAGGTAACGTCGAAGTCATGCAAAGTTTAAAAACCCTGGACCCGGGTTTTTAAACTTTGCATGATGATGAATAAACCTGTTGCCGTCCATCCACAAAGCAAGATGGAACGCGTTCCGATAAACATGTTCATGAAAGATGTCAGCCAATCCTGAAGCAATACATAAACTACAAAAGCTAGCAATTCAATGGGAAAAAGCAAATACAAAAGAGAAAGCTTGCGACATTGCCCCCAGTTTGTCAAACGCCTTTAAAATTGAACTGAGGAACGCCGCGCCGATGTCTGATTTAAAGGGCACATTTTCTGGCACATTGTTTTTATTTTCACTCTTTCTCTATCCCTTTCTGGTTGAGATTAAGAGGGGAGAATGGCGCTGGACAGGTGGCGTCGTACATAGTGGCAGGATTGGAAGATAATGGGTACTATGGAAAGACAGACATGATCAGTGATAGCGGTGAACTGGGTAAAGGAATTAAGGAACCTTCACCCTAGGAAGGAAACTGGGCTAGGCACATACCGATGGGGAAGGCCTTCGTACTCCCAAGAATGTAATCTGTGGCATGTGACTCTAAATACCATGCGTTGTCTTATACTACTCCTGAGTCACAGTTACTGAACTGCCCCAAGCTTTAGTTTTTTAATGATGGGACAATTTCTCTCTCTCTCTCTTTCTATCCCCCTTTTTATGTGTGTCACTCAACGTGCCGGAAGCGACATTCAGATTTATTACTGCTTACAACTGGTTTTGCCGCCAAATGGCTTGTTCTCCTTTCACTCATCTCAGTGCACATTTCCCAACCATAATAGGGAGCAGAGCGTTATCATCAGTAGCAAATGGTGTAATATATTCAATGGAGAACAAAAGTAAGTCGACCTATTACAAAAAAATTGGCCGCGTATCTGCGTGCTTCGCTGCAAACGTCGTCGAAAGACGATAGTCTTCTGCCGGCCGTACTACGCTGCGTGAGATATGGACACCATCTGGCAGCGCCGTCGGGAAACATGAGCTTGTGCAGAATCCCTGCGCAACTGCCAGGTGGCAGCCCCAAATCGTCGGCAGCGGCCTTTCTCGTGCATAGCGTCGCATTTTTAGCGCAGCCTAACAAACACTATGTAGGGTCTTTAAACACTAGGGTCTTTAGAATTACGTATCTACGTATTTCCTAGTAAAGTAACACACCACCTAATAAAAACGCATTTTTGATCGGCAATGCTTGCAAGTATGAATATTTTTGATCGCAAGTATGAATATTTTTGATCGGCAATCTTCGCAAGTATGAACGCATATCAATATTACTGGACATTAGGCAAGTGCTTAAACTTTGGCCGGGTGGCTGAACCGTATGACAGACTGACAAACAGAATGACAGACCAAAATTAAGCATTCAAGTGTCCCAAGAAAAACTCTTCTTTAAAATAAGACGTGAATATTATGATCGACAGAAGCACAATGAGTGCCGGGCAGGCAGAGTGTCAGCATACGGCCCTCGG
This sequence comes from Hyalomma asiaticum, assembly GCA_013339685.2. NCBI lineage: Eukaryota > Metazoa > Arthropoda > Arachnida > Ixodida > Ixodidae > Hyalomma > Hyalomma asiaticum. Next base: position 31,674,611 of record CM023489.1, read on the forward strand.
AATTTTAGGAATTCCCGCGGACGCTTACGCGAGAATTATGCTGTTTCCGTCGTCCGTATTATTATTTCTGTTGCTCCAACCGCCTCTCCGTCTCCCCTGTATTTTCGTATGTTCAGTGATATTGTCATTTCTTACCGATGCAATTTAGGGAGCCTACTTTTCTTCACAATCTGTCGTTCATTTCTCATGTCTCTGTCAATGTTTGCTTAACGTCTTTATCGAACTGTCGTCAGCCCGTCACTGGCTCTCCCCTACACTGCCTCTGAGAAATATTCACTACTTTCCCCACGCTCGCTTCGTCGTGCGAAAGCCAAACACGCAGGCAACAGAAGCATACCAGGAGGAGGTTTCGGTGCCCTTATTGAAAAATTCCCCGCCTCTTTTTCGGATTCCCGTAGCAGCGGCAAGAATTCCCTACCTTGTTTCTTTCCCGCTCGCTGGGGCCTGTATGCGGTATGCCGTGCCTTTCCAACCCGCCTCCACCTTTTTTTTCTTTTTTTCCCTTCTTTTTGTCTGCGTGCTTTTCTGTCTGCAAGGGCAACGCTTTTCGGTTCTCGCGTCAACATCTTTACTTCCAAGACCTTCCCTTGAATCCTGCTAACCTTTCACTTCCTACTGCCCTCCGTCTGATTTTCTCTCTCTCTCTCTCTCTCTCTCTCTCTCTCTCTCTCTCTCTCTCTCTCTCCCTCTCTCCCTCTCTCCTCGCGTCCGTAAGTATTTTCAGTTCCACGTCAACCCAGCGCCAACATACACGAACAAACTCTACAGTACAGCCTTGCCCTTCTCTCCCCTTCTTTCCCCTTCTTTCCCCTTCTCTGCACACCTGTGAATCTCAGCTCCACACACACACACACACACACACACACACACACACACACACACGAGGATGCCACGAACACATCGTACACTGCTTCCTTTCCAGAAACGTACGTCACTGTCTCCGCTGATGTCGTCGTCGTCCCGTTATTATTTCCGCGGTCCGTTCGCGTTTCCTTTTTTTCCCTTTCCTACGCCCAACGCATCATTTCCTTTTTTCTTTCTTCTAAGCTCGCTCTCTTCGTTTGCTTCTGTTCTGCCTTTGGTCGCCGTTTTTCTTTTCGTACGACGGCGCACCCGCACCCCTTAGTGCGTCGACTCGGGGACTTTCAAGAACAAGACTACATCGACGCGATGCAGCGGCGCACAGCGTGCCACCATTTGTGAAAAAGAAAAGGGAAGAAGACTTGCATAAGCAAACGATAACAAAATCAAGAATATTCGGCTGACAGGCACTTGCAACTGCCTCGCCAGATACGCCTGCAGTCTCTAATTGGCTTCTGCAGCCTCGCTTCGCTCTCGTGATATCGGCTCTCCTTCATTGCTCCTTTTTTTTCTCCCTAGCTACCTTCCCCCTCCCTATTTTTTTCCTTTACCCACTTCCCATACACTCGCTTCCGCGGCCTGGAACAAATTAGAGTTGCCAGTATTTTATCTCGTTTCACGTTTCAATATTCTTGCAACACCGGGTTCTAGCTCCGTGCCTCCGCACTAAACCGCCGCTCACCTTTCTTATTTTACTGTTATTATTTCCTGTTTTATACCTTTTTCTTTTCCCTGTTCCTTTCGACGACGCCGTCCTTTTCTTCGTTTCCGCTCGTCAATTTATTTTGTTATTCGTGAAGAGCAGACTCGTTCCTCCTCTGCGGCTCGCGCCGTGTGTCATTCGCGAACACTCTTGTGCGCTCGCACGCTTGTCTGGGCGTACATACGCATGTCTGTACGTACAGAGCGGGCTCGTAATTTAGTTTTGTACATATATACCGCGTTCATTTTCTCCGCTGCCTGTACTGTCGACGCTCCTTTTCATCAGTGCGCCGTGTCTGTTTCGAATCTTCCCCTCACCTGCTTCCTCTCTGTCTCTTTCACTCTCCTTGTCTCCGTTATCGTTCAATCATTCGTTCTTTTCCGAACGAGTTAAGTTTGTTTCGCAATTCCGACTGCCAAGGGGAAGGGCACGTCGCTTTAATACACGCGCTTATTGCGGAAAGCGCTGTTCTTCTTTCTTTTGCCGGTTCCCGCCGATGCAGATCCCGTACCGTTATACGCGATTGCGTTTGCGCGAGCGTTGTCTTTCGTAATGGTGAGCCCTGGTTCGCAATTCGGCGATATATGGCCCACATATTTCAGCGACTCTTTAACGCCCCAGTCGTGCGTGTCAGGATGTGGCCCTGTACCTTGGTTATCGTTAAGCCGAATCGCGTGCAAATTGAGAGGTGTCGTTAATGCCTTTCCGCTTTCGAAGAGGACGACAAGAAAGAGAGTGGAAAGATAACGGACGTTTGCGACCTTGTGCGGACAAGCAGTGGAATTAAGTGGTGAAAGAAAGACAGGGAGAGGGGGAGCGGCCTTTATAATGGAACATGGGCGTCCGTTCATTACGCGTATAATCCACCGCTGAAGGCAGTCAACTTTGGACTTCAAGAACTGAGTCACTCTATACAATCTTGCGACAAGCAGGGCATGGTTCAAAGACCTGTCTCGACGAAGATGGCATAAAGACCACTTGTTAGGGCATAACGCTATGACAAGCTATGTAGAGAGTCACCTGAAGGTTGGGAACCTTGCTGGTTTGGACTTGGAGAACTCTCGACATGTACAGGGGCTTGACGCTTGCCTAATGGAACTTGAGTCTATATATGCAGGAGGGACATAGGCCCTTATTCATATACCTACTTTATCGGTTGTTTTATTTATCGCTCCTGTGACATTTAGGTGCGTTAAGGGGGCTAAAATGGTAATTGCGCAAAAGACTATCACAAGGCTTGTTTGTGGATACTGGTATTGTGAAGCAGTGGTAATAACGCCGTTTTATTAATCCTTGAGGCTATGGAGAATGGCTGACCCCAAGGCACAGATCTGACTCTAGATCACAACCCACCACAGATAAAGATGAAGAGGCCTAGGTGATGATGAGTATGTACACATGAAGTAGAAGTGCCTATTGATTGCCCACAGTATAACTTGGTCATGAAGAATCATAACGGCACAGGGAAGATAAGGAAAACAAGTAATAATGCTAAGGTCGGTTTATGAATACGGGCCTGAATTTGAGAATACTAAATATTGGGACAATGAAATAACTTAGGAAAGCGCATGCCATCGTTCGTTTCCCCATAAGAGCTTCTCAAAACAGGTCCTTTTTTTTTTTGCGTACAACAAATTATGTTCCACCAGGCATGCCAAGCTTTCAGTGACCCTTGCTGTGCAGTTTGCCATGGTGATATATTCTAGCGGAATATACAACAGACCATTTTCAGGCCCGCGAGAGCACTGAAACCCCTGTCAGACGGGAACCTTGCATGATCAGTTAAAGCGCTAGTCTTTGTAACCTGTTTCAAGTGGCTGCGTTAGGAATAAAGGGCTTCAGTGTGCGTTCGCGAGCGCGAAAGATATCGAGGACGGCTGTCGACGCTAACCGCGTTTGCAGAAACTTAGGAAAATTTTCAGTTGGCAAGCGTAGCATTGTGGTGTCTTGTATATGTTAGTGAGCTTGCGAGAGACTTGTAAATAATGTTCAGTTGATGATATTGCGCTATTGTAACGGTAACGCGTTGTTATGCGAGTCTGAAAACTGGCTCTGTTGTCTTGCGTTGCGGCAATTCCGTACCTAAATACGCCAACACTGGGAGCTGCTTGATCGAAGATCCCTCCTTACTGTCTCTATTAATACTTGTAGAAACACAACCTATTTCGATGACTCACGTGAATGCTAGTAGGCCTTGGTAATAAGTGTCGCTGGTTGAAGCAGGGAACGCTGGTGAGAACAATAGCCACGAAAATAGTTCGCCGAGAATAGCACCATGGCCTTATCCTTTGAATATGAGAAGGCGCATTGCGTAGCGAAGCTGTTCTATATAAAGCCGTAGGGCGAGTGCAGCCTGCAAAATACGTTTAGTCCAGTGAGAAAGAGTGCAGTGCTAGCTTGTAGGTGCAATTCTTTCGGTTCAGCGGCATGAGATTTCGAGTGTGCTTGCACCCTCAATAGGGGTGATTATACGGAACCCATGACTCAGCCATGTTGAGCAGCGCACCCCCGAGTGAAAGAGAACGAACCTTGCTAATTACTGTCAATATAGAGCGAGGACATTTTCTTACATGCGCGTAATGCCATAGCTTCGAAGTTCCGCATATAGTGGAAATCGCTTGGTCGTCAACGTTCACTTGCCAGTCTGATACAGTTGCTACACCGTAATAAAAAGAAACTAGGCGTAGCTACATGCCATAGCACACCTCGTAATCGGCAAACTTCACGTGGTTGCATCTGTAATAAGAGTAGGCATTATTAAAGCACGTCGTACTGTATCGTTTCCGTTTTCTGGTATATCACCGTCCGCGATTTGTTTGAGCATCATCAATCAGTGACATCGAAACTGCATGCACGAATAACATTTTAGACGTCTTAGTTTTACACGGCCCAAAACATTCTATTTACGCATATGCAAGCTATGTTGAGAGTACGTAACTGAAAGAAAAATGCATTGCAATTATACCAGCAGACCTGTGAATCTAAGTTCTTTATCACAAACAGGGATCGTGTGTGTGGCCTGCGCTCGCGATAAAGCACTTCGCTCTCCTTTCTTCGTCAAACGAACTCTATACTTCTCTTAAAGATATTTACTTTGATTTCCAGTTTCCAAGTGGACTCCCCTTCCCTTCCCTGACCCTTCCGTTCAAATCCTGTCCGCCGCCGCTCACAAAGCCACCCCTCGTTTCCGTTCCGTCTTCTACCCACCGTGCTAATGCGAAGGGATATACCTTTTCTTTTATATACCAGGGGAGGTGAAGAACGAGCGCGGATCGCCGCTCTCTTTGCGGCTCATCAATAATGCAAGCGCGCCGCTAAAAGGCAAATAGCCGAGCTCTACGCATATCCGAGCCGAAAGGCGCTCGTACGAGCGGCGGCGGTCAACCTGTGACGAACGTTGTGCCCAGGGAGCCAGCTCTTAGCGGAGCGAGCTCTCGGTTAGTTGGGAGCTGTATGCCGGGGAACCTTTTGAAGCCGACGGTACGTTTTGTCGTGCCGTCCGGGACAAAGTTTGCGAGTCCCCGTCCTTTTTTTTTCTTTCTTTCTTCCTGCTAGAAAGGCTGGAGCCGTAGTACAGGCCGAGAAAGGAACTGCCCAGGGGCATCGGTTCCATACGCAAATTGCATCTCTCTCGGTCAGCTTGTTGCGCTCGTGATTGAAGTGGTCAGGTGCCGCCGGCGTTTCGAGTTTGCGGATCGGCGAGAAAGTTACTCGGGTGTTTGTTTCTACGCGTTACGCCTTTCAAGCTGTTTTTTGTAGCGTTGTGTGTTTGTGTTGCAGTGTATGTGTCTCTCTCTATCTCGTTTTATATAACGAGCGCGTGTTTTTGTCTATTGTGCTATATGGAAGAGTGGGCTGTAATTTTTATCCGTTGGGAGCGGTATGTTGCGTGACAAGTTACCAAGTGTATTAGATCTGTCCTCTCAGCTCTGCAGTTATAGTTGCAGCTGGTATACAGACACTTTGGCTTTCATTTACAGGAGATCTACACTGGCACCGCCTCGAAGCAAAAGCTTGGTTTCCAAAAATTAAATCCCACTGGTTCTTAAATGAATACCGTCCATAGATCGGCTTGCCGTCAATGGTGACGTTGGGCAATTACAGCAATTACACATTCAGCAAAAAAGTTTCAAAAGTGGGCCATGTTGAATTCAGTGACATTCAAATAATGATAGAAATGATGAACACGCCACCTAATACTAATTTCCATAAAAACATACGCATGCCTAAAACCACCTTGTGTATTAAACCAAATTTGCTACACGCTCAAAAGCTAAGCCACATCAGGTAGCGAAACACAGTTAACCTTTAAGGCAAGTCACATATTACACGTTGAGACACGGTGTATAATATAAAACGAAATAATTTCTCAGGGAGAATCATGAAGCCATGTACTGAAGGAGTCTTCAGATCAATTAAGCAGGTACAATGAGCGTGGTATAGAGCACGAAGTCTTTTAAGTGTCAACATTGCTTACCGTTATAGTGAGCTATGGTCATTTATGGTCATAAAAGGTTATAATGATGATGATGATGATGATGATGATAGTAGTGGTGCGGTTAAGGGAAACACGCTAATTGCTGTAGCTCATGTCGGGAGCACGGCTAAGCGTCCGGCGGTTAGAAGAAAGGGACTTAAAGAGATAGAAAAAAGAGAAAAGCCGTAGTGGAGGGGTCCGGAAATTTTGACCACCTGGTGTTCTTTAACGACCACTGACAATGCACGGTACACGGACCTCTGGCAGTCTGCAACGACGACGTAACGTAGCGCTGCAAATTTTTTTCAACCATGTCAGAAAAAGGTACCGCTCAGTCATGGATGCCCCTCTGAACACGTGAGCCATATGTTTTTGCGCTGCACGGACCAGGGAAATCGAAATTTGGTTTCGAACGCAGCTGCAAAGCGCCAGCTCTTCTTTCAACAAATTACGTCACTGGTGACACCGGCTATGTCGCTTGAGGCAGAAATACTAGTATTGTCTGATTTTTTGGGGTGTGCGAATATTTGAAATTTCGAAACACTTTCAAATAGCGTTTCCCACTCGAATTGATTCGCACCTAACTTTTACTATTAGAACTTTTCGAAGTTGGTAATTAAGGGAGAAAATATGCAATGTCTCGTGACAAGTGGATCATTCCAGCACGTAGTGCGCTTCGCCGCATTACATATTTGTACTGCGACGAAACTAGCACACGCGCACTGCGGCGGAGCTAACATTCGTGTACTGCGGCGAAGCTAATGCTCATGTAATGCGGAGAAGCTAACGCCCTTGTATTGCGGCGAAGTTAATACTCAGGTGCCGCGGTTAACACTCGTGAACTGCCGGAAAGCTAACACTTGCGTACTGCGGTGGAGTCAGCTAAGCTTTCTGTTGCACAGTTCTCTGTTGGACTGTTTTTCCGGACATTGGAAGCACGCTGTGGAAGTGCACTCTTCATGCAATAAACCTTTTTTGCCATGTTTAGTCGCACATTTCTCCATAACATTACATTCGTACTTGAACATAAGTATTCAAATTCGCTTCGCAATAAAATTTTACTATTCGTACAGGCTTCTGATTTTTCGATCACGCAAAAATCATCTGCTATGCTTTGTTTAACAAATGAATAAAATTTGTGTATCTCCCTTAAAGAGCCACAAAAAATGTCAAGCGACGTACACCGTGCCATCAGTGAAGTCTTTGTTGAAATAAGAGCGGGAGCTTTCCAGCTGCATTTGAAACCAAATTGAGAGTTTGCTGCTGCGAGCAGGCAAATAATATCTGGCTCGTTGTTCACGCCGGCCTCCACTAGCTATCGACAGCGTTTTCTGACTTTGTTCTAAAAGTGCTGCATGGCTCATTTAAACAACTAATTGAGCGTTATATGTGTTCTGCGTTGTTTCATGCACATTTTAGTGGAAATGCCTCCAAACTTAGGGATTCGTGTTGTTCCTGTGCTTTCAGCCACCGAAGCAAGAAATGAACAGCGTTCCTAAGCAGACGCGTTGAGGATGGTGATCAATGACCTGCTACCCTTGGTACCACTTCAAGCTGCTGGGTCCTTGAAAACGCTGCTGGAGGTTCTAGCTACGATCCCTCGAGTCGTTACCTAGCCGAAGACAGTTCCGTAGTCGTCAGTGACTCGGAAGGCATGTCACTGATGATCACAAAATGATGAGTCCTCATCACAAACTTGCATCAAGGTATGGGCTGTGTCTTTGATGAATCAAAGGTCTCTGTGTGGTAAAAGAAGGACATTGACCAAATACGCAAATCATTTCGAAACGATACGTTTCGGCTCCTATGAGAGAAAAGGACCATGTAGGGTAGCGCGAATGTCTTTTAACCTTACAATTATTTGTGCATTTAATCGGCGTCCTCCTCTTACCATTCATACCTGTTCGATAAGATGAGTTTTGGTCGAACTCTCAATTTCACGTGTCCTTGTATTACTGATGCAACATTATAGATAGATAGCTAGATATAACATTATAGATAGATAGCTAGATATAACTTACGCGGACTCTATTAGAACTATTAGTCAATCACATTCCTGCGCCTGTGAAATTATTGATGCGAAGCACTCTTCCTTCAGCTCCAAATGAGGTAAAAGCGTTAATCTTCGTCCAGACGCAGTGATGTTGTTGGCCGCTTGTGTATAAGTATTGCAAAGAGCTCCTAATAAAACTTGTAGCAAGTTCACCGCTTTTGCGTGATAGTTCTTGTCTTTTTTATGATTGAGCTCGGGTAGTTTTGCAATGATACGCCAACAAGCCCAAGTTTTCAACATATTGATCAGTTCACTGTGCACGACGACTTACCAAATTTAGGTAAACCATGGGAACGTGTGTGTCCCGACCACCACATAGGAGCGCGCACACCACTCCGTCTACCCGTAATCTAACCATACCCCGTCGTTATGAAACCTGAAGATTCTGTACTATTTCTCCAATCCCGTTAGGTTAGCAATACCGTTTTGAAACATTCTGAAACGCAGCTGCTCTACAAACCATGCAGAAACTTTGACATTCAGTGCATAAATAAAGAAAATGTGGAATGCCTCAGTGCGATCAGTTCGTGAGACTAATTAGTGTACCCCTCCCCAAGCCTTCATAGCGCATAAAAACTGCTTTACTGCGTAATACATACCGACCAATACAGACCAACGCCCTGATTCGGTTGTGCGACCGACTCAGAGCGTTGGTCTTTGACACCCATCACATTAGCTGACTGCCCCATTCCATGACTACCCGACCCGCTCAGCAAACTCACCTTTCGAGCTTCAGCCTTGCTGTACTCGAGCACAACCTTCTGTTGCCCTCAAAGACGATCAGTATCTATCTTTTAGACTCCTTAGGGAACTAGAAGTCGTTCGAAAAGTCGAGTTGCCTGAAAAAATTAGTCTATAACATATGCTTTCTTTCAAATTTTCCCGTTATGTCAATAATAGTGATCGCGGTAGCCTGTAGACATCCTACACTATTTTTAGATGCTAAACTGAACTGTAGACGCCGTGTACGGGCCGCTGTGACACAATCAGCGGATACATTAAGGTCCATGTCGCAACTGTCATTTAAACATTATCATGCTTCAAAAGAATACATACTTTTGACGTTTTACTGAAAGTACATGGCGTGCACTCGTGTGTATAATTACCGCACATGGTGCTCCGCTATAATGGCCCCTTCCGAATTTTTGTGTGCTTCACTGTGTTAAACATTACTATGCGGCAAAACTGACTTTTGGGGACGTCTACCGCTGCAAAGGTATCTGCACTGGAAAACGCCGGTTCAAAAGGCGGAAACATAATTAACATGACCGCGGTTGTGGCTTCAAATGGCGCCGTTCACGACCTCACAGCGTAAAGTTTAAAAAACAGGGTGCCAAGAGAGTTTCAGGGTCACAAAATTCAGATGTCTTGTACTTACGCCTTATGCACAGGAGGTGGTGCGCTTTAGCCCCTTCCACTCCCACCATTGGTCTTTAATGTCCACTTCGCACAGTTTCATGATCTAGGGACAGCTGGCTCCGCGGTAGCCTACCTCCCATGCTTTCCGCATCTAAATAACAAAAAAATATTGTTGGAAGTAACTGAGGACCAAATGTTGCTTTCTTTTAGTTTCCTTGACGCCTTACTTTCCTTTCGTTTTCTTCCCATTATGAAAGGCGACATAATAATATCAACGGAATCAGTCATTTCTGCAAACCTTTTATCAGTTTCTATCTTCAAATATTTATTCGAATACATGGCGAACCTGTATTAGGTAATGTGCATCCAAGTTAACCACGTATGTCGTCTAGATTGGCCGACTGGCACATTTGGAAGAGAATACAGGCAAAGGGGAAGAGAAAAGTTGGCAGTGTACTCTGCTGTAATAGGGGAACGAGTTTAAATTAGATGGTAAGGGTGTCTTGCGCAGCCTTGGAAACGAAGGACACAGAGGAACGGCAGACACAAGCCGCTTATGCATGTCACCAAATCACTACCCTTCAGACTTAAATTAAGAGTTTCGAGCGAAACTGAAACTTCAACCAAATTATGAACGTTAGATATCTGTTCCATTCACGAGGAAATAAATATGCTATTTAACAGAATCCTCATCAGGTGGTATAGTCCGCAGGTCGATACAGAAGTCCAGATACCCAAGTTTCTTTCGCTCTTTTGATAGCGTAGCTGTTCAAGCTCAGCCATGAAGTTTAAAAAGATCAATAAAGTACCATTGGTCGAGTATCAATACCACGATATTGCACACAAATTTTCGCGCTGGTCAAGTTTTACCCCAGCACCCGTAGCACAAAGAGACACATCAAGCAGTGTCTGTCAAGCAAAGCTGACCGCTTTAAAGGGGTTAAGAAGTGTGAGGAAAACGATTTTTATTTTGTGCTATTTGGATACTGTTAATTGATGCCCTGAGTAAGATGGCGGCCGCCGGCTTCAACTTTAACACGAAATATCCACTCCAGAATTTTTTTTATTTAATTTTAAACCTCCTTGAAGCTCGGCACAAGTCCGCTTAGTGTGCGCTAAAATTATCATCGTCATGTAATAAGTGCGAGTGCACTTCTGTGCCGTGCGCCCAATGTGCGGAATTTGAACACGCACTTCTTTCTTCTCTTGCGCTGATACCTTCAGGCCACTACTCCATATAGGTGGGTATGCGGCGCAGAAAGCGGGTATGTGCGAACAGCTCCTATCCTAGCGGAGCCACTCGTAGTATAGTATGGCAAGAGGGCGGGGAAGGGAAATTGGGTAAGTGATGTGAGGGTGAGGAGGAAGGAGAGGGGAACAGGAGAACGTGAAGCATGGAGAACGTAAGGCCTCGTATAATACAGTTTACGTGTCACAGAAACTGTGTATGTGCCAAGCAACTCTTAGCATGAGCATAGCCATGCATAATACAGTCGCGAGGAGGGGAGATGAGATCTCGTGAAGAGGCGTGATGTGAGGGTAAGGATCAAGGAAAGGAGGTGAGAGTGTAATACATACAGGGGTAAAGAAAGATGACAAAGAGAAGAAAGACGGAGACGTAGAAAGAGATAAAGAAAGAAAGAAAGCTCGAAGAAAGAAGACGATGATGAAGAAACAAGGGGGAAGAACTCAATCTACGTTCGCAAGGTGGTGCTTCTTGTTTGCCACCTACACCGTTTACTCAGGCTGCGCAGGCGTGGAGCTGGCTTCAATTTCCTTTTTCTCCATGAAAACCAAAGAACATTAAACCGGCTTTTAATTTGTAGCTTACATGTAATCGGTAGCGTACGAACACGACACTCTTGTTCCCAGGCCACTATCGCTGCGTTCAGAAGCTAAGCTCCTTTTTTTTCTAGTCTTTGTTACTTCATATCAAGTGCAGAATATCACATTATCTTGTATCGTACGAAACATTTTGCTCAATCCATCGCTTAGCGTCTATACTGTGCTTGAAATGTTCTTCCGGGAGCGTGATCCGACTATCCATGAACGAGTTTGCAATATCCACTGTTCATCTCATCATGCTTCAATTCTTAACATACGCCTATGTTTGGTGACCACTCGCGGTGCCTTGAAGTATCCGGCGAAGTTGCGTACATCTATACGCTCTGAATCCACAAGCGCATGCACTCCGAATCGTGCGCGTTCGCGTCGTAAATGAACAGTATAAAGCGTTGGGTCTTATCAACGTCACCTTATCTTCGCCTTCCTTCCACTTCACAACTTCTTCGCTTTTGCTTATCGGAATCTCTTATTCATATATAGTAGCAGGCCAGCGTGCTACACTAAGGCCATTGTGCAAGCCTTTATTTCGTGAAGGCCTATCGCTCTCCTCTCGATTAAAAATAAAATGCCGCGCAACTGTCTACGGTCACTTACAGGCAGCTTGTCTACCGTCGTTTGAGAATGTGACCAGGGTGACTTTTCGTGATTGATTTCTGGGGTTTTACGTCCCAAAAACCACATCAGTACGAGAGAAGCAACAGGGTGACTTCTCCTCAACGCTCCATTGCATAGGCAGGAAACGATCCTACCGCTTCGTTCTGTCGGTCGTCTTGGTACTCGTCATCCACCAGCGACAGCGCATATGGCCGGCCGCCGAAGACAGGTCTGAGGGGCGGTGGTCGCCATGGCAACAACTGCGGGTCGCGGGAGGGAAAGCTCGGAAGAAAGGTGTGCGAGCTCCGATACGGCCGCTTGCGTCGTAACGTACGCCCTTTTTCGTTCCCTCCTCCAACGAAGTTCTCCCGTACGGCGTCTACCTTTCCCGGATGACCTTACCTTTCCCGTGCCATCCCTACCACCAACGGCTGCAGACTCTGTCTGCCTGTTTTGCTTGCGGCCAAGTGGGCGCAATACGTGAGTCGCTATAGGCTTGTGCGCGAGTGCGGCGTGGTATGCAAAGATGTGGGGGAGGTTGTCGCCAGATGACGCCGGAAATAGACGACGCTTCCCCCTGCCCTTCCTACCTGCTCCCCTTATTCCGCAGTCACCGACCACGCATTGGCTTCTGGGTGTTTCGCGATCGTGCATTTTGTTGCCTTGTTTCCGGTTCGTTCTAGGGGGAGCAGCCGCTGGATCGTTGCCTGCCACGTGACAGGCGAGAAAACGAAACAATAGTAAAAGGGAAAGCTGTCACGTGGGCTTTTCGCGTTGCTGGCGCTCTCCTCTGGTACAAGCTTTCCGGACGCTTATCCGGCTCTTGACGTGCGCGAGTTGACATTTCTCGTTTTGCGATGTCGGAAGCGCGTGAAATTCCTTTTCCGCACGCTTCCTCTTGTCACAGGCGAGAATGTCAAAACAACCAGAGAACCGAAAGAACCAAAACATGAATGGAAGCGAAAGGTAGAAGTGGAGGCCCCCAACATTCCAATTCGAAGCAGCGTGTAACTTCGTTTTGCGTTGTGTGTAAACATTCCAGCGGTCTCGCCCTGCGTCGTTCTTCTTTAGTCGAGAAATAAGGAATGGCGCAGGAGTTCTCAGGGTAGGTGGGTGTATACTTTCTTATGCAGCACCTGGTCGCACCTTACTGTCGGAAATTAAGTCACCAATCTCACAAGTGCACAGCTGCATAAAAGCATCTGATTTATTTAGTCAAGCTTAAACTATACATGAACTGGAGCTAGGTTTGCGAACGGGCTAAGTGGTGAGGACCCATTATGAGACCCAGCGCGCATTTAGACCATGACAAAGATAGATAGATAGATAGATAGATAGATAGATAGATAGATAGATAGATAGATAGATAGATAGATAGATAGATAGATAGATAGATAGATAGATAGATAGATAGATAGTGTTGAACAATAAGTGTTGAATTCAGGAAGCGAAACACAGAAGAATGATAGGCTTCCAGTGTTTTATCACCAATGCGTTAGCGTGATACAGTACAAGGGCAAGAAAGCGTAGTCGACGTGCACTAAACGCTGTCAGCTAAAATAGAGAGAGAGAGAGAGAAATAAGAAGGAAGGACAGGGAGGTTAACGAGGAATAGACTTTTGGTTTGCTACCCTGTGCTAGAGGATCGGAAAAGGGAAATAAAGAGGGATAGAAGAGGGTAATAAAGAAAGGGGGGGGGGGGGGGGTAACAGCGGAATTACAGTATTTCTAACAAGCCAGTGCCACGAAGAATTGTCAACAAAGCTTTCACCGACTTTCGCTACGACGTCACTTTTGAGCAGCATTCTGATATAGTCTGTTCCGATAGAGCACTGTTATCAAGACGGGCTCACGCGGCCGCTAATGGCAGTCTGTGCGCTAAAAGATGTCGTGAGCCCATATATCACCCCACAGCTCCCGCATTTTCTGTGACATTGACAACGTCCAAAAGTGGTAAAGGAAACGCTTCATAAAAAGCAAACCCTAGCGGCGTTGTGACTTGCAAAGCGGTGGCAACAACATTGAACAACGTTCGAATGCAAAGGCTTTTATTGCACATATCGTGGTCACGTAATACAAAAAAAAATGGCCGTGAATCGGCGTGCTTCGCTGGAATGTCGTCGAAAGACGATAGTCTTCTGCCGGCCGTAGTACGCTGCGTGAGATATGGACGCCGTCTGGCAGCGCAGTCGGTAAACATGAGCTAGTGCAGAATCTCTGGGTAACTGCCAGGTGGCAGCACCAAATCGTCGGCAGAGGCCTTTTTCGTGCATATCGTCGTATTTTTAGCTCAGCCTAAGAAGCAATAGAGTCTTCAAATGCTAGGGTCTTTAGAATTAAGTGCCTATGTATTTTCTAGTAAAGGAACACACCACCTATTACTTACCTAATGATGTTGCGCCTGAGATATGCGTAATATTTGCATTTTGATCGACAATGTTCACAAGTATGAACGCAGCTACCTATTCGAGATGGCTGGGCGTTAAGCAAGGGCTTAAATTTTAGCCGGGTGGCTGATTCGTGTGACGGACGGACAAACAGAAAGACAGACCAAAATTTCGGCGTTCACGTATTCCAAGAAGAGTATCCTCTTTAAAAGCGTGTGCAGTCTCCTTACCAGGTTTTGGCGCCAATTACAGAAACTGCGACAACTGTCAGACAGAAATCATAAGCGCCAATGGAGCGGTAGTCAAGTGCTGATGGGTATAATATGAGTAAACATTAAAAACAAGCTATATAATGAGATGACCAGTAGCTATTTCTCTTTTCCTACCGGCACTCGAGCCGCACTCTTTCACGGACGCGCTAATGTACCGCCCAAGGAGGATAAAAAAATCCTCCTTGGTACCGCCAGTGTTGGCGTTTTCCATCTGCAGCAACCAAATGCACGCGCTACAGCAAATGAAAGTCTCGCATGACACGCAGAAAAACTGGTTGCGCAGTTGCATTCGGCGTTTCACGAATTTGTTCATTTGAAAGATAACTCGAAGCCCAAAATAACAGCTCAGGGGAATAGAAAATAAAATCAAAACCATATGTATATGTTTCCCATGCACATTATGCAAAGCTAGTCTCAACAGGCACGGCCCTTGCATCGTTCATCCGGCTGCCTGATTGCGAAACAGTGACGCGCACCTCTCATATATAACCCAGCACCCATGAGTATCTCGCGGTAATGACTGTTCCCGTATTATGGCTTGCGACCTGGTTGCTCTAGTTTACCCACTAAAAGCGCGCCCGGTGTTCGGCTAACTTTCACGCGCTTACACAATCCGCCCTTCGCTCATTTTGACTTTACACCAGCTCCCTTTTGAATCAATCTCCCACGCCTGTGCATACATTTTCCGGCCAGCGGCAGTCGACAACCATTTGCATAGGGGCGTATAATGCACGCGTCACCTCGGCGCGTTTTATTGACATGCAAAAAACCGAGCTAGTTACCCAAGCAGCCAGCCGCGCCACTCCTACTCACTCCGAGCTCGCGCACGCTTATCACGCTGATATGCCTGCTAAAGCTACGAAGCGAGAGGATGGCACGACAACTAAACAAAAGCAACGACACCCGAGCACCTGCCTTACACCCAAACCGCGCGTAATCACACAACGCACACACGCGCACGAGCTCAAAGCTCACGACGACGGTATCCCTCTTGCTCTCGGCACAGACTGCATCCCACTCAATGATGCGCGCATCAAAGTATGCACAACACCTGCGTATACAGGCTACCAAGGCAAAGCCGCTGGCCTGCTCTCTATAACAAACACGCTTACAGATGCGTCAATCGCGCGCCTGTGCCAGGGACAATGAGCTCTCTTGTGGCGACCTCGCAACTATATAAGCTATAGAGAGGCTGCCCCGAAAACAACGAAGATGTCAAGACCGGGAGCAAAGGAAGAAAGCGAGGGGGCGTGCCTTCGGAGCCCCCTCCGGTGCATAGCAGCGCCCGACTCCAGACAGCGGGCGTCATCCGCGGCGCGTACGGGTCTGCGCCCTCAGGGCTCATTACAGCGGAGTTAGGAGGGCCTGGACGGCGCGCTCGTGGCTTCTATGCAGGATCGCGCGCAGCGGGCGACGCAAACGCTTCCCCGCGGCTTATCAGTGTGGACGGGGCCGGGCCGGGTCACAATCCCTATAGCCCTCTGCCCTTACCCCCCTTCACTCCTTCCTTATTTCCCTTCTCTCGCTCCTCCCTTTCTTCCCGTCTTGAAGTCCCGCATGAGTCGCAGCTCTCGCCCGCCTGCTGCCATCTGTTCACTCTCGCTTCCCTGACCCCTTCCCCCTTCGCGCGCCGTCGTCGATTCTAATAACCTTTTGTCCTAGCTCGGCGCGAAAAACTTATTCTCCACACACCCGTTCTCTCCTCCCCCACCCCACTTTTCTCCATCTTTCTTTCCTTTGTCCAGCGCTCGTTCCTTCAGACCCGTTCTTCTCGGCACGCCTCGGCGACGTCGCGCACGATGTCTGACGAGAAGTGTGCAGTGCTGGCGAACTGCGTAGAAATGCCAGTAGAGCGTACTCTGTCAAAGACGTTGAGCTGTCCTGAAACGTGGTGCAACGGATCTATAAGGTGTTCGGCAGTGTGGCTTTTTAGGCTAGTTCTTTGGATGCATCCAAAGGTATCAAAGTGCTAGCAGACGGACAACAGAGATAAGACGGGATTTATTTATTTATTTATTTATTTATTTATTTATTTATTTATTTATTTATTTATTTATTTATTTCTCAGTCTTTACGTAGAAAACCACGATATGATTGAGAGACGCCGTAGTGGAGTAGGTTCAGGAAATTTCGACTACCTTGGGTTCTTTAACGTGCACTGACATCGCACAGTACACGGGCTTCAACATTTCGCTTCCATCTAAAGGAAGCCGCCGCGCCCGGGATTCGATCTCACGACCTGGCACGACAGGACGAGCGCTAACTTTCAACATTTGTGTCTCCCTTGTCCCCGTCTGGCAGTGCTATGACGCCATTTTCTTAAGTGGTGGTCAGCTGCTAAACTCTGGGTGTCGGACTCAATACTCGGCTGTGAGAGACCGTGTTTCAATATCGAGGGGAAAAAACTGAAGATAAAATGAGCGGGTTTGCGTGCTGATTTTGCGCACTTTATCTTATATGTGACGTGTTACACTATATTCTGTCTGTCAAAGGGAGCAGCCGACACTCTATGAAAATGCGAACACCTCCTAAGCAACATGTAATAAAAAGGCTATTTATTGCCCATTTCAGCTTAGGAGTGTTGGCTGTCGGGCTAGCTGGTATTTTGACTTTAAAGTAGTCGTAATCAAACAGCGCAACGAAACGCCGAAGTGAGAGAGGAGACAAAGACAGGCGCAATTGAGAGTGAGTGAAAAAACTTTATTATCGGTACTGGGAGTGATGGGCTCTGTGATCCCACCAGATGGCCCTAAGTCGGGGCTGAAGGCGACCTCTTGGGCCATTGTTGTGACCCTGACTTGGACGTCCAGAGCAGAGCTGACCAGCAGGGCCTCCCATTTTTGCGAGCCTACTAGCTTCTGGAGGGCTTTGACACTGTGTTCGCATGTATGTGCCCTCCTTTGTGGTGTCTCGTTTCGCTGCGCTGCTTACGATTATTCTGACTTCAATTTAGGTATACGGCAAGCGATAAGCAACCCGTGGCTGTCCACTGATGCGTATCTCGTGGCTAAGCTAAACTGTCGGTATTGGAATTATTGAATGGCAAGGACATAAAGGATGCTAGAAGGAAGTTTAGAAAATGATACAGTTATCTTTCACGAAAACAGAAAATATGGCTAGGGTTGCAGCATTATCTCATATCCTTTTGGGGCCATATTCTCTCTAATGTCTTAGCTGTCCCCCGTCCCCTTCCCCTCTAGCTGGGTAGCATACCGGTTGTCCTACACTGGTTAACCTCCCTGCCTTTCCCTCTCTATTATTTCCTTCCTTCTTTCCTTCCTTCCTTCCTTCCTTAGCTGTATTGCTGATCAAAATGCGACGTTATTCCATGTTTGCCTCAAATTCTTATTCTTTTTACGTGGTCTACATCCGTGGTGGCTCACGTTTTATAGAAGATTGTCCAGTGTCATCTTGATGGAAGCCACAAAACATCTACACAGGACGCCGCGAGCAACGAATAACATTGGGGCTGGTAAAAGCAGGAACGCAAGGAAAGCGTAATGATGCGGCACGTGCGATAATTTTGAGACTTCCGTGGTTTCCGTAGAAGGACTTACAACTGATCATAACGTTTGCCACGTTTAGTGAGGCACAGTCAATCTTGACTGCTGCGGGAATTCATTTATGCTGCATTAAATGCGTGGTCCACGATCGTTTATGTATTCCGTACGCACTGTAATGCTGCTGAAAATGCCGGTATTGAGCCCGCGACCCGTGCTGCTGGTTTGTGGGCGAACAAAAAACGAAATATGCTGTGTAATGCAGTTTAAGAGCATTCTCCTCTGTCATTTTCTAACTTACGGCAATGCAAGACATTAAGGATAAAGCACTTTCTGCTTAAACGACCGTGAACTGTACAATAATTCTTCACCAACAGCTTCCAGGATTGCATTCATAGTCACAAAGTGCTTTTCTAGTTCTACACACACCCACGCCGACAGCCCCGCCACGGTGGTCTAGTGACTATGGTACCCGACTGCTGATCCGAGGTTCGCGGGATCGAATCATGGCCGCGACGGCTACATTTCGACGGAGGCGAAATGTTGAGGCCAGTGTACTGTGCGATGTCAGTGCACGTTAGAGAGCCCCAAGGGCCAGGTGGTCGAAATATTCGGAGCCCGCCACTACGGCGTCTGTCGTAGTCAAATCGTGGTTTTGGGACTTAAAACACCTAAAATCAATCAATCGACCAACCAACGCCTCTAGTGGCTACAAGCTTTCCTGGTTAACATTCCTTTGCGTTCTTTCTCTTTCTGCTTTTCTATGAACAATCCTGAATGCGCAAAATTTAAAGTGTGCTCGTCTCTCTGAACCGAGGACGGCGCGTCCTCGTAAGAGCAATTGAGCCTGTACATAGACTCTCTGCGGACGCACAGCTTAATCCGTTTAAATAGATTCGCTATTTTCTCTAAACAAACTCTCCGGACTTTCTGCGGACGAGTTTCGATGAAGTGTCCACTTACTGCCAAAATAACTTCTGAGCTGCATTGTTTCAGTAGTCTCGACGAGCCTTCGGCCGAGAAGCCAACAAAAGGTCCTTTTCCGTCAGTCAGTGAGCTGTCCGAGGCATACTGTCTGCTCTTCATTAGCATCTTCACGCTTTTCGTGTACCGTCCGAGGGCACATTTTCCTCCCACAGAGCGGTATTCAACGCAGCAGCTACCGTAGCCTCCACATTGCTGCACGGTATTAGTTAGGCGGTGTACATTGTGAACACAGCCTGTGGCTCGCACATCAGCCGTTCCTCGGGCCGTCCTTTTCCTCCCAGTGCTCGCACGAGCGCCTCCAACAGCGGCGACCTCTCTTTCCTTTATTTCCTTCTCCCCTCTCCGCGCAGACCTTTCGCAATTACCGGGACAAAAGGACCGTCGGATGACACCTCCTTCCTCCTTCCCTCAACCCCATTCTCTCGTTTATTCGACGAACTTACGTCTTCGCGCCTCCTAGCTTTCCCTCGTCGCCTTCTAGATCCTCACTTCATTCTTCCTACTCCCCGTTTGCTTTGTTTTCTTCCTATCCTGGCCGTCTGCATCCTAAATCCTTATACTCACAGCCTTTCCTTTTCTTTCCCTGAGTTGTTCTGCTGACTCGGTCCTCGGCGTCATCTTCCTTTTTTTTTTCCTGCTGGCCTCTTCCTTTCTGGTTCGGCACGTTTTATGAGCCTGTTCGCCGTCGTCGACTCCACAACTCGGCGTCGTATGGGCTCATTTTATCATGGTATACTGTCTTTCTCTCTTTCTTCACCCTACCTCTGTCTCGGAGTTGATTCGAAGCACTTCTCACACTGGCCATTCGCGCTATAGCTTTGAGGCGCAGAATTCATGAGGGATATGAACGCGGAATGCCCCCCGAGGCTTCCATGCGCTTTCCTGGGCCTTATAAAACGACCCCTGCGCCAGTGTACTGCTGTCACGGCCCTGGAGATTAAAAACAATACGTCGAGGAAAGCACGCCTGACGAGGGTTTTGTTGGGCAATGCAAGTGCGGGGCACCTCTTTCTGATTTATCAGAGGACACCCGGATAAAGGTGCGAAAGTCATAGCCAGGACAGCATCTGACCAAGTCAACCCTAAGGTCAATATCTCGGTCGCTTCCTTTTTGATATGGCGTAAGGATGTGTTAATAAGGCATCGTCTACCGCATGGCTTTTGAGTAGGTGGAGCACACAGCAAGCAAGGTTCAGAATTCTGCCGTATGTCATGTATCATTGGGTTCGATCTTACGTTTGCTGTGTTTTCGCCGCCACTTTTGCGTGGTCGAGGTACAAAATGTGCGTACGCCGCCTGCGCAACGTTCACCAGGTCGTCAGGCATTCACAATGAGTTTGGCTGTCAAAGCGACGAAACTAGGTGTAGTGGCGCATTTCCGCACTTGGCTCACTGGGTTCTGGATTACACTGCTGGCGTGAGATTTGTGATCACAGAACTGTGGAAATCTCGGCAAGAGCCCGTCTGTGCGTATTATACCGTACTGCGCTGTCGTGTCGGCAGGCAAACGTCAAATTAAATATCACCTGATCACTTAATTGGGCGGGCACAAGCACTCGCGGTTTTGCAACGGCCGAGTTGGGGCTAACGCCTGGTATGGTGTTTCCCCTTTCCCTATTGTGGCTCCCTTGTGGTGTACCTGGTAGCTTCTATGGCGCTGTTCCAGATGCGCCGAGACGTGCGGCGCACCATCGATTCATGTCGGCCTATGCTCTTTGTTTGAACAGCATGTGATGAGCTCCAGCTCCAGCTCACTGCTACGGCTATCTGTCGCTTTCATATACAAGCTGTTATTGTGACAGAAATTGTATTAACACTGCAGGTCGATGTTTTATCGCCATGATGTTCTGCGTCAAGTCCAGATGCGATATGATCCTATCGTACCGCATGCTGTTTGCTGTGATAGCGAGGGAAAGCGTAAGTATGCTGGGAAAAGATGGAGTAGCGGGGAGGGGAGTTAGATCGTGGTGCCTTTAAAGAGTCAGGAGAACACGACAGAACGCATCTCTGCGTGCTGTTGATTACGGTGCTCAGCGATTGAAATGATCGCCGATACTTAGACCGCTCGAAGGCCTGCTCATTTCAGGGGCGAAGAGCCTTAGAGCCGAGCTTGCGGTGTACACCCGGCTTAGCCATCTAATTACAGTTGTGCCCGTTATGGGATGCAGCGCCTCATGAGAGAGAGCGAACGGCGCGCGTTGACTATGGAAGCGCTCTTTCTGCGATGAACGCTTTACCAGCTCGCGAAGAACGTGCCCTCGCCAGCGTCTGCTGGCGAGTTGCTTCATTGAAAAGAGCGCCGTAACGCGCTAGCACAAACCCATCATCATCCTTAGAAACGGACAGTCTTTCGCTCTCTCTCTCTCTCACTCTTTCTGTCTCACACAAGACAGCAGATGGAAGAGTGAGAGAGCTCGCGCGCCACCTGACGTTCCTGAAGGCAACTCGGAGGTAAACAATGGCTGCTAATGGGAATGAGAGACAGAAGAAGTCGGCTTTTAGCTAACACTTACACTTCTACTTCTACTAACGTTTCCTACTGGAACATGCCAATGGCTGCTAATGGGGAATGAGAGACAGAAGAATTCGGCTTTTAGTTAACGCGCACGCTGCGAATTTTTTATTGTTCAACAACGCACAGGAGAAATCTCCCACCGGCACCACCTTGGAGGTCAAAGCGTAAGACTGGTTACGCACTACGACTACGACGAGGGACGAACGGGTGCCGCTTTAAGGAGCTTCGCCCCTAAAACCGACTGCTCGCACCGCACAACCGTTCACCGGCCGCCCCTTAAATATAGGCACTGGATCTTGACCTGCAATGTAGAGCCGGTGGGAGATTTGTGCGTAGTTGAACCACGAGGATTCGCAGCGTACGCGTTAATTAAAAGCAATACGGAACTCGGCACGATCTACGACTATGGGAGCGCAGGAACCTCATAAAGACCAGGAGTATAAATAACAACGCGTGCGTAAACATACACACGCGTTGTCGCTCATTTACATACATGAGTGCGCAATGTCACGGGTGATGCACGGTAATACCGAACGATCCCCAGTGCTTCCGCCCACACGTCATGGTTCACTTCGTGGAGATGCGTGGATATTTTCTGCTGCTAGACTGCGCCGGGTGATCAAAGAGGTGCCGAACTGAACCATAATGCTTCAACAAGTCACTCGCTTACGTCGAACACGTCAATGAATCATCTCCGTGTCCCCAGTACAAAGCGATGACGTAGAAATCGTCTCGGCAGCCGTGTGGTCGCTCCTAGTGTTGCGTTTCATTCCCTGAACACTGTACGTAAAGCGGCCCGCGCACCGTATCGTGGAGCAAATGTGCGGGATGAAGAAAACTGTGCTAGTTGAATTGGATGGCGGCTTGGCGTGCGTTATGTTTCCACAAAACGCACACACTGGTTACTGGTCGTTCAATCTCCAGTTTCGGCGACGTGTCGAAGGGACAACAGGCATAGCGTACAGTGTTCGTGTGATATTTACGCTGTTTTTATTACCTTTAATCTAACGACAGTTATTGCGCTTGTCGCATGCACGCCGCTTCGTATGTGGCACCCCTGGTAAATAGAACTTTAAGGAAAGTAAACTGATCTGAGCTAACCTGACCTAACGCGTTAGCTTCGTTTTGTTTGCGCAGCGCTGCGATGGTTACTTTTCGTGGTCATCCAGTACGGCCGGCTTGCTTTTTATTTTTCTTTATTTTTTTCCCTTTGTGCGCGTGGAATCGTATTTTGTCAACTGAAGCAGTAAGCGTGATTTCCGGCAATTTTTATAGTCTGTAACCCTAATCCAATGGCTTTTCCATCACTACAAGTGTTTTGTCTTCGGGCGTTACCGCTTCGTAGCCTCTCCCTCGCTGAGGCCTGGTACCCTTCTTGAACGAAATCGCTAACCGTTGTCATTGTAAATTTCTAGCACGTGTGCAGGACAGAAGTAGAAGGGAGCGTTATGAGGGAGGAATGTATGCGGGAAAGAGAGGTGGTGTGGCTTGTTTCAGAGGGAAGGGGTACCGTTGTCTGCATGTGTACACTGGCACGCCGGTTTTGTTGCACGAAAAACAAATCACCGTAGCTGAGAGCAGGGCATCACCGAAAAAAGTTACATCTGCCTTTTTTTGTGTGTGTCCCACTGCAGATGCAGGTATACTACAAGTTTGAGCGTCAGTGTGCTTCAGATCCCGTTGCATCATTCCCCATTTACTACTACCGATAACGAAGCTTAATTTGTCACACTAAGCCTCTCCCGGCTGTGCGCGCACCTCCACCACGCATTCTTCTTGCATAGCAGCGCTCCGAGCCTCCGTCCTAGCACAGTCGATGCTTTATTCAAGTCGTCTCACGCAGCAAAATTTTTCCCTAATCCTTTTCGGCGTGCTACTCTCAAAACTCGGCGCTAGAGCGAGGTGAAGAATGAACGACGGGCAAATAAGGACAACAGGCGATGGAGAAAAGCTTGTTTAAGAGCCTAGTACGTCGGGGGGATTAACGAAAACACGAATAAACGGTCGAAATAAAGAACTTTTTCCCCCTTCGAAATGCGACAGCCGGAGGCGCACTTTTGTAAGCGCTTTATTCTTTTCGGGAAGCGCATTGCTGTTTTGCTATTCCTTAATCTCCCTCTTCGGGAGCGGTCGCTCATCGCTTCCGGCGTTTTCATCCCGCCGCGTCGACGTTACCCGGAGAGCCCCAGTTCACGCCCCACTGCTCCCGCGACCGCCGCAGACCTCTCCCTTTTCTCCCGGGCGTCTCATTTCCCTTCTTCCCTTACTCCCTCTAGCGATCTCCCCCGAAACTTGTCCTCTCCTTTGCCCCGTCCTCCCCATTCCCACCTCACAAAGCGCGAGCACCACATTTCTTGGCATGCACGCGAAGGGAGCACCTATTTCCTCGTTGACGAAGTAATCGCATCATCACCGCTTGCGCCGTCGGCCAACCGTGAGCGGGAGAGAAAGAGGAAGAAAGGACGAAGAAGGAAACGCCGCGTCGCTTCTGTCGAGGGATGAAGGGAAGGTGCGTTGCGGGAGAACGTACAGGGAATGCGGGAGGGAGCGCGGGGGGAGAAAACGTAGTAGTAGTAGTAGGCGGTGAGCCAATGAAAAAGAAAAAGGCAAGTCTCGCTGGTTTTTTGTTTTTCGTTTATTTCGTTCTCGAATCGTTGTCTCGGTGCGAGCTCGGCTTGAACTCGGTCTGACGTGGCGGGACCGTTTTTAGCCGTCTTGGCCTAACCCCTAAGAGACGTCCCCTTCTTCCCGGTTTCCCGCGCTTTTATTTTTCCCCGGTACCTTGCACTTTGACGCGTACACTGTATACTCGCCATGCTTTTAAGCACCCTATTACTTTCGTGTTCCTTTCGAGTGATGTGTCTAGAATTTCTTCTTGGCCTCTACTTGTGCTTTGTGATACGCCGAACTTTCTTTTGTCTCCTTTCGGGGCTTTCGCCGCAATTTAACGCCTGCCATCTTTTTCGTTGGCCTCTTTACTCCTGAGATGTGAGGCCTCGCAGGCTTCGTTACTTCTCGCTATATCCCTCTCTTTCTCCCTCTCTCTCTCTTTCTCTCTCTCTTGTCCCGATGTCTATGGCGCACTCGTTGTCTCGCTTTCTTCACGAAGCTCCTAGATCCTTTTAGAAACTTGCCGATTTCTATGTTGTTATTGTTATTTCTTTTTTGTCAGTCCCTTATAGTTTTTGTCTTGCCCTCTCGGCTGCACCTTTCGACATCGTCTCCTTGGCAACGAGGTGTTTGTTTCGTCTCCCCGCACCATTAAGCCGAACCTTCCCCAAGGGTATATGAGGGCGATCGTCGTCTTCTCTCTAGACTGTATATTATATTTTTTTCATTGCGCTAACGCAACCATCAAGCCCCACTTCTAGGCTTGTTCCCTTCTTCGTCGTGAAAGTTTGCTTTTGCATTTGGTTGCGTCATATTTTTTGGACGTATCGCACTTCTTCGCTGCCTAACGCGGCATTCATTAAGAGGACCTCTCCTCTGCTGGACCCAAGTAAAAAAAAATTCCTCGAAAAAATCCGTCGTCCGTAGTTAATGAGCTGGAGAAAATGCATACGTGCGATACTGTAAGTACGGTGCCGTGTGATAGGGCCCACAACGCTTAAAACTTTCACTGACACAGTCATCTCATGTGGCGTCCTTAACAACGCTTCCAAGGAGTAGTGTAACCGTTCCGCTAACATTTACCACCGTTCCTACTTCTGAAGTCAGTCGTTTATTCAGTGGCATAAAGTACCTGCTCTCCGGGCTTCTTCGAAAAACTTTGTTCTGCACGAAAAAAAAAAGAAAAGAAAAGTGAAATGACTTACGTGATCTTGCGCAAGAATAGTTTTTAAGATATTGGTTGTATCTTACGGACGTTCGATATGTGTATGCAATGCTGTTCGAAAGTGAATGCGAATCTCTATGTTGAAGTAGTTACACTTACGTAGGTTCAATGGAATCTGTCCTCTATCGCACACTAAATCTTAAGTGGACTTGTTGGCAAGACAAATATGCTGTAGCGTATTTTAACGTAGAGATTGATGTTCATCCATCGCGATGGTAACGTGGTTGTGGTGCTCGTCTGCTGATACGAAGAACGTGGGCTCAATCCCGGTCCATCGCAGTTTCGGCGGAGGCAATAGTACTAAAGCCCTGCGTACTGCGCGTTGTCAGCGCACATTAAAGAATTAACCCTGGTCGTCAAAATTTAATAACACTTGCTGCGGTTTTACGCCCTAAGACCATTATGATTATGAGAGACACCGTAGTGGAGGACTCCGGACATTTCGACCACTGGGGGCTATTTAGCGTGCACTAACATCGCACAGTACACGGGCCTCAACATTCCGCCTCCATCGAAATGCAGCAGCAGCGACCGGGATTCAATGACGCGACCTTCGGATCAGCAGCCGAGTGTCATAGTCACTAGATCACCCTGGAGGGGCTGCTCAAAATTTCCGAAGACCTCCGCTAGGGCTTGCCTAATACTCATATACTCTGCTTTGGGCCCGAAAAAAAGAACCATTTTGTTGTTGCTGCTATCACTGTTCTTGTTGCACTGAAGACGAGTGACTCGAAGTACTTTGAAATATGAGTTATGAAATAATTGACCTTTAATTAATAGTTGTCCTGCACGTTGCAGATAATAACCTAATTATTATATTAGAAAGAAGTCACGCCATTTGACATGGGGTAACAAGAAGTGGTGTTCCATTTCATATCCGCCATAAAACTCCAACTCTCCAAGACGACTGTTTTCACTAATGAGGCCGCATATTTTTTCCCCCTTCGGTGTGCACGCATAGCGAAATTAGGGCGCTGTGAGCGGTACAACTGCTCCCTATAAAATTTCTGTTCTCCTCGGAGCCTTCTTTAAGACTTCTCACTTACCACGAGGCCGGCTTTCTAATTATAGCTCATCATTACCGAGATTCGCGTGCAGAGAACAGGCGTGCTTAACGTCCTGCACGCGGAGCATACCTGCAGATGACGCCTCTCTCCCCACTCGTTAAACTCCTCTATAGCAGCTTCCCTGCGTGGCGTCTTTTGTTTGCCCGACCAAGTTGGTGGGTGCGTCTCTAAAGCGAGAATGCGAGCTTACGTCACGATGAAATATGAAACGGTAATTGCGGCCGCTCGGTCACAGCGGTGCAAAAACCACCTGGTACTGAAAGCTCGCTTTTCTCAAAAAAGAAATAGTAATAGCGAAAAACGGTTTAAGCGTACAACTTCCAATAAAAAGTGAACATTCAGGTCGTTATAAGTTGCGCCGAGAAATGGTGAGAAAGCCAGGGCCACTTAAGCAGTTATGCGACTCAATTTCTCTTCGGTCACGCGGCATTATTTCCTACGGTATTATTGTTGTGTCATGGGTTTAGTTGTCTTCTTTCGCCGACTTGAGTCTTCTCTGATAGTCTTCGTAACGTTTACCTGTATGTAAACAGCCTAGTTTTGCATGCTCCACGTTTGTATACTTTTACGGCCCTAGGAGCTGGCGACATTACGTTCCTTGTGGGATCACCGCCCGTTCGCCTCCAGCTAACTGGAAGTACAGGTTGTCAGCAAAATGCCACAAGTACTGATAAAAATAAAAACAACTCACTCAAACCTGCTGTAATTGTGGCTCGGTTAATGAAAATCAACACCTCTTGTTGGGCGAGTTAGTACATACTTGAGACCTAAAGGCACCGGCGCAACCAGACGACACAAGAAGAGAGACACGGACACACCATGCTTGTGTGTCCGTGTCTCTCATGACCCCGCGCGGTCATGTGACTCAAGAGCGTGACAAGCGAATGAGAAGGCGATGCGAACGAGGCAAAATGATACTATAGTGTCCCACTCTTATATGTGAAGGTGAAGAGTCCCCCCATTTTTTCCCCTCTCTATGCAACAGAATGAATTTGTCTTGCGCGGTGTCCTTGGTTTCGTAAAACGCGCTTCGCCGCATTTTTTTCTTCTCAGAACGGAAGTCGCATTCTTTCGGACAAATTTTATCGTCCTATTTGGCCGTTTATCCTAAATCCTTATTCATTCACATGGACTGTTTCTCTTCGTTTTTGCCTTTCTCATTGTTTGTATGTGGCCGTCTTACTTCCACAACTAAATCTCCATGGTTTCCGCTATTGATTAACGGCCGTTCGCCTCGTAAATGTGCGTATCTTTTTTTTTTCTTTTCTACTCGACTCACTCGGCTGCGAGTCTGCTCGCGCACGCACGAATAGATATTTAGCTCCGCAAGCTCCCGCACTTCATTTTACTTCCTAGACTCCGTGTTTGACCAGGCAAAATGATGTACACCTGGAACACACGCGCAGGCTGAAGATTTATTTTGTCGCTCAATATTCCACGGCTTAGAGTTCAATTTATCCCAATCTCCCTACGGCGGCCGCTATTTGCACAACAATGCCTCGACCATCGGGAGCGCTGTGGCGATTCTAAAGTCTCGTTCTGAGCGAACTGCCGGTACAAAGAAGAGAAATGAAAACCGAAGGCAGCCAAAGAAAGAAGAATGTTTCACATGCGCGCAGTTTCAGGGCTTTTTCTGTTTCTTCTTTACTTCTCCTTTCCGGTTGAAAAGGTTGTGCTCTGGTTATGAGGTTGCAATCGAACCGTAAGCCCGGATTGTACTAAGCGTCGTTGGTCTTTACAGAAAGGGAAATTGAAGGTACAGATTGAGATTGGCGAGTTTGTGTCCTGATTCGAATAGGCCCCAATTGCCCAGTTCAGCTGTGTGTTCTTTCCACTTCCTTTATCTGCCGAATAACTAGTTCCTTTTTTTCTTGGTACGATATTCCGACATCATCTCATAAGAAAAAAGCAAAGGAAAACGCCAGTCTTTCTTGCGACGCTTGCCGGATATATCTTGTTCTCTTTGCTTAATTCTGCGCTAACTGGAAGGCCACGGACAGATTAAGAATGGTCACATGATTAGTTCAATGTGACCTTTATGCTAATGATCTTACCTGATTATGAGTACATGTTTCGTTTATCGCTTAATGCCTTACTGGTGCATCTAAGCAAGATTACTTGAATGAGAAGGTGCGGCGTGCCTCATTGTTGTTCTATCGATGGCCATACTAATTCGACGCCCACATAAGGCGAAATTACGACATTTCACCTTCAGAAGACGTCGTGACGTCATCACATGACGTCACGTGACGTGCAGCCCATGTCGGGAGCACGGCTAAGCGTCCATGGGGGTAGGGAAAAGGGTGTGAAAGAGATAGAAAGGAGAGAAAAGCCGTAGTGAAGGACTCCGGAAATTTCGGCCCCCTGGGGTTCTTTAACATGCACTCACAACTCGCAGTACTACATGGGCGCCTGCATCGAAAATGCGACCGCCGCGACCGGGATCGAACCCGCTTTTTTGAGGGGCGAAGCTCCTTAGGGTTTGGGTCTGTCCGTCCGTTGTAGTAGCGCGTTACCTTCTAGGAACGCGCTACTAGGAGGGCGCGTGTGGGAGGCGCGCCCTCGGAGCTCTCTCACTCTTCCATCTGCTGTCTTGTGAGAGAGAGAGAGACAGTGAGAGTGAAAGGCGCGCGTTGACTATGGAAACGCTCTTTCTTCGATGCACGCGCTACCAGCTCGCAAAGAAGGAGAACGCGCCCTCACCCGAGAGAGACAAGCTTGACGCAGGCAGCGTCTTCTAGCTAGTTTCTTGATTGAAAAATACCGACTGCTCGCGCTGGAGAACCGTTCACCGGTCACCCATATATATATATATATATATATATATATATATATATATATATATATATATATATATGTGTGTGTGTGTGTGTGTGTGCACTGGATCTTGTCTTGCAATGAAGTGCCGGTGGGAGATTTCTCTTGTGCGTAGTTGAACCATAAGGATTCGTAGCGTACGCGTTAATTAATCCGGAACTCGGCACGATCTACGATGAACCTCCGGAGCTTCGCCCACTCATCATCATTCACTCCGTGGATATGCTGTGAATTTTTTGGGTGGCAGCCGAGCACGGTAACCACTACACCACCGCCGCGGACCCTGCTAATGCTGGCGCATTGTGGTGTGTTTTTTGAATTCTAATCGAAAGCTTTCCCTGATACTCAACAACACTTTGGGACACAACGAAAACGATATAGCGTTGCTTACCGCAGCAAAGGCCAGCATCATTGTGGTACTAACAGTAGGGCTAAAGGAAACGTTCTCCCAGTCGAAATGTTTGTCTGGGTCGTTAAGAGTTGTCCGGCTATCAGAAATATCACGGAACATTTCCTAAGCTAAACAGAGGTAACAATAAACGTTGTGGAGGTTGCATACGTTAGCTATTGTTTTGAGACCATACTGGAGGCGTCCGCATGCGAACTTTCGAATTTTCTGGCTCGTCTTCTGCTATCAGAAATTTCACGAAACATTTCCTAAGCTAAACAGAGGTAATAATAAACGTTGTGGAGGTTGCATACGTTAGCTACTGTTTTGAGACCACACTGGAGGCGTCCGCATGCGAACTTTCGAATTTTCTTGCTCGTCGTCGCTAAGAGTTGTCCTGCTATCAGAAATTTCACGAAACATTTCCTAAGCTAAACAGAGGTAACAATAAACGTTGTGGAGGTTGCATACTTTAGCTATTGTTTTGAGACCATACTGGAGGCGTCCGCATGTGAACTTTCGAATTTTCTGGCTCGTCTTCTGCTATCAGAAATTTCACGAAACATTTCCTAAGCTAAACAGAGGTAATAATAAACGTTGTGGAGGTTGCATACGTTAGCTACTCTTTTGAGACCACACTGGAGGCATGCGCATGCGAACTTTCAAATTTCTTTCCCGTTGCTCTTGCGGGTTGCACGCTTTCTGAGACAGCTGTAAGTGTTCTCCGGAAATGGGGTGAGATTACCCTAACTCTACACACTTCCTTTAGGACCGTATTCATAAAGCAGTATTCATCCCTATCTCTTCTTATCCTTATCGCTCCTGAGACGTTAAGACGCGTTAAGGGGGTCTAAAAGGGTAATCAGTTCAAAATACTGTTATAAGGCTTGTTTGTACATGCTGGACCAATTTGTTTATGAAGCCTTAGCAGCACTAGTAGTAGCAGTGAGGCGAATATAGGTATGTGTATACGGGCATGTAACATTCATTCACATTCTTTATTTGTTTCTTTCTGCACAAAGTACAGAAAATAAAGCAAAGACAAAGAGCTTGTAGCATTATAAAGACCTTTGCTCCAATACAGTGCGGCACGCAGGCCATAATATGTACTAGAAAAAGAAGGAAGAGAAAGCTACATTTACAGAGTAGTTGTGTATAATACAGAAGAATCATTAGATGCACACACATATTGTAATAAAGAAGAACGAGACAGACACAGCGCCTTAGCTGCAGGCCGGCTGTTCTAATCTGACTTCCTCTTTCACTGCTTCTCTAGCCCCGCTTTGCAAGCGCGAGCGTCCGAGCCCCATTGCAGCTCTTCTCCATTACACTCGGCCACGACTGCGAGAGTCGGTAAGGGTGGAAACTGCGTCTGGCGGGCGGCACTGACTGTGCCGATGTGGTCGATCTCGGCTCCGCAACGACTTCTCGTGTCGATGTGTCACTCGAGTCTCTGGTGGGCGAAACTGGCTACAGCGTCGCGGCCGCTGTTGCACGCATTGAGAGCACGGTCTGCAAAATATGTCCGGCGGCCGGCACTGGCTGTGCCTCGTTGGTCGATCCTGTGTCCGCGGCGACTTCGAGCGCAATTTCGTCGGTGACAGACCAGGAAGACGAAAATGGCTGTGTCGTGGTGGTAGCGGGCCTCGATGGCAAACGTTTCGCTGCAGCTTATGGCCGGGAGGACTTGAGCCCTGTACGACCATCTGTCGGACTTGAAGGTTACACTGACCCGGATCATTTGCCTTGCCTTGAGTTTCTCTCGGTCGGCTCGGGATTGGGAGTCTGTCAGTGATATTGACTGCACGACCAGAATCGGAGGCGTTACTCATCCAAGGCTCTGTCCAATCTTTGAACGTGGCCAGTGCAGTCATCGAACATTGGTTCGAATTTTTACGGCAACTACCAGCGCATTGGGATCCTTTTCTAGGAATCCGCGGTGAGTGGCCAGAACCAACGGACCTGGACGATAACCTTCTCGAAGGAGTGGCGTTCAAGTCCCGGGGTGTGTTTGTGACGTTCAAGCCAGGGGTGGACTTCGGCTGTAGTGTCGGGTCTTTGATAAAAGTGGCCTCATCCGCGGTATAGACGCCACTTTCCGGAGGAACACCGCAAGGCGAATCGAGAACTTCCGCACATTCGGCCAATGACTGCCTTAACGGCCGGGGACGTGACGGCGAGTTGTTTTGGCACGTTTCCTGGATGGCATCACTGTGCGGGTCAGAGGCAGGTTCCCTGGCAAAGAACAACGCGTCGTGGTGTGCACGGGTTTCGGTGGGCGCAATGGAAGTCGTTATGGATGGCTGGTACTCGGCATCTGACTCACATGTCAGCTGGGCAGAATCACTGGAGTCAACGCTGGAGTCAACGTGGTCCGAGTGATGTGGTTGAAATTCGGTCTCTTCTGTTGAAATCTGTGTAGACAAACACAGCTTGAGACCGATCATCATGTCAGGGCAGGCCGTGATGCTCTCTGCCGATGAGCTGCAGTTCGAAGCTGCAGCCTCGAGGCAGCGCTCCTCCTGAGCTGCTTCCTCGGAAGTGTACCGGTCGGATTCGCTGGTGACAGGGTTATGGAGGCGAATCCGTCCGAAAACGGCGATCAGCCTTGCGCTCCATTCCTGCCAGGAGTGTTGGCTGACGCCCTCGTACCGGTGCCATGCTGCGGCCGCACCACCAATGTTGTTGATGGCCACGAGCAGTTTGTACTGGTCCGGCCAGGCATACCGGGTACCGAGTACGTTCACGTCTTCAATCCAGTGATCAGCATCATCTTGGAATCCTCGGAACGTCGGTATTTTCCAAGCGGCCGGTGGAAGCAACGGAGCAGGAGAGGACGCCATGGAGGAGGGTGTTTCTAAGAGTACGCTGATCACTCGCAAGAGCTCCACGGCACTCTCGGGGGAGCCGCTAAGTGTTCCGCCGGATAACGCAGGGTCCGCGTTAATTACCGTGGTGAGCGTGTCACGCAGTTGCGCCATGGAACTCACGTGCTCTGCTGCGTTGCCGGGTGAGCCGCCTAGAGCACCAGGCGTGGTGTCCGGAGACAATACGGTGGCCCCGGTGATACCGCTGGCGGCATCCGCGGCGGAGCGAGGGTGCGCAGCAGATTCGTGGACGTGGTGGACTGGTCCGATACCGGACCAGTGCAGGGCGCCGTCCTCAGATGGTGCACCCGTGGCTTGGGACGGCGGTCTCCCGGCGGGCACCATCAGCAGTGAGGCTTGTCCGGCATATGCAGTAATCCTAGGCGGCGACACTCTGGAGGAAATGCCAAGTCGAGTTCACAGCTGAGTTCCGCTGATGATTTGCGGCTGGGTCGTGGACGGAGACGGCTCCGTGTTGGTCGACTGCGCCATTGTAAAGAAGAGAGACGTAGACACAGCGCCTTAGTTGCAGGCCGGCTGTTCTATTCTGACTTCCTCTTTCTCTGCTTCTCTAGCCCCGCTTTGCAAGCGCGAGCGTCCGAGCCCCATTGCAGCTCTTCTCCATGACAATATATACATAATACCGCGCTTGTCATATTGAAACATGCTGAAACATTGATACATTGAAACAATAAACTGGATGTGATTGATCATCACTCCTAGACAAAGCAAGCAAGGACATATGCACAATGTATACAAAAAAAAACAAAAAAGCAGAACTTATGCTTATAGTTACAACTAAGCATATAGTATAATCCTGGTATTGACACACGTTAAACGATAACAGGCAAATAGGAACATGTAGCAATAATCAAGAAATTTCGATGTTAATAATAAGGAACCTCCTGAGAATTTCACTCACGATGCCCGCAATAGGCACTGCAGAAAGGAGCGCTTCTGTTTCATCAGTGGCGTTTGTGACCAACGCTGCTAGGGAGACGCCGAACGTTCACTATGAAAAGAAACGGGAAGAGCAAGACCGCTAGAACTTTGGCACCATTGAAACAGTTGTCCGCCGCGGAGGTGTAAAACGCGGCTTCGATCCCGGCCGCGGCGGTCGCATTTTCGATGGAGGCGAAAATGCCAGAGGCCCGTCTACTGTGCGTTGTCAGTGCACGTTAAAGAACCCCAGGTGGTCTAAATTTCCGGAGCCCTCCACTACGGCGTTTCTCTCCTCTCTATCTCTTTCACTCCCTTTCCCCCACCCCCACGGACGCTTAGCCGTGCTCCCTACATGGGCTGCAGAAATTAGCGTCCTTTCGTTAACCTAACCACAATCATCATCATCATGAACAACAACAACAACAACTGAGGAGCCGACCAGCAACACGAAAAACGCCTGTGGATACTTCCGACAATAAAAGTACGCAGCTTCTGTTAGGTCGCGCAAGACCAGATCGCAGCTAAGTTGGCCGATAGTTCTCAGAAAGAGGCCGCACGTGAAACTCATGTGACATCATCTTATTCTCATCACATATCGTTCTGACGTCATGTTACGTGATGTAGCACGATGTCGAGGCCACACAGGGTTATTCTGGCAGATGTAGCGTCGCTTGGTTGCTAGGCAAGGTCATTTCAAGGTCATATTTCATGGCATGACAAAGTTTGGCTAGCTTAAACAGCTTACGCTGTTAATAAGCGCAAAATGCCGGCGCGTCGAGTCCTTAGAGTTCTCAGCGGAGCGTCAAGCCAAGCAGCGGGCCGGAAGCTGCGATGTTATCAGTCGTTGAACTCTTAAAAAAGACCGTCTTGCAGTAGCAGCAGCGAGCGATGAAATGTACTTCAATCGTTTATGAATATTCAGTATGGAATAATTATTGAGCGATCATACATTGTGGTGTTTTATTTATTTATTTATTTATTTATTTATTTATTTATTTATTTACAACTACTGCAGGCCCTAATTGGGCCCAAGCAGGAGTGGGTGCATCATTATGCGTGAACAATACATACGAACAATAATTACAACTGTCGCCAACATATATGGTATATGTCGATTACAGTCACAAGCAAAAGGATGCGCTCCGCAATTCGAAACGCAACAGTAGCGTAGCGGTAGAGAAGAAAGAAGGTGTACATACAACGGTGTAATACACAAAGCAAATTACATAATATAACATCAGATGAAAAGCGAATGCAAGAGGCAACTGCCTTCATTGCGGCACAGAATTGACAATTATACAAGTATAATCAATGTATTAGCGTTTCACCGTGGAAGGTGTATGTCGTGTTATTTTTGTAGTGGCATTGTTTTGCGACTTCGTGTACAGGTGAGGTGTACAATAAAACTTCCCTTTTTTGAATTCCTAAATCGATTGTACTATATATCACCGGGACAGCTGGAACAGTTGTGACATTGTAGGGTGCAGTTGCCCTGAATCGCTCGCACACTTGTTCTAAACATACAGTCTGTCGTGAATTTCGTGCCCAAAAACGCCGAGGTTCTAAGATAACCACTGACTAAATCAGAAGAAACATAGAAGGCATGCTCTACGAAAGAGCAGCGGGTGAAGGCGACATAACAGCCGACTTGATCAAACCATGCAGGAGATATTACATTTCAAAACTTGCATCGCTCGTCACGAAATGCATCAAGTGATGTAGTGTACCGCTCAGGTGGAGACAAGTGCTTGTATAATACTAATACACAAGAAAGGAGACCAATTAACCTACTCGCAGTAATGTACAAACTACTTACGAAAGTAATATCTCTTAGGATAAAAGAAACACTCGACTTTAAGCAACATAGAGTACAAGCTGGCTTCAGGAAAGGATACTCAACAATGGACCACAGCTGTGCCATCAATCTAATAATCTCGAAATTTGCATAGTATAAGGAACCTCTTTATATGGCCTTTATGGACTACGAGAAAGCATTTGATTCCATAGAAATACAAGTAGTTGCAGAGTCTTTACGTCGACATGGAGTACCTGAGATATACATGCACACCATAAGTAACATCTGCAAAGATTGCACGGGCACCCTAGTCCTCCACGAAAGGAGCAGAAAAATTTCTATAAAGAGAGGGGTCAGGGAAGGAGGTACAATCTCTCGATGATGTTTACTGCACGCTTAGAGGAACTGTTCAACCGTCTGAAACGGGATTAAGGGAGATTTGAATTGACGGAGAATGCCTCAGCAAATTAAGGTTTGCCGGCGATATTGTGCTCTTAAGCGATGACGGTGAGGAGCACGATTGATGGCCTAAAGCGGGAAAGTGGTAACATGGGACTAAACGTGTATAGGCGGTAAGCCAAAATTACACTCAACAGACTAGCTAAATAAAGAGAACAGGAATTTAAGATTATTAATCGGCGTCTAGAATGTGTGAACAAATACTTATATCTAGGGCAACTACTAAATGCGGAGCCTGCGAAAGGAAATTCTCCGTACAATAAGAATGACCTGAAGCGCATCCTTATTCCGCGAAGGTTTTGCTAATTAACTGTTATCTCACTGCCTTACAATTAGTAACAAGGCAAAGCATGTAAGTCAATGCAGTATTGGCTATGCTCGTTGTTGGTTATACTCCGCATGCTGTGAAAAGCATTAGAACACTAAATATTAGCTTAATTTTCGTAAACGCAGTACCGGCAATACCAGTTATCCGTCTTTTTAAACTGTAGTCCGTAAAGACTCCGCATCACTGGATGTCGCTTTTGGTGTCTTCGCTGTCGTACAATTAATCCTCCGATAACGATGATGATTATGATTATGGATGCGGTCCAGTTAAGTAAAGGATGCTAATTTCTGCGGCCCATATAGGGAGAACGGCTAAGCGTCTGTGGGGGAAGGGAAAGGAAGTGAAAGAGATAGGAAGAAGAGAAAAGCCGTAGGTGGGGTGCTCCGGAAGGAAATGAGTTTGCGCTAGCTCCGCTGGCTTCACTCTCCTCGACAATCTGATGGAAGGACATTGCGTCGTGCGTTCTCCCGAATAACAGGTAGCCTTCGACGAGCGGAGACGCGAACTCGCCCAGAAAAGGACCTGCCGTTGTCATGCCAACCTGACGGCGCGTTCATCCGAGGGACAGGACGAACCCCAAAAGGAAACAGAAGCATAACACTAGGGGAAGAATAGCAGTACACAAAGAAAGTAACTGCATTGCGCAAGCAAAAGAGCACGAAAGAAGAGAAATCTGCGCGAGTTGATAAGGATCCATAATGCATCAGCCGTCGATTAGCTTAAACAAAGAAGAGATAGAATGCCTCAACAGTTGTCTCTCGCGTAGACCGGCACGTGTAACCGTTTGACAGGTGGCGCGCTACCATTCCTGAGCATGCGCAGATAAATTGTGTGTCTTCTTTCTTTTTCGGCCTGTGTGCTCTGCTTCATTAGACATTCGGCGTTCGTGTTTTCCACCTCTCCCCCCTTGTGTCCATGTTCTGCACGCCTGTTCTCTTCATTGGGGAAAGAGCAGTTGTACGCAAATGAAGGTCAGATCCGCCGAAGACAAGCAAGCTTTCCTTACACCCATTTCTCTGGCAGGGGAAGGCTTGGTGACTCCTTTCTTTCTCAAACAAACATTTCTTCATTCTTTCTTCTCTCTCTCTCTCTCTCTCTCTCTCTCTCTCTCTCTCTCTCTCTCTCTCGTTAATTTGTGATGCCTACGCAAATCCTACACGCTCAACTTTGAAGCGACAGCGCACCACAACTTTACTGGAACGGTTTAGGTTATGCAAAGTCCTGGCTTCCCCCCCCCCCTTTCTTAAACCTTGTTTGATTGTTCTGTTTATATGAACAAGCGCTAAACGCCCTTCCTGCGACCGGCAGGTACCTCTCAGTCGAAAACTGCATGTTATTAGCGCCCCTCGTTTCCCTGAGTCGGAGAGAGTGAAAGAAACGCGACTGTAACGTGGCGCTGTGGAACGTCAGTTCTCCGCGATGTCCGGGTGCTCGCGGTTGGCCGCGCGTTCCGCTGCTCTTGGCAGCGTTCTCCGGGTAACTGTGGTTTCATCCATTTTGTTATTCTCAACAATCACGGGTTGAATCCGCAAAGGGATTAAGCGGGAACTGGCAGCTTGCATAGTCGTGAAGCGAGCTTGCGAAGAGGCGGTTCGAAAGGGGACGTTGCACCAAATGACTTTTTTGTTTCGTTCAGTGGTGGTGGTAGTGATTATGGTAGGAAAAGACGCTTATTTCTGCAGCCCAAACTGGGAGCACGGCGCAGCGTCTTGGGGAGGGGATGATGGGAAATAAAGAGGACAGAAAGGTAATGAGAGATGTCAGGGTTCGCTCAGCACTGCAGAAGTAAGCCGGCGGAAAGGGGAGGCGCGGGAGGGCAACCCGGGCTCAGTGATAGGCTGCGATGCCCGTCTCATCTATGAAGTCCACCAGAGTCTGCAGCGCTGGTAGACGGGGGCGAGTCGGGAACAGCAAGTGGTGGAGTGTGGCGGCTGGAAGTCCCTGCCTCCGGTAGGCTGAGATGACCCTCGAACGTTCGTGTGCAAGTCCGGGACAGGCAGAGAGGAGGTGTTCGAGAGTCGCAGGATCCCCGCAGTGGCTGCAGGCTGGAGAGGCACAGAGGCCCTTGGCGTGTCGGCGGGCTGCTGTCCAGATGCAGCCAGTCCGCAGTCGCAGGAGTGTGGCCCTGGCCCTCCTCGTAAGGCCCTTCTCGGGAAGTGGCTTAGGGCCGTGCCCGCTTGCCACCCTTGGGTCAGGGTGAATCGAGACGAGGAGGCGCTGGAGGCGGGCCTGGGAGTAGTCCCTCGCCGCCACTGCCTGGGTCAGCGGGACACTAGGGAGGTGGGCAGCTTTCGCAAGTGTATCCGCCTCCTCGTTGCCAGCTATGCCCACGTGCGAGGGCAACCAGTGGAAGGAGACGGACACGCCGGTAGCGGCAAGGGCCTCAAATTTCGTCGCCAGGAGGCTTCCGGTCAGCCCAGCACGTCGGTGGTTAGCCAAGGTCTGCAGCGCCGCCTTGCTGTCGCAGAGGATGGCAACCGGTTTTTTCGTTCAGTTGTTGACATCCGAGTCTTCCAGCTCCCAGTTATTATTCCTTCTTTCCGGATGGATTGTGGCTCATCCTTCGCTGAACGGACAATTTTTTTCTTTAAATTTAGCTTTCGAGCATTCTACCATATAACTTACAAATGTTTCAGCGCTGAAGGTTACCGCTGATGTCAGAAACCTGCTTGTCGATGTTGTACAAGCCATAGCGTTGACAACGGAGTTAGGCACATGAATTAACACTGCGCTGGTGCGTGGTACCTGCACAGTTAAAAAGAAAGAAAGGAAATTTTGAGAAAGTTTTCGATCATGTTGAATTAATGACCTACCGCAATGGCTGCGTCACGTGACTGCTGATGCGAAGGTCCCGGGATCGAATTCAGGCAGCTGCGGCCGCATTTCGATGGAGGCGGAAGGGTAAGGCTAAGGCCCGTCTACTATGCGATGTCAGTGCATGTTGAAGAACCCCAAGGGGCCGGAGTCCTCCGCTACGGCGCCTCTCATAATTATAGCATGATTTTCGTATGTAAAATTCCAGAAATTATTGCGGTGAATTAGTGCCTACCAAGGAACTATAAAGGCATTCTTTTTTGCTCTAAAGCTGCTGTTAAGGCAGCAGACAAAATGTAGAGATCACATAGGTGGCATTGCTTAGTACAGATTTCGTGCTGTGCTGCGTTGAGTCTGAACTGTGTTCGAACAAAACATGGTACACCATAGTACCTAATATCTGCTATAAGAGTTGAGAAGGGGCCGATGTGCTTTGCAGCAAAACTGTCCTTCAACAGATGAATGTGAATATATATTACGATTCTGTCTAAGTCATTTAGCCATAAAGCAGGATAGCAAACGTATAAAGAGAATATATTTAGAGATTATTTGTATCCCTACAAAGTGCCATTCTGTGTTCGAATTCCCAATGTTTTCTTACATAAGTGTTCCTTACCATTGGCCAGCTCGTTTCGGTAGTGATCTGTCAAGCCTGCAGTTTGCTGAAACTTTCTTTCTTACGAATAATCCTGGCGTAGGATTCCAGAATGCGTAGAATGTGTAGGGCCCTGATTTTTAACTTGTAGACGTAGTCTGCGAACTTATGATAAACAGTGCGCACGTCTTTGTAGGAAGTGTTCGAGCACCTGCCACCTTTGCAATGGCTTGCGTTTGGGCGTTACTGTCTATTAGGTGAACACATGCTGAAAGTTAATTTTCGCTATTAATCACCCGTTGTCTCTTTCCAGGTGTCGCCGAACTGTCAATCGACAGTCCATCACTCCTATAGTTGACAGCATCTCCTTGTGAGATAAAAAAGAACCATCCTTGGGCCACTGAGTTCGTTTGGTGGGTAGATGTATTTCCTAAGCTCTAGCACCATTTGAATTCAGTTCATCCAAGGAGTCTGAATCAACGTGACAACTTCGACTGATTTAAGGAAATGGCACCTTCACTTGGTCGAGGTAAGCTTTCTCTTTTCATCTTGCGTATTTAACTCTCTCAATAATAACAATAACAATAATCGGTGGGGTTTAACGTTCCATAACCACGGCATGATTATGGGGCATGTCATAATGAAGGACTCTGACAATTTCGATCACCTGGAGTTCTTTAACGTGCACTGTTAAAGTACAGTACGCGGGTTTCTACGATATTGGCCTCCACCGAAACCGCGACCTTCGCTGCCGGAGTCGAACCCGTGTCTTCCTGGTCAACAGCGAAGCACCATAACCACTAGACAACCGGGGCTAGTCTATAGATAGAGGGTGTACAGCCATGTACAGGACATTAAATAAAGTATATTCCTCCACCAGTTCTTTTCTCTAGACGTTGTTTCCGAATGGAGTGAGCCGGTGACAGATATATGAGAAAGAAGTGACCGATTGTCTGCACAGCAACAGCCACGTGTAGCGAACGTAACTGCGTCACATTTCTTTCGGTATATATTTTAAGTTTGAAGTTGTTCTCAGCCAGTTTGGCAAAGGGTGGCTTGTTGGGTGAGCTCGTACTTGGTAAGCTCGTGCATACACCGGTAAGAACAACTTCAAAGGTCTCGAGGCAGGGAAGAGAAGAGTGAGCAGAAAGAGTCCTTCCTGCTCCTTCCTCTGTTTCCTGACTCAGATTATTTTTCAGGTTCTTCTCGCCGTTGTATGCATATCCTTACCAAGTGCCTATAATGTCACATCCCAAGAAATCGCCCCGTGCATCTTCCCATCGACTCCTTGCGCGATAGCTTGCCTGCATACGTGTTCTGCATTGCAGAAAATACGGAAGGCAAGAACACCGTGACTCGGCGGGCAAATGCAGTCGCCAGTTGGTCTTTGTCTATTGGTCGGGAGTCTGGCATTACGTTTAGGCTTAGCTTTAAGTTTGCACTGACAGTGTACCACAGCCTGTCGTAGAAACCATTACAAAACTCTCCCCGCACTTTTCCAACCACATATGAAAACAACGCCACTAAGCAGCCAGCAAAATCTGTCATGTCGAGCGCCGATTTGGCCTACCACAAGTAGCGAGCACATTCTATAGCGATTGTTATTTAACGAAATCAGTATATGCGGATATGTCTTCAACAAACTTCAGCCCAGCATATATAAGAGAATTTCTACATATCAGGAAGCCTATACATGGGAGGACCAGCTCGCTGAATGGTGAAGCACACTCAGACACAGACAACCAAAGAAAAATGACCCACAGAGCTCTTGTGTTCACTTTTTTGTTGTTGTCTGTATCTTGCAAGCCTTATCGTTCTTATTAACGGGTTATTATCGCGTGCATTTTTAATAATAACCATCGTATGCTGTAGCTGATGACTATTCAATAGCCACACACCTCTTAAATTCTAAACTTCCAAGCAAGTTTTTAGAAAAATTGCCAGGCAAATGCTACTTACCGAAGAAAATTAAAATTAGGATACCAGGTAATCTTTCTTCTGTGCTGTGGTACAAGTGTTAATCAGATTATGTAATAATTCTTTTTGGTTACCTGTATTCTTTATCTTGAACTGTGTTTGCCACTCCTTTTTCTTTTTATTATGTCATTGCTTCTAAAACATGTGAAGTTTTTACTTGCTTTTACGTTCTTTGTTTTGTACTGTTCAAATGTTATGTACATACTGTTCTAATACTGCTGGTGCTGTACGGGTGGCAGGGCCCAGTCAGGCAATGTATGCCTTTAGCCGTGTCCCCTAGGACAATCCTCTGTATTCTCCTAAATAAATCAATAAAAGTAAGAAGGAAAGCTCATTGTATTCTGGTGACCAATGAGCTCTAGAAGCACTTAACAAGTGCACCGTCTTCATGTTCCTCCGTCTAGTGCTTTAATTATGAAACAAAGTGAACCTTGATTTCTGATACCCTCAGGAGGAAAACACCTGTTCTTGGCGGCTTACGTCAAGTAAAACTAGCTAAAGTACAGTCGCGTTTCCGGAGTGTTAACCCACAACAGTGCCTAGACCCGCCCACACAATGTGAAAAGCTTGCACTGTATACGTTTGATACTGA
Organism: Hyalomma asiaticum; assembly: GCA_013339685.2. Lineage (NCBI taxonomy): Eukaryota > Metazoa > Arthropoda > Arachnida > Ixodida > Ixodidae > Hyalomma > Hyalomma asiaticum. Next base: position 31,716,640 of record CM023489.1, read on the forward strand.
AACTGCAGCTTTCTTTGCGGCAGGGAAGTAAGGGGCAAGTTAAAGAACGAAAATAAAAAAAAAGGAAGAAGAAGAAGAAACCATCACGAATTCGAGCGTCCCACGCAATTCAATAAACTGACATCCGCGGTTGAACCTTCGCATTTAGACCGGGGTCTGCAACATCGCGCCCGTGTAGTAACGCCACCTGCAAGAATACCGCTTGCATTGTTTTAGCATATAAAAGCAGCTATCAAGGGACACAACGCCGTAGATTTAGGGCATCTGACTTCGCGTAGTTCCCAACTTCGTGTGGCTTTTCCTTTCGCGAAAGGCAACACCTGCGACGTGCAAGTTTAAATCGCAAGAAAAGTGTCAAGCCTGGCGACTCATAAACCGACAGCATGAAACTAAATTTTCTCGGAAACGCAATACGTGCCCCCTTTGTTCCATTCCAGCTTTCGAGGCCCGGGAGTCGCTCCACATTATCGTCAATCTAGGAGATTAAGTAAAAGGGGAAGTTCTGTATGCGCCTGTATAGCGAAGCAAATATCTCGACGGAAGGCACGCTGTCGCCGACGACGCGTTTAAAGTTTAAGGACGACTAGCAGTTGTTCGTTCTCCTTTCTCCACTCTGCGAATTACTTCTCGGCTCTCCTAAATCGGAACCTCATAAACCCCACGGGTACATTACGTCAGCCCCGCAGTCGTTTCAACGAAGTAACTTACTTTCCCCGCGCTACTATGCCTACACCCTTATAAGTTCAGTCCACCGTTCCATATCCTCCTCACAAGGCGTGCTTCAACAAAGCCATCAGCAACGACTGGGGGTGCTTTTCGGCTAACACCGTTTGCGTACGGAGTGCAAGCCGAGATCTGGCAGCAAGCGCGAGGGCGGGACAGGTCTTCGCGGGTGTGGCACTTCGGCGGGTCGTATAGACAATGGAAACTTGGTGAAGACTTCGAAAAAATGAAAAAAAAAAGGAAAAGCATTTAAGCTGGTTTCTCGTATATACTTCCATCACAAGTGCTTGGCGTCAAGCCAGTCCTTTTCTTCTTTCTCACACACACTCTCTCTCTATCCCGCGCACTCTCGCTCAGTCTCCGTATGGGCAAGGGTTCTGACGCGACTGGCGCGCGCCAAATGCTGACGACCGTTCCATTGTCGTGGCGTCGACGGCCGAACCGCTTAAAGGGAATCGCAACGGCCCGCGGTGAACAATGGAGGCGTTGCATATTGAGAGGAGGTGGGGGGGAAAGCTCGTCCCAAGCGGCTTAGGCAAACACCGCGCGGCGTTCCACTGCCGCGACCACCTCCGCTCGGCAGTCGTTATGCCGGCACAATCCGCCTTCCTTTCTTAAATTCTTTTATTTTGTATCGCTAGTATACTGACTTCCCTCGGTCTATGTGGTGTCTTTTTTTTTTTTTGTTACTTCGTATACCTGCATCCTGCGGTGTTTTCGCATTCGTCGTTGATTGCAGTGTGCCTGCGGTAATACCGGAAACGCGGCAGGACCGCCTTTCCCGCGCCGTCACCGCCGAAGTCGCTTTTCGAAGCAAAGGGCTTCGGTGTGCGCATGGGAGAACGAGGAAGGTGTTCGAATGTGCGCACGAGCTTTCAATTCCGCGCGCGTAAAGTGCTTTAGGCTTAGCTTTGTCGTTGCAATTTTCTTTTTCTTTCATAGTCTCCGGGCATGCGCGCCGCTAGGAAAATCGCTTTATATCGGAACCCGCCTAAAGCGCGAAGCTTTGTCGCGCGGGAAACGCTCATCTTTGTTTGTTTGTTTTTTTTTTTTTTTGCTTGGCTTCTTTTTACGCCATCTTGGAAGTTAAGTGAGTGCGCAAGCTGCGCGTCGGGGCGCGCTCAAATAAAATTAAAAGAAAGAACGAAATGGTCGCAGTTGAGTCGCTGCTCGGCGTTTAGCAGCAGCCTTAAAGAGAGGGCATGATGCGGCGTTGTGAAACGTCGTACGTCCTGCAGGCGTTTTTAAACAAGATCCACGCGCGCCCACTGAATGGAAAGAAATTTATTTAGTAAGAGAATTCGGCTGCATCGCTAAGACTGCTAAGTGTTGAGGACACGTCGTTAAGTGCGCGATGGGTGAAATTCTGTGTGTAAAGGTCGGGTTTCAAACCAGAGCCGGTGCTGCGCCTTCTAGCGCTCGCTCAAACACGACATTCTCCGGTTCAGTGTGTTCTGCGTGTGCTTGCACAAACAAGCTCCTTATTGGAATGAATGCGTGGAGTCAACACACTGACATCCCCTGCTTGAAGATGAGTCGCACTCATACATTACACAGTCCAGGGTTAGATGAGTACTGGCACGATCCTTGGGGAGGCGCAAAAAAGGGCATTTTTCGTCGTCTTCGCACGCTCACCACATACCGGAGCCAGAAAACACGTATGAAGTAATTTAGTTTGACTTTAAAGTTATCTTCGCCGATCGTCTGAAAGCCAGCCCCATCGCAATGGGCAGTGTGTGAGCGCAGTCGCCCAAAAATCGTTGAAGTCACTGCCAGAGTTGCTGGACGACGATGAAAGAAAGCATCGTCGCATGCGCGTACCAGGTGCAACTGACAGCAGCCGACAGTGTTGCTGCGACTCCATCGCGAGTTTCTGTTCCCACGTGACCTGGACCTACGTACGACTGTGTTAACACGTCACCATGATACCGCCCCCTGGATATCAAAACCGAAAATCAGTTTTTCAGGTAGTCGCATCAAAGATATATTCATTGCATTCCGAGGCACGGCGACGCTCTTCTTAGGTTTTTCGACATCAGTGCATTTATTTATAGCAACAATGCGAAAATGTCTAAAATTCGTGCAAGTACTCCTTTAAAGCAGACTATTCAACGCAGAAATTTGGGCTAATCGGTGAATGTAGAACTTGTGCATCTTAGCAAGCGCCGCGGAACAAACACACGAGAAAGAGACACGTAGACAATAGCGCCCGTCCTGTCAACGTGTCTCCAAGACTATTATAACCCAATGATATAATAGGGATGCGAAAGCACCTGTGTTATTACATTCATGTGCGCGTTAAGGTATCCCATCTGGTCAAAATCAGCGCGGTGTTTCCATAAGGCGGGCCTCAAAGCGGCGTTTTCGTTTTGGTACGAATGCCTTTACGGAAATGTCATATATGGCCACATTAGGAGTTATCAATATCTGGCTATATGCGTCACGCACCCGTGAGTGGCTACATTTTCCCAATTTGTGATAGAGCCTTGTAACGTGATTCTCGTACAGGTCTTGTATTGCCATATCGCGATTTGGGCAAATATGGCCATATACAGACACATCCGTATATGACCCTATATGGCCATCCTGGTGTGGTCATGTATGCATATCGGGCTAGTGTCCATTTAGGGGCATATTTTCCCATTCGTGATAGAGCCATATAAGACAATACGACAATTCTCGTACAGGTCTTGTATTGCCGTATCACAAATTGGGTAAATAAGGCCATTATACGGACGTCGCCCTGTATAGCCCGGTATATCCAATTATTGGTGGGACCACATATTCCCATCGTCCATACATGCATACTCGTATCGGGTTCGTGTCCGTATGTGTATATATTTTCTTGATGCGTGACAGAGCCACATAAGGCAATGCTTCATGTAATATATATATCATGAATTTCCAAGAATGGCCATGTCATAAATTGGGAATATATGGCCATAAGGTCATACACTGACACATGTCATATATATCCAGATATACCCATTGCTTGATGGCAATATCCGGAATTTTTGTGAATGATTTCGGGTGTTAGGCTTGATAAACGCGATGCTGTTATCAGACAGCTGTAGACAAACCTTTCTGCTTGCCTGTGTGTGCATCCTCGTACTGGTCGTGTGACAGGAGGCGTAGCGAGGAGCGTGGAAAAACAGTTCAGTGTCCCGTGTCCCGAGAAGTTTCACGTGCCGTGACCCATCACGATACCTTCATCAATGTTTATCACTAGAGCTTATCAGTTTGGCTAGTTCTTAAACTGTGGTTGATAGTACTCAAGGAATGTTTGTGTGCCTTTGAAAGTTAACATTGGTAAACTGATAATTTGAAGAGCTACTGAAGGTGCGAAGTTCAGAAGTACCAGTAATTTTCAAACTCTGCATACACGTATCATTGGGGATTAGGTTCTAGTAAAAACAATGGTGACAACGCACACAGCCCAGCTAAATCCTTTTAAGGCCAAGACACAGCAAATTAAGTTTCATCACGCATTCACGACCTGACAAAATTTAAAATAATCACAACAGTACTGTTATTGTGTACAAACATAGTTACTGCTCATGATGGTTAGCCAATTAGACCTTTAGAGTAGATCACTCTTGAACACACACAGCTGGGCTTTTTCTTGACGTATACTTACTTCACCGCGCTCATTTATGTGCATTAGATTTTTATTTTGATCATAGCAACCAATGTTTATGTTTGTATGACGATTCGCACGCTCGACGAGATGCACACACAGCGAAGCACGCCGCTACTGCTTTATGTATGTTCTAATTACGGCTATGAACGCTCGCATTGCTTTAGATGCGCTCTCACGCCATTCGTGCACCACATCAGGTAATGCAGGAGAAGCGAGCGAATGTGCGCGCAATGCGCAATCACTGACTCAGGGCAGTTAAAACAAAGTATCAAGAAAAGCTGGGACAAGAGCCATCGTCAACAACAACGCTGTTGTGATGATGCCACGCAAGCAAAAAGACTCCTAGAACAGGGATGGAACGTGGGCAGAAAAGAGACAGAAAAGACAGGCATGTGAGTCACTATCTGGCGCTGCCTTTGTCTGCGGCTCAGCCTTGGAAGAAAGGCTTGCATGGCCGGAGCGTTGGCTTCTTTTTGTTCGCTTTGTCGTCAGCGGTCTCAAGCCCAATCAACGCATCACTCGTCGCCACGCGCGTAGACGGCAATTATTTACGCGGCGGCCTTTCCAGCGCGAGGAAAAATGGAGGGCGTTGCCCACGAGCGTACGTTTGTGGCGGTGGTTAGATCTGCTGGCAGGAAGAAAAAGAAATAAGTACAACACAAAAAGACAAGTTGTTGCTGTTGTTGTCCTCGTTGTATCGATATAGAAACATGCGATGGCAAGCCGTCAGAGCCTGTGCCTATCCCAATATTGATTGATTTGTGGGGTTTACCGTCCCAAAACCAGCTATGATTGCTAGAGATCCCGTAGATGAGGTCTCTGGAAATATCGACCACCCGGGGTTCTTTAACGTGCACTGACATCGCACAGCACGCGGGCCTCAACATTTCGCCTGCATCGATATGCAGCCGCCACGGCCAGGATTCGGACCCGCGGCCTTCGGATAAGCAGCCGAGTGCCATAACCACTAGACCACCGTGGCGGGGACCTATCCCAGTATTATGAATTTTAAGTGCCATAATCTTTCTTGGGCTGCCTAAATGCGAAAAACGTAGTCTGTCTGTCTGTCTGTCTGTCTGTCTGTCTGTCTGTCTGTCTGTCTGTCTGTCTGTCTGTCTGTCTGTCTGTCTGTCTGTCTGTCTGTCACTCGATTCAGATGCCGGCCAAAACCAATTCAACCGGGTGGTCACAAACAGCCGAGCTACTATAGCACTGGCGCCACGGGCTCATACACGTCAACTTTATACAGCGCAAAGAAACTCAGGCATATTTCAGGCGAGATATTTGTACATAGCTTGATCGGCAGCATTCATTTAATTACTCTTTACAAATAATGAAGAATGGGTCGTCGAAAACGACGTAAAGAGGGCGCGTCTCCAGAGCCAACGCTTCGGCAAGTCGACCTGCCTTCGTCAGGGCTACGACTGTTCTTCCTCCTAGAGTGTCATTACAGTTGTGTGAAAGTGGCCGATCAATGGCGAACAGCACCTGCGAACAAGAACACCGCTGATGCCTCTGATGACCTGGCCAAACTTTTTGTTCGGCCAGTTCGTCAATAGCGTGAATGGTGTGGTCATGGCGCTTTACCGTGCAGAGTGCTCTCCGGGTTGGGGAGAGCGGCATCGTAGCATTGATTGATTGATTGATTGATTGATGATTGATTGATTGATTGATTGATTGATTGATTGATTGATTGCAGCGTCCTAGTTGATACCAAATTCATTACCGTGTACGTGACTTATTACGAGTATTTGCGCTTCGCCTTAATCGAAATATGGCTGCAGGAATTCGAAAAGCGCGGCCCTTACTTCACTCCTGGATCCGGAGCAGCAGCGCCAAACCCCTTTCTCAGCGTCTAGCGCCACACACAGACGCGCGAAGACCTCGCGTCCACATTACAAGGCGAGGCATCACGCACAGCAAGACAGCGAAGGCGTGGTGGTGGCATCATCGCATCCTTACCATACACCAGCGACAGCTGGGTCCTGAACGAGGAGAGGGCGTACAGGCGAGATGCTTTGGGCCACTTAATCTTATCCCGGCCGCTGCGGCCGCCGACTTGAAGCGAGGGGGCGGGGAAAGGCGCGGCGCACGCAGCGTCGACCCCCAGCAGCTCGCAGTTTCTGGCCTGCTCGCCAGCGGTTCAGTGGTTGTGGTACTTGCCTGTGGAAGAGACGGCTGCCGGCATCGGAGAAGGGTGAGTGGCTTTCCGTACGCGGCCCCTTACACCGAGCGCTACTTGTTATTTTATGTTGTTTTCGATGTTCGCTGACGTGAGTGTGTCTCGTGCCCGTTATGCGGCCCAGTTCTGCCGCACGCAAGGTTAGGTGCGTGCGTGTTTCTTGTTCGCTTTGGTCCGTGTTGTAGCTGCTTGTCCAGTGCGCGCGTCTCAAGTGGTTTCACGGTCAGCGCTTGCTTGCGGCCTGTCCGATGCGCACAATCGAAGGAAAATGAGGCCGGAGAGCGCGACTATTGTAAGTACGCGTTATTACTGTGAATTTTTCTGTAGCGTCGTAACGTTTTGCGAGGAGAGATCGGACATCTTGGTTGCTTGAAGTACCAGCGTTGCGCTGACGGGACACAGTACGCCAAGCGCAGTTGGAACGGGTCTCTTTCGTGTATTCTGTCACATCGCGCCATCCTTTCGGTGTTGTTTGCATGCCCCACAGCTGGAGATGCCGCACCCGCGTTTTCTGTGAAGGTGCGGCGCTCAGCGTTTGATGGACATTGCTTGCCTTGTGTGTTCTTCTTGATGTTTCACGGGGCACGCTAAATTCACCGTGAGCTTAACATGAAGCTCTTATGGCTCGAGGCTTCTCCTGTTCTGCCGCAGCACCAGTGTTTGTGGGCTAGGTCTCCAGAATGATAGATAGTTGCAGCTTTGCTATTGTCACTCGAAGCGGCTAGTTGGGAACTCGAAGCGCTTCGTTTCCATTTCAGAGCGCGTCAGATAACACGGCTTCGCCCAGCACAGTACCGTATCTCTAAGGTTATGAACTTGCGTGGTCACTGTGCTACAGGTATCGAAGACTTGATTAGCAGCGAATCGTGAACGTTGCCATGGCTCGCTTACGATTTATCCTTTCGTGAAGCATCTTTCGTGGCGGACTCGAGCTTGCTTCGGCAAGTGGGGCAGTAACCACCAACTATGTTGTTCGTAATTCAACTTTATGTGACCTATTTACAGCGTCGTTAATAGCACATGCAGTTTTTAAGCGTGTTTCGCCATCTATTTCGATCTTATCGTTACGTCATCGCAAAAGTCTGCCGTCATCGGAAACTTCTGCCTTCTTAGACTGTTAAATGTGTACACATAGCTGTCGCTAAGTGCCTTTTGCCCACTTGTCATTGCGTCTGTATACTAACTGCATAGTTTAGGCTGTATTGAGTAGTTATTCGGCTGTTGTAGGCATGATCAGACTTGTATTTAGCGATGTCATACCGATGAATGAATGAATGAATGAATGAATGAATGAATGAATGAATGAATGAATGAATGTTCTACGTAGCCCATTCTCAGTAGCGTACTGCGAATATCCATGTGGGGAAATGTTACGGAAGCTTTCCTTGTTTCTGGCGCTGTTAAAATCATTCATTTCGCCGTTCTTATGACTTCGTGCACTGTATATGCGCGTTCTTAAACCACGACACGAATCATATCAACTTAACACAAAACAAAGAGGACATCGCGTAACGTCATTGAGTGTATTATGCAGGCCTTTTGGCTCTTTATTGTTGAAGTGCCGTTAGACAAAGACATTTCAGTAAGACAGAGAAAATATATATATGGAGGTGACGCTGAAGCCCACCCAATTTTCTCCCTCCCCCTGTCGAGCTTGTCTCTCATTGAAATACACTCTGTTGAGCTTGATTACCATCAGTTTATTCTTGATGTCCACCATCATGTCATCAGTCAGATCCACCCTACTTTCTTCTTGCCCCTTAACGTTACCCCTATTATTATGCTTTGCCACGCCACGGTAGTCTACTGGCTATGGCACTCCCCGAAAGCAGCTAGATGAAATTACTGCCGCGGCTGCTGCATTTCGATGGAGGCGAAATGTTGAGGCCCCTGTACTGTGCGGTATCGGTGCACGTTACAGAACTGCAGGTGGAGGAAATTTCTGAAGCCCTTCACTACGGCGTCTCTCATAATACTATCGTGGTTTTCAGACGCAAAACCACTGAAGTCAATCAACCAATTATCATTATGCTTACGAGCGCGGGTGAGATCCCGAATAAATATAAAACATTGGAGTACGCTTGGGCTTCGCCTTTAAGAGTTCATCGCGATAGCATCACTGGGTCCTGTTCGTATCGCCTCCTTGTTCATTGATTGATTAATTGATTGATTGATGTCACTTGTTTTACGTCCCAAAACCATGGTTTGATCGTGAGAGACGCCGTATAGTGGAGGGCTCCTAGAATTTCGACCACCTGGGGTTCTCTAACGTGCACTGACATCGCACAGTACACGGGCCTCAGCATTTCACGTCCATCGAAATGCAGCAGCCGTAGCCGGGATTCGATCCTGTGACCTCCTCATCAGCAGCCTTCGTCGAGACCGCAACCGTCCCGACGTAAACAAGTCCACTTGCCAAAACGTTGTCTCCAGCTACATTCCCAGTTCTACATCGTTTTTAGCGATCTGTTAAACGAATTCTTTGAGTTGCTCCACGACACATTGTTCGCGTTTTCTGCATGTGAGTGGTCGCAGGCATGAATATTCCTTTATTTTGATGGCGCTATAGTTATGTAGAGAGAACGAGAGAGAAAGCTCTTTATTGAAAAACAGAGAATTTTGCCAGCGTAGAAATGGGCGCCTGCATGCTACTCTGCACAGGAGGGAGATTAGGGATTAAAGGCCCTAGAAGTAGGAGGGCGAAAAGAAAAGGATTTGTACATGCCATGTACAGGAAATATATCAGTTGTTTTTTTTTTCAATGTATATGGGCCTTTTTAAGCTTATCGACCAGGTTTATGTCATTCAGAAACTTGAGAGATTTTAGAACTTGACGTTGCAGGGAATGGAAGGACACAGGACCTTGTATTCTTTCGAGATTTAGTGGTGCTTGGGATTTAGTGGTGCTTAAACAACTGAGGAGATAAGTTCTTTCTTCTCTGTATGCCAGGCATTCTAGTAAAATGTGCTCGACTGTTTCATATGCCCCACAGCTATCGCAGTACATTTATGCAGTAATATACGTCACCTATAAAAAGTCATGTCGCAAGGCGTTCTATACATCTCGAATCGGGCCAACATTGTTTTTAGCTGGCTTTCTGCCACACTCTATAAGGTGCGAAAGGTGTCTCACCGGCCATGCGTTGAAATACAACGCGCGTTTCCAAGCATATTTGGCAGAGTTTAGGGCAGACTCCGGATTTCAAGCATAAATAGCATAACCATACCACGTATTAAACGTTTCGAGCTTTGATTTTAGTAGCAACGAATGGCATTTACTCAGTTGACTGCAATGGTGGCAAAATATTGCATGCCGCCGGAATTCATCAGGTAGCAACCCAGAAAACGAAGCTTCATCTGGCAACACTGTTCAAGTAAGCAAAGATGCCTACGGTATGCAAGGTCACGGCGGCACCTTCGCTGTGCTGAGGTTTCTGGATTGCGCCATCGAATCGTGGTGTTTTGTTGAAGACGAAAAGGTGCGTGCTACCGCGGTCACGTCATATTAAATCGATCTAAATGACTTTAGTGGTCAAACGCCGTAAATATCCTTGAGTTTCGCGTGCCAACGTCCTACCTCTTCGGCGAGCTGCTTCAGATATGTTTTGACACTTACAAATATGCCATATATGGCGATATCAGGAATTGGGAATATCAGGCTATATGTTGTATGGGTCCGTATGTGGCCGTATTTGCCCAAATCGTGATAGAGCCATATGTGGCTATAAAAGACCTGCACGAGGAATATCAAGAATGATTCTGACACGTATTCAGCAAGTACGGTCACATACAAACGCGCACCATATATAGCCAGCTATGCATATATGGCCATATAGACATATATGGATATATATGGTGCGTGTCCGCATGTCGCCGTATTTGTCCGATACGTGTCAGAGTGATACATGGCATTCCTCGTGAAGCTCTTATATGTATCTATCACAATTTAGGTAAATACGGCCGCACACGGACACGTGCCATATACAGCCAGATATGCCCAATTCCTGATATCGCCATATATGGCATTTTTGTAAGGGGAGAACCAGGAACCTTCCAGACGAGATGGAGGTTGGGGTAAACTACTGTTTGTGGGTGTCAGACCTCTCAGAGGTACTCGTTTCTTGGAAACGGATTTATTGCCACGAACTTCAGTTGCACAAACAGCGTCCAAAAGCAAAGTAGCGGTAGATACCTGGGCCGAATGCCCCAAATCCTAAAACAAGCGCTGTTTGCGGTCGCTTCTGTATTTCTTGCGAACTGGTGAACTGCCAGCGCACCACGTTGAGTGAAAATGAAACATTGTCCGTATACATCGCCTAACAGAGGCAGGAGTAAAGTGCTTGAGTGTATCGTACCACCCGCTTCACTATACTACGTTGCCCAAGTCGGAAAGTAAGACACCGACAAAATGTCTCCCTCTCGATTTCAGCGTCAGTAACGCGATGGCTGGTGCAGTAAACGAGCGTAGCGAAATTTCGCGTTCATCCAATACACATAAAAGCTGTTAACCAAACGAAAGTACACGGTAATGCTTCGGCGATTGACGGTAACAAAAATAAATAAATAAATAACTCGTTGTTTGATAAGCCCACATGTGATAGTGAAATGAAACACACACACACACGTGCACGCACACCACGTATACAATGTCCTGCTCAACACGGATCAAGAAGCCGTCGTGAGTGAACTGTTCAGAACGAACGAGAATAGGTGTCTTGTCAATTTCTTGCCGATGCGCAGTTTCGTATGCACGTTGCCCGTCTAACGCGTCGTCTGGTTATCTAAGGAAACGGTGCGTTGCGGCTTTTTCGCCTCGATGACACATATTTAGGCGTACAGCAATAGTCTTTTCATTTAACCTTTTTCTTTTTCGGGCAGATGCACGGTCGTATGGCGACCATTAAAGAACTATCCGGCTTTATCATTTTCTTTTCTGCGCGCGATTGCGATAACCTGTTGACTTTATAGGCTGACCCTGGATTGCCTGCTTCCAGGTGCGCCCGCTAGAAGGCGAGAGTTTAGTTGAGAATAAACTTTCGAGTTCATGTGTGTAGTATATTATGTGCAGTATATTATTTCATGTGTGTAGTATAGCATAGGCCTCAGGTATAAACGTGCGATCCACTTAGGTGATACTTCTAAGCCATGAGGTACGGAAGTTTTTATTCAGGTCAGGTATTTTATTTTTCACGAGAAGTGGTAATCAGACGTGAGTAACACTTAAGGACACAGCTGGTGGATAAGAAACAATCACTAACAATTAAAAGCGGACCTAGGACAAAAACGACATTATAGCGTGCATTCGAGAGCACCGCGAAAATTCATCTTTCTTCGGAATGAAAAAGCTAATAAAAATGTTTTGATATACTCGGTAAGGTCATGCATGCGCTAAAAGTCGCCTAAAATTTCTCTTCTTCAAGTAACGTATTTGCAACAAAAGCTCAAATGCAGACAATTGTTTTACTTCACTGGAAGGTGTTGTCGCACTTCTAATAATTTATGCGGTTTTACTTCCGAAATCCACTATATAATTTATAGGTGTACATAAAGGTTACCCTGTGCAAAAATACAGAAGGATCGCACAAACGTTCATAGTACTCAGCTTAGATAATGTGCATGACAGACCGAAATAAGTCCTTCACGCTGGTGCAGCTTCGTGTACTTTGGCGGCTTGTCTCTGGAGGCTTCTCTCTTAACAGACCGAGATACAAACTAGATGGCCCAAGTAAACCGACACAAACAGCGAAATAGCGTGCGTAGGTCAAGTGCGTAGACTTGAGAAAGCTTAATGATCTAGGCCTTCTACAAGCTTATACAGACTTGATATGAGAGCGCACCATTTCTCCTTCTGCCACCCCAGCTATGCATGCGCCTTCTCTGATATCTTATATCTACATCCCTCTCCGCAACGTACACCGCCCTCACGTGGCCACCACATCCTATCTTTCCTCTCGGCAGCGGCCGTTGACAGCGTCGTCGGCCAACGCCCGTGCGGAGACGCATAGTTTCGGAATCGCAGCCAACCGAGATTGAGAATACATCTCGTGCGATAATTTCCAGTTGGAGGACGTGCCGAGACGGCTGTCTCTTGAATGAGAAAGGGGGACGTCGTTCGCTCTCGCTGACCAAGGTCACGCAACTGGAGGACGGGGCTTCGGATAGGAAGGGGGCGGTGTTTACGGTAACCACATTAGAGGAAAGTAGGAGGTGCTTCCTGTTACCGTGGGAACAAGCGCGGGCCCCCTGCGCCGTTTGCGTCGCGACAGGAAGCTCTCGGCTGTCATACGTACGCGGAGAACGTGTTTCTTTTGAGCTGGAGCATAGTGGTTCCCTTCTCAAGACGCGTGTTCATTCTGTTCACTTTATGTACTGCAGCTGTGTACCAGCCACTGAGTGGTCTTGACAAGCCTGTCACTTCGGATTCGGCTACCGTGTGCCCTTGAAGATATGGCGGCGCCTTCCGGGAACCTGGTTCTGGTGGTGAGTGCGGTCGGGTGGCTTCTTTTCTCTCCGTTGCGTAAAGCTGTCTCTCGTTGCAGCAGGCACACGGTTGCACAGCTGATTCCCCACGAATAACTTGCAATCTCGTTAACATTTGCTCTTGAATTGCAATTAAAGCTTTCGTTGATATCTGGGCTGGCTCTTGTCGAGATGGAGTGTTCATAAAAAGTGTCGGCAAGTTCGCGTTACTTCTCACTACCCTGTGTTTCTAGCCGGCTCCGGAATTTCTATGATGTTCTGCGACGAGAGGCGAGTAATTGATGTATAAGGATGCACCGCTTTGTGAATTATGGACACGTAACATTTGTTCGGTTGCTACAACAAAGCGAGACGCATGTTTTTTCTCTATTGCAGCACCCGCATTGCTCGTTACGAAAAAAAAAAAAACGCAGTTTCGCATATGCAGGTGCACTAAATAAAATAACTATGCCGTAATGCAAGGTAGTCTGTTATAAATTTTCGTATTTATGGCTATTGAATTCTTTGTTTTTTTTTAATATTCAGTCGTTGTAAACGTTATCCTGTCAACTTATTCGCAGACATTAAAAAATATGTAAGACTTAATCGCTTGACCGGTGTTGAGTGGTAGTTTTCCGTTCTCTTGTTAGGTGACATATCTTGTTAGGTGACATATCTGTTAGATGACAGTCATCTTGCCGAAGATAATGGCATTTCGGGTTTACGCGAAGGTGGCCAGATTGGCTAAGATTAGGTAGTGCGCGGAGACGTGACGGCGGCGAACGACCCGATCACACCGCTGCGTACGTGTAAGCATTTTAAACTATAGTGCTCGATAGCGCGGTTTTTTTTTTAATGTAAACCATGCTGGTATTATTGCTAGTGACGTCATGGCCGCTTGGCGCAACCAGTGAAGAAGAGACGGTGTCGGTGGGGGCGCCAACATTCGACTTGTATGCTGCGCTGCAATTCGCAGTGGTCTCCTTGTGGGGGATCTCTTCAGCTTGCACTGCGGCAGCCTGACCATGTCGAACGACCAATATTACTTCACGATAGATTTCAGTATATGTTATCACTTGCTTTATACTGCGATATTCTATAAATAGAGCTAGAGTATCACAAGCTACTCTATTCAGCGTGTTCCTGACGGTAACATATCTGGTGTTGTTACTAGTTTATTGGGCTTTTCTGGCGCAGCTATGTGTTAGATAAGATTACATTAATAAATGCACATTTGTGTTTTGATATCCGCTATTTGTATTCGATTCGTGTCCTAAATATTTGATGCACGTACGTACAAGCCTATGAATCAGTACTCAACTGAACAAACTTCTCCTACTTCATACATAAACTGCGCAACTTCAGTTTCATGATTAGCAAACACATTTTGCACTGTAAGAGCCTATGTTTAGTAATGTTGTTGTGCTTACCAGTGCGATTGGATATTGTGAGTGCTTTATTTTTGTCGTTTATCGACATTATTGTTCTGTTTTCTTTGTTTTTTTATAAGAGCTCCAGAAACTGCATGCTAGTCCATGAGATACTTTGGCACTGTTTTTGCCTTCAATCTCAGCATATTCTTGTTTTTGTTACACGTAAACAATAAACGCAATTGAATCGAGAATGAACGAGCTTTGCAGCGTGCATGACGCTGCCATTGCTGCTGACTCATTACACGTGCATCAAAGAACCGTTTCAAGAGATCTAACCTAACCCCTATCTTTTCTGTGCAGGTGATATTCGCAGTTTCTTTTGGACTTGCGGCTGGACAGCAGGTAAGGTCCGCAGTCTACATGTTTAGAGTGAAAACTGCTTAAAATGCATCCTCCAATGTCATTTAGTAAGTGCGTTGTGTTTTATGTTATCGCCTTTCTGAGTTTGCTTGTTTTTTTTTCGCAGTACACGTTATTGTGTTTTATTGAGAATGTGCCTCCCATGGCAGACGTTATCTCGGCATGGCCGTTTCTTTGCTTGTAAGCTTTAGTAAGACCATCGTTTTCTTGTTTTCTTTTTCAGATTCTCTTAATTTTTGCGTAATATTCATGTCAGAGCAGGGTTGATGGTACTCTTTATAGCACACGTACGTTCATTTAAATCGGTGGAATAATCACATTTTGCAAGTGTTGTTTTGTAACAGCTAGTTTATTGAGATTGTATGTAAATAGGCCAAAACAGAGTGCTCAGCAGAAGTTCTATGAGCTATGATAAAATTCCTCAGAAAGCTGGCCGACGTTACAACACATGGACCTACGTTTATCGATAACGCCTTGTCGTACCTGACGCCTTAGTTGTATGTTATGTGGTTGTCGGAAAGTAGTTTCCAGAAATAGAAGACGTTCCTTGGCCATGCTCAAAATTAACGACAGGTCTACAAAGATCCAAACGCATCTTTTGTGCGCTAACGAAAATTGCCTATGGTGAAACGTCTCGTTGGATGCTGATTATGATAATAGATGGTGTTTTACGTGCCAAAACCACTGTATGATGGTGAGGCATGTCTCATAGTGGAGGACGCCGGAGTGATTATGAATGCCTGGGGTTATTTAACGCATGCACCGAAATTGAAGTACACGGGCTCTTTTTTGCCTTTCGCCGCCATCGATATGCTGCCGGCGTGGCCGGGATTCGGTCCCGCTACCTTCAGCTTACCAGGTCAACACGCTAACCGTCATGCAACGCGAGTGTATGACTGTTTAAATGATATGCAGCTAAAGACGATGCGTACAATTTCGTTTCATGCCACGCGGGGTGTAATCATGAGCGGTGTTCGCGTTTATATTCATCACGATGCCGCATGTCGAGTTTCATGGTTCTCCTTCGAATTTGAAGTGCTGCCGCAAGCAAATCAAACTAAAATGCAACTTCCGGACTACGCTAACAAAAATGCCATTTATGGCGATATCCGGAATTAGGCATATGTGGCTAGATATGGCACGTGCCCATATGTGGCCGCATCTGCGCGAATCGTGATAGAAACATATATAACAATGAAAGACCTACACGAGGAATATCGTGTGAGACTGATGCGTATTGGACAAATAAGGCCAAATCCGGACACGTGCCATATATGTAGCCTGATATGCATATATGGCAATATATGCATATCTCACTGTGACAGTCACGATGCTTTTTGTGATGAACGTGTCCTCGGAAATGGTGGAAAGCTTGGAATGTCGCTAGCGCGAGCGCTTCCAAAAGTGGGCTTTTCCTCGTCAGGGCAACAACAGTTGTTCATCGGTTTCAAAAGTCACTTCATCAATTCATGCCTCCATCTTCCCCTGAGCTTCTGTTCTCCTGTTTCCCCGCCACGGTGGTCTAGCGGTTATGGCGCTGGACTGCCAACGCGAAGGTCGCGGGATCGAACCCCGGCAGCGGCGGGTGTATTTCGATGGAGCCGAAATGTTGAGGACCGTGTATACCATGCGATGTTAGCGGGCGTTAATGAATACCAGATGGTCGCAATTTCCGGTGCCCTCTACTGCAGCTTCGCTCATAATCACATCGTGGTTTCGGGGTGTAGAACCTCATTACTCAGTCAAATCATGTGTCCTCCTGATGTCTTTCATGGGATAGTTGAAACATCATGTCCAGCGCTTGATTGATTATGCAGATAAGTAAGTTGTGAAATAAAATTTCTTGTGCGTGCGTGCGCGCGCTTGTGTGTGTGTGTGTGTGTGTGTGTGTGTGTGTGTGTGTGTGTGTGTGTGTGTGTGTGTGTGTGTGTGTGTGTGTGTGTGTGCGCCCGCACGTGCGTGTACATTTCTCGAAGGCAAGGAGTGGTTTGAGGGTGAATTGCAGCTTATAATGTGCATGACTGCACTGATGTTCCTTTCGTTTCCAGGGTAGCCGAAATGCAGCTGCACCGTACGCCGTCGGCGGTGAGTCACCGTTTCACCATTGTGTCACATGGAGTCAAAAAATGTATTTCATGTATTTTGCAGCTCTACTCATTCGTCAGTGCATTATGCTTAAGGCATTACTACACTGATGATTACACGAGGATGGGTTACCAAGCGCTGCTATGTGGGATTCAGCTGCTGTGTAGGAGCGTTCTTAGATAAACATCGATGAACAGATCGCTAAAAACGATTGAGAACAGGGAATGTCACAGGAGCCAACGTTTCGACAAGTGGACTTGTCTTCGTCACGACAGCGACTTGTCTTCGCCAGGACAGTTGCTGTCCTGACGAAGATAACTCCACTTGTCGAAACGTTGGCCCCTGCGACATTCCCTGTTCTCAATCGTTTTTAGCGATCTGTTCATCGATTTAAGCCTCCACCTTCTCCTGAGCTCCTCTTCTTAGACAAACATAACATACGTGTCCGAAATCTCGCATCTTCGCGACGAACGTCGCAAGTCGTCATAAGTGCACGATGATTTGATATTTTATGCTTCACTGCGACGTTTTAGGCCACCATACGGATGTCTTTATTTTTACCACTAGCATTTTCCATTTTGCTGAAACATCATAACCACTCATTTGCTTGAGCGTCTTCAACCGGAACTGACCTGTGAATTACCAAAACTTAGTCGTTATAACATAGTGTGCCAGTGATGATGGTGTCACCTGGGGCTTATCTCTGCAAGAGTTGCAATTGTGAAAAGGGCTTGTCAGCACCCGAACACAAGCTGGCGTTTATTTTCTGTGTCTAGCGTCAGATCTCTCACTGTCTCCATATACTGCCTGCATTTTCTCCCTCCATATACTATCTGGTTTCGCTCCTCACGAATCATTTCGTACGTAGGAGGCAGCAACTCCGCACCGCAGGGGTCTTCGGGAGCAGTCGCCGCGGGCCTAGAGCACCTTCAGGTGGCGCCAGACCTGAAGCAGGCGCTTTCGCTGCGGTTGCCCGAGGACTTTCTGCGTGACCACCTGGGAGACTACCGCTTCAAGAATCCCAACATACTCCTCAAGGCTCTGCTGCACCCCACATTCAAGACGCGCGACCGCAAAGACCGCCATGACTCGTTCGAACCGCTCGACTACATCGGGTCGTTCGTGATGGACTACATCGTGGCCAGGTGAGCGCGCGACATGCGAACTCACGTGCATGTGGTGTTTGAGACACCTGGAATCCTGTCTATTAGATCCGGAGCAGCTTATGGTCGGGGCTATGTCACTCCCTCTCTCCCTCCCTCCATCCATCCGCCGTGAGGCGTCCATACCCGCACTGCGCATGCGCATCCTTCTCCCCCTCCTCTCCTTGTCTCATCTCCTCTCCTCTCGGCATTCCTCCTCTCCTCTCCGAACGGCGCGCGTTGACTTGATTGATCGATTGTGATTCGGTTAGGAAAGGACGCTAATTTCTGCAGCCCATGTAGGGAGCACGGCTAAGCGTCCGTGGGGGTGGGGAAAAGGGAATGAAAGAGATATAGAGGAGAGAAAAGCCGTAGTGGAGGGCTCCGGAAATTTAGACCACCTGGGGTTCTTTAACGTGCACTGACAACGCACAGTACACGGGCCTCTGCATTTTCGCCTCCATCGAAAAATCGACCGCCGCGGCCGGGATCGAACCCGCGTTTTTTGGGTGGCAGCCGAGTACCTTAACCACTACACCACCGCGGCGGACCGCGTTGACTTTCGAAGTGCACTTTCTTCGATGAACCCTTTACCAGCCAGCAAGGAACGAGAACGCGCCCTCGCCCGCGAGAGACAACGCTGGCAGCGTCTGCTAGCGTCAAACCGATGCAAACGCGGTGTGCACCCCCCGTGCTGCTTCGCATCGCCTCATGGTCCCCTTTAGCGGGAGATGGTGTGATATTTCCATTTTGAAACAATGACGTCTACAGGCGACGCTTCAGTGGCAGCCCTCCCTCCCCGCAGCTGTGACTGACCAGTCACAGAGAGGGTTAAATCAAGCCTGTGGCGACTGCGCGACATACACACTCTTCAGTGCGCATGGCCCGCCGGCAGGCCCTGAAGCTACATTGTAATTATAGCAAATTGAGCTAGTTCTTACGTGTTCATCGTGTGTGTCGGGCGTGCTCGCTCAACGATGAGGACTAGGCTGGGGACACGCAGGATCGGTGCTGACTCGCAGTTGAATTTTATTGAGAAGAAACAGATATGTGTGAATTTCATCAAGGTGATCGAAAAAAAGTAATCGAAATACATTTTATAAGGAGGAGGAGGAGAAAGGAATAGGAAAGGAAGGAAGGTTAACCTGGACTGAGCCGGGTTGCTACCCTGCACTGGGGAAGGGGAAGGAAAGTTCAGGAAGATAGAGAGAGAGCAAAAAAAACTAATAAAAAGGCCGCGGCGATGCTGACGTTATGGAAGTTGTTTGTCCATTTTCAAAGACGGTTAATTAGTCCAGTAGCATTAAGGAAATGCAGCAAAGCCTTTGTTGCTTGGCGTAGCTGAGATGCACAGCGCCATGGGGCCTAAGATCATCTGAACGGTGGGACGTGACTTTAGCATCATACATGTGTGCGCGAGATAGCGCACACATGTAGAGAGCCGAAAAATCGATGGCTCGCTAACACATTTCTTTTCGACTGACGTGGCAAGATTCAACAATTTATAGCACCAATTCCTGCCTATAACTCGAAACTATACGTGCGTGCCGCACGCACGCACGCGTCTTCGTCAGGGCGGCCCTGACGAAGACAAGTCCACTTGTCGAAATGTTGGCTCCTGCGAAATTCCCTGTTCTATATCGTATTTTGCGATCTGTTCATCGATTCAAAGTAATTCAATCGTTTACTACAGACAGTGACGCTCCTGTCTCGCGTCCAGTAGTAAATTTGCATTAGAAAACAGTTTTAATTAAGCCATGTGTCGGGGAAATAGAAACGCGACTGAACGCGACCCTTCTTAGGCAGTGATAAGTGGGACATTGGAACCGATTTATGTGTGGGCCAAGCTTGTTCGTTCACAATGCTCACACCTGGCGAGGGAGACCGCTTAAGTTCTCGGTTAAGATTAACGGTGTTCGTCTTTGTCGTAAGCTGTGTGTGCTCCAGGTCGCTGCCGAAGGCAGTCATTGAACTAATTAAAGTACTAGAAGTCTTCTAGCCTAAATTTGCCTTGCCAGTGGGGTGATGCAAAGTCCGGTAGAATTGGCATTCCCAGTGCATGCGTCGACAAAACCGACGACTAGAAAACATTCGTCCTCTAACTCGAGCCATTCAAACATCCTCTGGCAGGCGAAATTTCAATCCCGTCTCGACCAGAGCCCACAAGTATTGAGAAAGAGGCAAACGACGCTTCGCTGTAAGAACTAATAACCCGATTCCATGGACATACCAAATGTTACTGAGGTAAGAATCCTGCAGCGTTCAAATGAACATTAGTACAAGGGAGGTGTGTGAGTGCTACATGTTTATGCCGAACCTTTTAACCAAACCCGCGACATCGCTCGATAAACTGTCCACATGGACAGTGATAGTGTCATGTCCATGTGTACATCAAATCTGCATGCAGGTATGTGCTGATGAACGCTCGCAACAAGTCACAACATCACATGGCTCAGGTGAAGGCATCCGTACTTCGCCAGGACTCACTGGCCTACTTCGCCGTGAAGAACGACTTCCACAAGTACGTGTTCGTCGACAGGCCTGTCGAAAAGGCTTCACTGAGGGAGTTCGCCGATGGCCTCCGCAGTATCCAGGTACGCCTCCACGAGATGCCCATAGAAACCGACAAAAAGCACCGCATGGCTGATCAGTCTGCCAAAGTAGCTGAGCTTACCACAATATAGTAACAAAAGTTCGCGGCTTACAGGCATCTTGGCAAACATGATACTCTGCCTTGGTAATGCATGACCCTTCTACTTCAATGGATAACTGCATGTCTCAAAAAACCATACGTGCTTGTGAAAGTTGTAGTAGGAACATGTGCTCGCATGTTCAACTTAAAATTGACCTTTTCCTAGGTAGAGAGTCCCGTAATGATTTTTTTTTTCTTTTGAGGTCGTTCATTCAAGCACTCTGCAGAATAATTAGCGACGGGTCTTTTCTTTATAGAATTCAAAAGCTATTGCTTGCAGCTTATTTGGAAGTCTGTGGACCGCAGAAAGACAAAATAGGCTTAGTAAAGACCATAGCACAAGCTCTTATGGATCTTGTTGCGTGATTGTTACTAACAAATATTGCACCTGAATGTAGTAACTTCAAATGAAGTAAGAAATGCGGTTCAAGAATACCAGAAAGAGCGCATGCAGAATGATTGAAAATTAATGTAACGTTTGCTTTCTCGTAGTATCAAACAAAACGCAGATAAAGGAACACAGGTACTCATGAATAATCACAATAATCACAACAGAGCTGTGAATTATGCCATTCAAGTGTTAAGACGTACCTGCCATAATCCGACACTTCATGAGCCAAAATGTGAGCTTTTCGTGAGGTTACATGCTCTCAAAGAGACCCTGAAATATTTTTTGAACGTAGATAATGGTGCCGATGAGTCGTGGAGGCTCCTTTTAACCAAAATCCAAAGTTATATCCGAACCAAAAATCCAATACATTTGAACTAAAATAGTATATCGCTGCGTGCACCAGGGACTATCCAATTTGGTTTCAGACACAATGGGGAATCCCCTGTTCTTCTCTCAAGAAATTATGTCACCAGGAGCAGGTAGTATTGTCGCTCGACATTCCTCGCTGTTCTTAAAGGTACAGACACGTGCATTTCCTTTATACAGTAGAACCTCGTTATAAAGAACCTGGATATAACGAACTATTGGATATAACGAAGAATTCGCAATTCCCCTTGAAATTCCCATTGATGAAATTGATATTTGCTATAACGAACTAATGGTTATAACGAAATAATTACGGCTCACCCTTCAACTTCGTTATAACAAGGTTTTACTGTATTGATGTAGTCAAACTGAATAAACAAAGCACTACTAAGCATGTTTAGGTGATCGTGAAATGCAGCAATGCTAGTTTCTGCCTTGATGCGACTTTGCCGACGCTCTGGCAGCTCTGTTTCACCTTATTATTCGTTCAAATTACAGCGTAACTTTTACGTAATTTGCAACATATTCGTAACTCGTAATTTGTCGCAAGAAGAGCAGGTAATTTCCAGCTGAATCTCAAAACGAATAGCGAATTGCCTGATCTGTGCAGTGCAATAATACTTGGCTTGCATGTTCGTAGGAGCCTCTGCGACTGCTCCGCACCGTTATCTGACTATGCTCGAGAAGTGTTGCTGGGCCCCTTTTAAAGCTCCAAAGTATTTGAGATAATCAAAGATACAGCTGAGACGTGTTCTTTAAATGTGTGTGCCAGCTTCCTGTCGCGCATGACGTAAAAAACGTCGCCTCCAGGCTAGCCAGTTATTTGCGAATGAAATAAAAATTACGCTGTGTTGTCAAGTAAGCAGTGACTAGAATTTCGAGACTTTTTTTTTTTAACTTTCATCAAATTGAACAAGATGCTAGCGCATATGCTGACATCCGTGACATCGCGCTGACATCACCGGCACTGCCATTCAGACGCATTTTTTAATAAGAATATTTTGCGCATTTTCTTTGCGAATGCCCAAGTTCGGTGCACGCTGAATATTACAACACTCCTGTTAGAACAATGAGCGCCGTTGGTGCAAAACAAATACGTTTCAGAAAGTCCTTCCAGTAATTTTTCCGAACTTACTCATGTTGAGATTAATTGTCAGCGACCCCAATCTAGTTATCGCCTTTTGCTGTTCCATTTCTTAATTAAGAGCAACGTTTTACGACAGCGCGGTATCACCGCTATAATTTTAACGGCATGTGCAGCGGGATTGTCTTTCCAACTTATCGCTCACTTGCATGCGATGTTCTCGTGTTTAGCGCTTTTTCCTTACGACGTTCTCTTGTACTCTCTTTATCTGCAGACGTTATCTGATCTGAAGTACGCGAAAAAGAAGCGTAGCTTCGTCTACAAGTTCTTCAAGTCTGTCATCGGTGCCATCTTCGTCGACAGCGGCTTCAACGTCCAGGTGGTCGAACCAATACTACTCAAGATGCTCAAGCGTGACATTGACCTTCTCCTGTAGGTCAATCACCATCGCGAGTGACCGCTGAGCTCACTCACTTGAAGTTTCTATGAACTCCGATGCATATTTTTTTCCCCTGTGGTTCAGCCTGGATGCATTATGTTCTGTTGAACTGTTGCGCTGGCCACGTCGCGAGGCTCGTAAGATACAGTGCCCCCCCCCCCCGTCACGCTATGAATTACTTAACAGCGTAGTTTTGATGTTGTGCACTGCTTTTAGAACCGTGAGTCCCTTATCTCCGAGCCTAGAAGTACGCAGTGAAACCTCGTTGATACGACCCCGCTTAATACGTTTTCCGGATAACACTTTTCTTTTTCCGGGCCAAGAACAATTCACAGCCGCACTGCATTTCCATGCTAGCAGCACTTGTTGTTGGGCATGCCGGTTCAAACTGAATTTTAACAAAAGGTGCAAACCACATTGAATGTTTGTAACAATTAAGCGTCCCTATAACCTATCTGGCGCTTATTCGGTGTGTTTTCGGGCACACTTGTTATGAATTTCGTATGAGGTTGGTGTCCTTCTTTTCTTTTCTACACAAATTTCCATGGGACTGACACCATTTTTCGATTGATATGATTTGCTTTCCGATTGCTTTGAAGGTCTTATCAGCGAGGTTTCGCTGTGTTATCAAGAGACATTGAAAATTACTGACAGGAGGAAGAAAACAATTTCTCTGAGCTGAACGGTTTCGACTTTGCTACACTGATTTGCGAAAGTGACGTCGCTTCACTCGGGCCACCAATAGAATACTTCTGGCCTGAAGTCAGATAATGTTGTAATAAAGCTACTCCATTCTGGCTCCGAATACGAAAAACATCGGGTGTCATTAAAACTGCCCATAAGAGAATCTTCGTGTTCTACTGTTCTAAATTCAGAGGTCTGAATATACGAGTCAGTATGATCGTTCACCAGAGCAACATGCGTTCATTGAGCACACTGAAGGAACAAGTATATCTCGCCTAGGCAGGGCCTCACAGGGTGTTGGCGACACTGCGAGGGGCGAAATTGTGTTGACGACGACAATGCATCAGCTGGCCTGGCTACTGCACCGGTTGGATTGCGAACAACGGCGAAGTCGTTGCGGCAGTAGGTTGAGAATGCACTCCATGCTGTACGAACGGCAGGCAGGCAGGCAGTGTTTAGAACTTTACTGTTGCACATAATCAAGGGATTTGTCTCTTGGAATGACCCTGGAGTTACTGGTACAATGTAATGTACCAATGCCTAATCGCGTGCGGAAGGAAAAGCAAAAATAACAGCAGCTGCCATTCCAGTAAATGCTGTTAACCATTGAGAATGGGGCGTATTTTGCTTTTGATGTCCGTGAACCGAAGGGGGTAGTACCGTTGAGCAGGCGGCGTTCCGACGGTGTACATAGACGTACTCTTGCATGGAGCAGCTCTGTTCCTATCTACACTATTCGCGTCCTGCAGGCGGTCTTCTGTGTTTTCGTATTAAACTAGTTCTGCCTTATGTGTACAGGCCGTGTCTGGTTTATTTGTACGCTGGAGGCGCATGGGCCTTTGCCATGCGTACGCGAAAGGTACGCGAAATGCGTGCAATGCAGTGCGGGCTTATATATTCAGAACAGCATCGTCTGGTACTCCTGACAAGGTGTACTAAATCATGATGGTAAGTGCACACCTCACAAGCAATGTCAAAGTGTGAATTCAGGTTGCCTTGTAGACAGCGTATCGACTGAACACGCGTGACTTGCAAGAGAAAAGCGTTGAGCGAGGCTACATATCAAGAAAAGCCGCCATTTTCCAATGTTTTAACAGGCTGTTGTTGAGCCCATGCGTGCTGAGCTGACCTTTCTTAAAGATGAACTCGCTGTTTCTTGTCATATTTCTGGTTAATATACTCCACCGTTAAGGTAAACGGAAGGGTCGGGGGGGAGGGGGGAGGTGATACCTCTTCCCGAAATCTTTATATGTATTTGTCTATATGAACAAATACAAGCACCTACAAGCCCACATGAAAGCGTTCAGACCCGCCCCCTTTCCCTAGAGATAACATTCTGACTACACTACTACTGAGAAATGAGGCAATGAACTTTGCTTCCAAGGGGAAAGAGAGAGAGAGCGTACAATCCATTTAGCACGCTAACGTTTTTCTTACCTGTAGATGTTCTTATCTATAGCGCTGCTGAAATAAAGCCTACAGCTGCTCTGACTTACAACATCGTCAGCCAGGCTCAGCGAAAGTCTTATCGATTACGGTTCGAGACCGGTAAATGTCAATGGTAACACGCGTGGAGCAGCGCCGTCTCAGTAATAAGTGCTAGAAGCGCGGACAGGAATGGCATTGGAGCATAAGGCCTCGCTACAAAGTTGTAGACCTCTGCGGATTTTACAGGCAGAAAAAGTCTTGAATTCTGGCCGAAATAACCTTTGTTCCGAGGGCTCCGACGAGAGTTAGCTGTTCTATCTGTGGTCCTTCGTGCTGCCTTATCGGCTAACGCTGCTTTCGGGATACTGAAAAACTCGCGTATGTAGCGTCCCTATGAACGCCGTAATGCTATAATTTCGGAAACTCCGCATTTGCAGCGCGCAGTTCTACGCTTGGATACATTTTGCGTGCGCCCCAAACGTGCTATGTAGTCGAAGCAAACTGGCGCTATTCTTCTTTAATGATTTGCCTGGTGAGATTCTTAGCGGCGACAATGTCTGTTGCTCCTCTACAAACTTAAAGTTGTTCACCGTTGTTATATATATATATATATATATATATATATATATATATATATATATATATATATATATATATATATATATATATAACAACATTATGTTAGCATTATAACCTTATAACAACATTATAACATTATGTAGCATTACTGCATTTCGCCCCCAAATCAATCCTCGCGAACGTGCGCCGACACTCAAATGAGCGTCGGAAGGCACACATTAACAAAAATCTGCAGTGCATGCGATCGAATACGTAAGTTGCTAAAAATACAATTGAAAAACGTTCAAAGTGTCGGGAATAGTACTGTATCTATACACCACTTCCGTACCTTTTTATAAATTTCCGAACGCAAACCACACACACCCATACGCACCGACACAAATGAAAAATAGACCACCATTCAGCGAAGAGTGGTGGTCTATTTTTTCATGCGTGTCGTTGTGTGGGTGTATGTGGGTGGTTTGCGCTCGTGAATTTATGAAATTATGTCTCACCAACTAGCCAAACAACTCCTGAATACCGCAGCTTTCTCTCGCCATTTCGTTGTTCGACTCCACTCTCGTACATCGTGCGTGAAGTTGTGGTTCGTAAAACGGGACTGAATGACCCCATCAATGACAGCTCCTGACTTCCCTACAACACAGTGCGTCGTCTCAATGTGCGGTTCGTACGCAGACCATGTTTATGCAAACCCGAGCGACCCAGTGTTGGCGTGGTGATTCACCCTTCCGCTGGTGCAATGAGGTCACTCGTGATGTGCCGGGCAAGGTCAAGAAACACACACGCCAACCGCTTTCGGACTCTGAGTCCGAGTGATAGCGGTACGGAACGTCGGCAGATTAAAGAAGCAGATAGCTTGGTTCTCCTTTTACATGCAAAAGATAGCGCCCTCCTTGCACCCCTTTTATAAAGCAAAATCCTTAAAGGGCAACTCCGGCGATTTTTAAGTGTCCAAGGATCTCATGAGATTTTCAATGTACCTTCTCATGGGTACTGTAATAATATATACCAAGTCAGACATATGCAAATCCTTTAGTTTTTCTGAAAAGGAATTTTTAAATTTTTTAGCGAATTCTCATGAGAGCCAGCCTGTGTTTTTGACATCACAACCTTCAACGCTGGCTACTCGAGCAGGCGGACGGTCAACAGCAAAGCGGTGATACTTCAGCGCTCAAACCGTCGCTGTCAAGTTAAGAAAAGCTGGCATAACTCAATATTATCGTCGGATGACATCGCAGCTTTCATATTTCTGGCATTAGCTCCATGTCTACGATGGCGGTGAGTCTGTGACTTCATCGCACAAACTGCACGAAGCATCTACCCGTCTCGGTTTCTTCTTGAACGCATCGTTCGTTCTGTCATTTAAAATTACTGGTGAGCTTCTCGGCAAATTTAATCATCCTTCCTGCTACAGGAGACAGCAGTGGTATTGGAAAACAGCGATATCAGGAAATGGTGAAAACCACCGGAGTGTCTCTTAAGTGTCTGATGCCGTGATGATGATCTCGAGCGAAATATGGTTGGCACAAAAGTGAATCAAAACCTGCAGATATTGCAAATACCTATGACCGATCGCGAAGAGCTCATCCCCGCACGGAGCGATGACCTTGACATGGTGGGTATACCTATACCCATCACCTGTGGCGCATACCCAAACTCGGGACACAAGGGTATGTGCCTCACGTGATTTTACATGGAGCAGGATCACGCTGCACGATTTAGAATACACTGAAAAGGAATAAGTTTTCGTACATATGGAGAATATCGACCTAATTGCCAACGTGGGCTCTTACTTATTCAGGATAATTAAGTCTAGCAAACGTCTCGCCGAAAACATGTGATGCAAATGTACGACTTAATGTATTATTGCTTTACTAAAAGTGCCCCATCAAGATTATGCCTTCGATTGTCATACAGTCCTGTAACGCAGGTCAAATTTGTTTCTATTTTTATTTTGACTATACGCATAAAAACAAGCTCCGGTGTTGAAAAGAGTAATTCTCTCGCTCTGCGGAACAGGCTAGAATTCTAGAACATTGTCTCGCGAGATACCGCGCGGTGTGTTACAAAGGTGAAAATCCCGGTTAATACCTTCAGGCACAGAGCCGGCTCAAACACTTCGAAGCAAGTTTTCCGTTTGCAACGTTGCGAAAGGGCCCGGGATTCTGTCGGGCCGTGCTAACAAAGCGCGAGTCCGGTTAACTCGACTATGCACGAAACAAGGAAACACCCCCCCACCCCAGCGATGATAGCGACCATTTACTTGCTCACTACACATTGGAGCTTTCTTTTGTTTGGTAATTGTACGCAATAAAGTCAGAGGAACGACGTCGAAGCAATGTAAAGAAGGGCAGGCAGTGACAAGAGTGCATTTACCTTACTTAACCTAAGCGACGAGCGAGTACAGAGGTTAACATTTCGCCGAGCAATTACAAGGAGTATAAACGACTTGGGGCATTAATCTTTAAAGCCGCAATTCTTTCTATCGTTGCTTCGTGTTTGTGATTTCATTTTAACACTGGTGGCTGCAGTGAGTGCATCGAAAAGCTCTTTTAGTAGCATCTGCAGCAGGTACCATCTCTTGGTTTGGTATCTTGTTTTCTGTGTAAGCAGCGAAAGAAGAAAAGGTCATTCTCCTGGTGAGATTTGAACTCGATTTCTCGGCATGCGCCCTCATGGTTCGGGGCGTAATCGTTGGACTGCTGTATTTAGTATAGTTACAGTTATCGTTCTTTCTTGTTATTATTATTTCTTTCCAAATAACCGCTTAATTTTTATTTTTCAGTTCATTCACTCTGGCTCATTGATCCTGCACATTTCCAAGAAAGAAACTGAAGGAAATGTAGAGTCACTACACTCACACTCCTTTTACCTTTGTTTTATTTTTAATACTAAGCCTTGCACAACGCAGTTCATGGCCAACCACCTTGAGTAGGTTGCGGCGTTTCGCGTAACAAAAACGACAACAGCAGCAGCAGCAACAAGAACAACAACTGCACTACTGCTATACCAAGCAGAGAGGGGTCGGACGCGGCATTCAAAGGTAAGGCAATCCCTCAGAAAAAAAAGAACAACAATGTTCATACAGAAATGTCGTCATGGCTTAGACCGAAATTACTTTCCGTTGCCACTTCTTTGGTCGAGTTCCAGTGCTAGAGTAAGGTTGTTACCCCATGTTTTAAAGTTGTTGCCTTTAACACCACACCTCACGAAGGCGTGCACTTATCCCAATCCCTTCCTTTTACTTACAATCTAGCCTGATAGGCTGACGCTTCTTGCCGCGAGTATGTGGAGATAGCCGCGTTAGAACACATGCCCCGACAGTGTTCTCTATCACGCTCTATCAGCAGGAACGACAGATCCATGTGAGGTGTGACCAACTCTGGGCTGTTGGTCAGCGGGCCCGTGACGCAGCTGTCGGTCCCTACATGTATGGGAGCTAGAGGCTCGCTTCGTGATGAATCACAATCTGCAGGATATCAGTAGTTCCTACAATTCATCCATCTATCCAACCTAATCTGCCAACATGCGCATGGCTCTCTCGGAAACCGTCATAATCCACGCAATCAAAGTAGTTCTGATCAGAACTTAACACACAATCTATTGTAGCCTTTGTAGTCCTGTGGTCTTGATTATCACTCATTCAGGGAAGAGCGAACTCTTCACAAACCCTCTAAGCGCTACTAAAAGTCCTACTCTCTACTGGTTTGTCAGAAATGCCTTCAATGCCTCCTAACGTTCCCAATGCCCTATATTTCTGGCGAGTTTCTTTATTTTTACTGTTCTGCTTACTCACACCAGACTATTACTCCAGTACAGGAAAGCAATCGCAGGGGTCTGTCTTTCAGTAATAATCTGTGCATTTTATTTTTCCTGTTTGTACTTCTTACCACCTTATCTCTATCTCTCTACAAATAAAAAAATATTGCATTCGCCATGGTCCGGCATCAAAAAAAAAAAGCCAGGCTTGCGCGGAACCGCAGGACAGTGACAGCATAAGCTGGAGGAGCGACCTTATTAGAGGCCATTTTAAACACTTGAGGAAACTAGTGCAAGTAGATGTGGTGGGTATCCCCTGCGCCATAACTCTTATCATTTCGCCAAGTAGGGAAGTAGCCACTACGCCATAATTACTACGGTATTGTAACGTGCAAATCTGTATAACTGCACATCTTAGAGCGTCTCTTGGCGTCGTTTTCCCGAGAAGGAACCGAACTCTCGACCCGGCGCCGACAGCGAGCTGCTGTTTGGACTTCTCTCTGCACAGCTGTCTGTTGTACCCGACGTTGCCTTGCTGCAGCCGCACACCTGGATTACAGCGACAGTGACAATGTATGGACAGCTAGAATCTTTCATTTAACGCACATTTCTTCTTTTTTTATGTAAAAGGGTTTGATAACGCTTGACCTTTGCGTTCAGAAGGGTCGTGAAACGTTTTGTGAACGTTTTTTTACAAATAGTGTAATCGGAATACTGACCCTCCGAACTATAATATGTATTGTTTAGTGGCACCGTCTGCGTTGATTTGCAGCTATGAAAACATGGTTTCGATTTCATAGCCGCGCGCCCTCCCCTCAGCCCTGCAGCTGACGACATGTCAGTCGCCACCACTGTCTCCGAGATTCGAGCCTCTCGGAGGTCATGGAAAAACTAACTGTGCTGCAGTCTTGCTGCCGTACGTTGTCACCACAAGGGTTCCTACTGTTTCCTTACTTTCTAGGTTTCATAAAAAAATCTCTTATATTAGAGCAAACAAAAGTTGCCGACGTGTTAAAAGAACCTCAGGCGGTCGAAATTTCCGGCGCCCTCCCATACGGAGTCGCTCATAATCATTGGCGGTTTTGGGACGCAAAACCCCAGAATTGGCAAATCAATCTCGCTCTCTCTTTATGGTTATCTATCCGTCCATTCATACATCTGCCTTCCTATCTGTCAACCCACCGCTTTAATTGCATACTATATATCCATGTACGTATGCGTATATGCATTTATGTTTCGCCAGCATTAAACATGTTTTGCGGTGTCCGCCCGCTGCTACTGCCGCTGAGACGTGACCTATCAGGATTCCGGGAATTTCGAGGCGTCGGCGGTCCCCCTTGCTCCAGAGCTCTCCTCCGTCCCCTCTCCATCAGCAGCGACAATCGCCGCGACAGAAAACACGCACCGCTTCCCCTCGGCTTTAGTTCCAGCGTCCATCGGCTCAGATAACCACGCGTGGTTCCACTAGCCCCCACGATTGCACCGACCCGCCTAAAGCAAGGAGCAACATGAAGACGACACTGCCTTCCGTTGGCTTCACTCGAGACGGGACAGATTGCTGCAGCCCCCCTCCACGCCACGCACGGCATCACTGTGACTCAACCGACCCCCCCCCCCGCCCCTCCCAACCTTCCTCCCACCCTTTCCCTCTTTCGACATTTTCTTGTTCGGTGCAGTATATAAGTGTCATGGTCCCAAGATGTGTGCACTTTCGCTGCTGCGTGTCGCCTGACCCGCTTATGCGGTATCAGATGAATCATCGTCAGTTTTGTCCATGACTTGAGGGCGCCGTAGATTTCCCTCCCCATCTTGAATGACCGCCTCGTTAACTCGCCTGAAATCCACCACATTAACGGAATCGTGGCGAGAGTCTCTCAGTTCATAGAGTTTCGCGTGCTTCATTGTAATGATGACGTGCCGGAGTTGCGTGTGCCAAAATCACACGGTTATGAGCCACGTAATAGCGTAGTGTATAGTCCAGATTAATTTTGACCGCTTGTTGTGGCCGAAACTAAGCTTAGATCAGGCCTAAATCTGGCTGCACGAGTGTCCTTGCATTTGGCCACAACTAAAAGGAATATCCGCTGTGGACAGCAGTCGAACTCCTTTCTTCAATTTCAGCGGTCCTACAAATTAGCGACCGTACGACCACGGCAGGTGCGAGTTTCATTTCTACATCGGTCCATGTTCTTCTTACATCTTCTTTCTCTTTTATATTTCTTTTCATCAAATTGCTGACATCATTTGCTAACGCACTGTGCGATGCACTTCCTAGCCTTCTTGCCAATAGATTATTCGCATAGAGAGCAATATGGTTGACTTGCTGAATATCGAGTCCGACTTGAGAGTGCATGACAAA
The DNA here is from genome assembly GCA_013339685.2 of Hyalomma asiaticum. Classification (NCBI taxonomy): domain Eukaryota; kingdom Metazoa; phylum Arthropoda; class Arachnida; order Ixodida; family Ixodidae; genus Hyalomma; species Hyalomma asiaticum. Next base: position 31,748,445 of record CM023489.1, read on the forward strand.
ATCCCGTCATGCACTCGACAAAGGCTTTTGTGCTGGCAGTGGAATCGTCAAACACTATTTTTAGTGGTCGTCGTCCTTTGTTTGTTTGTTTGTTTGTTTGTTTGTTTGTTTCAAATGAGTCGGCTTCGAAAGCCGTTAATCTCGCCACAGCTTTCTCTTCAAAGCCGGCCTATCACTCTTCGCGGGCCCCGCCACGGTGGTCAAGTGGCTATGGTAGTCGGCTGCAGATCCGAGGGTCGCGGGATCGAATCCCGGCTGCGGCGGCTGCATTTCGATGGAGGCGAAATGTTGAGGCCCGTGTGCTATGCGATGTCAGTGCACGTTAAGGAAGCCAGGTGGCCGAAATTTCCGGAGCCCTCCACTACGGCGTCTCTCATAATCAGAGCTGGTTTGGAACGTTAAACCCCACAAAATAACAACACCCCACCTCCCTCTGTTAGTTTCGTTTAATATTTATCATTTTCCCAAAGCGAAAAAAAAAATACCGCCGCACGGACAAGATGTACCGATGGGAGTTCAAGATAGGGCCTCTGCGATAACTTTAGTCACGATGAGAGCAGACGCCCTCTGGAAGTGGCCACGCTTCCTTGCATTTAGTGTACTGCGTGCAACAGTTTCCAGCGCTGGTGGGTGTTGCCCTCACCGAAGGGTCGCCGAGTCGCCGGGAGCCGCTGTCACTCGAGACGACGCCCGCTTGAGTAATGCCAAGCTGCTGTTGCTGCTGCTGCTGGCTGCCGCTGCTGCTGTGTTTTTCTTTCGTGCTCGCTTTCTTACGAGTCACGTGGGTCTCGACATCGAAGACGTCACACGCGTGACGAGACTCGGAGGAGGAGAGAGTTCGGAAGGCCGCGTGGCTCGGTGTCCGAACGCGCACGCGTCAACTCGAAGGCGGCTAGTGTGAAACTGGATCCATATCGAAACTTTGTTGGACCCACTGGACATCATGGCTGACACGAAGACCGGTGTCTATGTTTTGGTGAGTACTGCGCCGGAAAGTGCGCCATACTTGTATGTTGCGCGCTGTTGGGAGTTATGCATGACCGCGTGCCTTTCAGAATTGCTTGTCATTTTATTTTGGTGAGAGTTGTTTATGCTTCTTAACAAACTAGGCCCGATGTGAGGTAAGCAGTGCTGCGCTGGCATTTTGCTTCGTTTGCTGTTTACAAGTGGTCCTGTGCCTGTTAGGAATCAATTGTAGTTTGATTTCGTTTGAAAGCACTCTTGCGTGCCGTTGTTCGCCGTGGTAGATACATGCGTAAAGCATTCCAAAGACTAACTGCCAGAAACGCAGCTTATATTGTCACGATTCGTTTTCGGTGTTCCATTGTCTCGCGGCGGTGTCCTAGTGGCTATGGCACTTGGCCGCTGATCCGAAGGTCGCAGGATCGAATCTCGACCGCAGCGGCTGTATTTCGATGGCGGTGAAATGTTGAGGCCCGTGTACTGCGCGATGTCAGTGCACGTTAAAGAACCCCAGGTGGTCAAAATTTCCGGAGACCTCAACTACGGTGTCTTTATTAACCAGAGCTGGTTCTGGGACATTAAACCCCAAAAATCGATCTCATAATCATATCGTGGTTTTGGGACGTAAAAGCCTAGAAATTATTATTATTACCTGTGTGTCATTATGTCGAAAGCTTCATGTACCGCATAGAATGCGAAAAAAAAAGAAGTGACAGGCGCTGTCGGCGTCAATACGATTGATACAATGGATCGTACGAAGTCTTCTCGTCCGCTTCGTAATCACCAGTATTGGCATGGCAAGGTACGAACAAGACGACAAATAGGTGATGACATCAATAGCATGACACACTTCCTATTGATGTCACGATTAGCGATAATGCGATCAGGTGTGGTGCATGCGCGCATTCCTTCTGCAGGTGTATATGGGTAGGCGACACACCTGATTGAATATTGACGTTTACGGCCTCCGTCGCGTTACATCCGAGTGGTGTCAAATTAATTTAGAGAGGGCTTAACGCTACCCACGTCAAACAGTCTTTATGACAATGTGTACTGGCATTCGCCGTCGCTCAAGTCACCTGGGCATGAGATCAGAGACAGGTGTGTTTGCCCTTGCGCGGGAGTGAAACGGCGAAAACTGCTACCTTCCAAAGCCTGTTCACAAGCTAGGCACGATTTGTGTGTGTGTGTGTGTGTGTGTGTGTGTGTGTGTGTGTGTGTGTGTGTGTGTGTGTGTGTGTGTGTGTGTGTGTGTGTGTGTGTGTGTGTGTGGAAAGGGGGGGGAGGGGGCGAGGTTTCGAGGCCCGTAGGCAGGGATATTTTTTCGGGAGGGGCCCACTTGCTCAAGGCCTTCACTGTTTCATAAAAGCATTTATTTTCATTACTCTTTTCGGGCCCCGCCACGGTGATCTAGTGGTTATGGCACTCGGCTGCAGATCCGAAGGTCGCGAGATCGAATCCTGGCCGCGGCGGCTGCATTTCAATGGAGGCGAAATGTTGAGGCCCGTGTGCTGTGCGATGTCAGTACACGTTAAAGAACCCCAGGTGGTCGAAATTTCCGAGGCCTCCACTACGGCGTCTCTCATAATCAGAGCTGGTTTTGGGACGTTAAACTCCACAAATCAATTACTTTCTTCAGTAAGGTAAGCGGCATGTACAAAAAGTGACTTTTAAACGCAACGTTATTAATAGGCTTAAATTTTGTTATTAGTATCACACTACGTTATCAACACTACCCCCAACCAAAATTTCGGAGGGGCCCGGTTCCCTAGGGCACCCCCCCCCCCCCCCTGTCTACGGGCCTGATGCTTGTCGCAGTTGGTTTCGCTTTGCTTTTCTTTCTTTCTCCCTATTTTCCAATGCATGCAGCGAGCAAACGTGCGCGAATCTGTCTTTGCACTATAGCGTCTACGATTTGAACAGCAAGAGCTTACGCAGAAAGCCAAAAAAACGCGCCGCACAATACAGCAGAATCACAACGTGTTTCATTCAATTATAGTGATGTAGCTCGCTCGAACTGACTGGCCCTCATGTCACTGATAAACGAAAGAAGCTAAGATAATCACGTGACAATCTTGAAACTATAATCATGAAAAGCTTAAAGAAGAGAATCATGAGAAACGAACCCTGGTGACGTGATAGGCAAGCGGTAGAGTGGAATACACGGTCAGGCGCCACTGAAGGTTACCGCGTCCAAAACAACCTCGAGCGGTCTGGCAACCATGAAGGACCTAGCCCTACCCGAGAGACACCGCGCACTGGCGTCAGATGAGGTTGACTTGCCAGCCAAGGATAGCTTAATCACGTGACGCCACCACCTAGTCTTTTTTTTTTCTCCAAACCCTAGATTCACGAAAGATTGCTGTCACTTATGTATCGTATGGCTTGTTTACAAACACAGTCAATAAACGTTAGAAGCTTCAAGTATAATTGAAATAAAATGCGCATATAGTTGCAGAGCATACTTGATTGACATCTGGGGTTTGAGTGTGTCAAAACCACATGATTATCAGAGACGCCGTAGTTGAGGGCTCCGGAAATTTGTCCCTCCTGGGGTTCTATAACGTGCACTGATATCACACTACATATGGGCCTCAACATTTCGATTCCATGGAAATGTAGCCGCCCTGGACGGGATTCGATCCCGCGACCTTCTGATCAGCATCCGAGTGATAGCCGCCAGACCACCGTGGCGGGGCATAAAGCATATTTAAGAACGCCAACGTGCTATGTGTACTTCGTTGGCTTGGGTGTGTGCTCGCGTTTGTGTGTGTGCTTGGTTTCTTTGGCTCGCGCTGTTTACGCGTGTCTGCCGTATATTTTCTTCGTGTGCCGTATTTTGTTCATAGCATTCATTTGTGCTGTGGTCATGCCGCCTTCCAAGCTTATCGTGTTTTCGCCAAACGTCCTGTCAGTCCAGTCACTAGCAGTTCGAGCTTTTTCGCTGTACTATAATCTGTCACCCCGATTTGATGGACTGCCTGCACAATTCGCATTTCCTTTATTGCCTACTCATGTAGATAGATATCAATGAAATATCAGCCTAAGGGACTATGCCTCACCGTTAAGTAGGTTAATGCGCTAGATGGGTCACGGAAATTACAGGAATAGAAAGGCTGGTTAAATACTTAAGGAACAAGTAATGTTGACCAATTGTGTAACGTTTCGCCCGTTGGTATAGCATGGCGTTTTGGCGGTGGGTTTGCTGGTGCAGCGCCAAAGCTGTTTCTGTTTTCTGTGCTGTCTTGTCCTCCGTTAGGTGCGCTGCACTCTGTACTGCGTTTCATACATGAGGTGGAATGCTATGAAAGCTACGCAAGTAGTCCGTAATCAAGAAGAACCGGAGAGGTGTATCGCTCCGCCAAACAGACGACAAACATAAAGTACAAACTCTCACATTCCGATTGTTTCCCCAGCAATACTGTTTCCCCAGATTTTGTCAAGCTGATGAGAAATTTATTATGATTTTAGGCTGCAAAAGAGAAATTTATTTTTTTTCCCCTCACCGCAAGCAACGCACTACTTTTTGGTCGCGGAGGTACACGGCGCAAACAAGAGCACTAGCTTTGACATCGTTGCGCTTGATGTATGAAAAGCAACATAATATTATACACGAGGACCAAATGCATGATACCGTGTTACTGCATGGTATAGCAAACTAGCGAAAAAAGAAAAGTTTTCGCAAGATCACTGATTCGATTTTCTGTTTTCAGGTCTGCTTTCTCGTCGCTTCTGCGGCGGCAACCTATGCTCGGCGAGCTCAGGTAAGTGAGCGATCAGAATACCGGTCTATTTACGGGCCGAGGGAGTCAACACTTCCTTTACAACGACCATTCATTTTTGTTCTAATACGTAAGAGAATTTCCCCAGTCTACCCCCACCCTTGACCCCAACTCCCCACCCCCATTCTGCACTCACCAAAGGATACTCATATTTTGCAGCATAGCACTTTTAGATAGAAACATGAGTCTGTGATACTAGGTCTACTGTCTTTAGAAACAGGGAATCGACGCGGAACTTGACTTCAAATTCGCGTATGCATGACGCCTATGTACGGAATCTTTACTACTCTACGCGTTTCTGCTTTTTTGCGTTACTCGCGCCGCCTACAAATGTGTATTTGGAGATCTTGTGGCACCAACATGGTTCTCCACTGTCCACGCCTTTTGATTGCATGTTCTGCTTTGCGTGAGTTGCCCCACGATCGAAGACGTCTTGACCTAGCGTGCAGTGTATTCTCGAAAATGTAAGACCACCCTAAGCAAAAAGCCAGTTCCACTGCGGTGAAAGCTGTACGAAGTGTGGGATAATGATTTGCCTGCGTTACCAGTTTGTTTCGGCTGTGTTTATCGTCGGCGTTTTCGAATAATTTACGCTTAATTTAATCTCAATACGCGTTGATTTACCTTTAACGTACACCGTTTATTCTATCGTACTAGTCTGGTTCATTTTGGCCATCCTAAATTTGGATTTATTTAAACCGATTTTTGGTCAGTCATTAGCACGTCTTGGCCATGTTTTCAACTGTATTCTTTTTTCCTTCTGAGCGCAAGCACGACACTTGATTCCCGCTAAATTTGCTTTTCGCTCCCTTTGCGTGCGAGTGAAATGACGCCGCCATTTCACGAAAGCATTGCATCATTGTCGGAAGGCAGTCGATATCTCTCATTGCCTTTGTTGTTTTTCCTATTATTTTTTTCCTCGCACTCAAACGAGACGCTTCTTTTGATTGTGATCTTTCATTGTAATCATCTGGCTTCTCTTGTCCCGAAGAGTTGAACTGGTGTATATAACGAAATTCGCAGTATGGAGAATTGCGATTCGCTTACTGGTCAAAAGGTCTGTAGCTGGATCCAGAAGATACGTACCGATATCTCTATGCGCATATATACGGAAGATATCGCTACATCATTTTTCACTGCAGCTTTCTTTCTTCTTTTTTTTAACCGAACGAGCGCGCTGAACTTGCCGAGCAATGATATCAGGGAAAGCAAAAAAAAAAAAAGGCTCTATACCCTGTTTCAGTAGCTTCGTGCAGTACTGTGGAAGTCTACAAGCCTTTTCGGCCAATCCAGGAGGGCGAACACGGGTTAAACGTGTCCTTCCGCGCCACGGCTTCTGCCAATGGTGGGCACTGCAGTGGCAGCGGCAGCCTTGGAAGGAGGAGGAGGAGAAAGACATGGGGCACCTATTGACAGAAGCACCTCGCAGCTGCCTGTCCGAACAATGGCATGCAGTCTCACTTCGCGAGAATCCTGCGGCTCGATGGCCTCGTAGCCTTGGCTGCGCTGCACGCAACTAGTGACACAAGAGTATGCGAGACTGCTCGGGCGAATAAACCTCGCGGGGATAAACTTATGCGCCAAAATAAAACCAGATAGAAATATGCCAATTAGCGCACCGCACCATAAAGTGACCACCGTTCTTCGGGAGCAGCGGGGATTACGGGCGCCGGCCTCATAAGCCGATTGCCTTGTGGAACCCACTCGATATGAAGACGCTATCTCTCGGCGGGAGGCCAAGGGAAGCCGGAGATTATTAAGGGAAATGCATTATGTATCGGCGAGGGAGGAAATAACGCAAAAGAAAAATCTTCGGCTCCGATGTCTGCCAGAGTGTGACTTTTAAAAGTTATAGGCAAGGAAGGATTCCATATCAAGCACGAAAAAGACTTAAATTATGGAAGTCAAAGAGAGGCAAAGAAACTTGCGAATAAGAATATCGTGAAAGCGATGGAGAGTCGTTAGGAGGAAGCTGTTAATCTAAGACGCCTTTAATTAATAACGCTCGCTCCTTGCATCGACGTCAATGGCCGCCCCAGCGCGGAAGCCTCCTCGCCTGACCACACTTCTTTTTGCCCGTTGAAGGCCACTGTTCATTTGGGATCACATAGCGAAGCTCGCGAGCTAGTTGTGTGCATCAAAATTGAAGGAAAGCGAGCGCTCAAGGTTTTCAGTTGAGTCGCTTTGTCTTAGCGGTTACGTATGTGTCCTTGGTCGGGCTGCGTGTTTCAAAATTCGCAAAAATGTTTTGCGTCGAGCAAAAGTTAACTGTTGTGTTGTTGGATGGGTCGGTAGGTAGGTATACTTCATGATGTTTCTGAAAACTCCTTTGACGTCATTATCATTGCATATTACATGAGTAGGTTTTCTTTTCTCCGTACTGTAATGAAAAGCCAGGTTTGTTAGCGGAGGACACGGGCTACTCATGTGCACCACGACTCAAAGAAATCTAGCAGCCTATAGCACACAATTTTCGTAATTAAGTCATTTTGTTCTTGCTCATTATTTTGTATCCTTTTGCTTTAGCATCATTTAAAGGAGTACTGACACGATTTTGCGGCGGCGCAAAATATACATTTTTAGTTTTCTAGTCATGTACTGTTAACGCCCTCCGCACGCGGAACCAGGAAACGCGTGCAAAATGTTTTAGTTTGGTTTTAATGTTTTCGTCGAACAGCACTGCAAGCCAGCCCCAGCGCAATGGACACTGCGATGACGTATGAGCACAGTCTCTTAAAAATCGCTGAAATCGCCGTCAGAGTCGCTGGACGACCGTGAAATTGTCGTTGTTTGCGTGCCACACGTGTAACCGACCACAGACGACAGAGTTGCAGCGACGCTATCACGAATTGCTGTCGCTACGTGGCTTAGACTCACGTCCGACTCTGTTGACACGTCACTAGGAAACCGCCCCCTCGAAATCGAAGCCGAAAGTGGGCTTTTAAGGGAGTCGTATTAAAATATATTCATTGCGTTGCGAGGCACCATGCCACTCTTTTTGGGGTTCTCCCCGCCAGTGCTTTCCCTTATAGCAACAATACGAGAATGTGAGAAATTCGTGTCAGTACTCCTTTAAAGCTCTGGCGAAGTGACTGCGCGCAGAAAAACAAATTGTTGCTTTCTTGGGTGAGTCGCCAGGCAGTTGAGTATACTTAATGATGCCGTGTTTAGAACAATTAAGGTTAGTGTTGCTCAGTGCACTGTACCTTACTACGGGAGAGCTCGGCAGACCTGCGCCTAACGGAGGAGAAAGGACTCAAAAAGAGGAGTTTTATTGTACACGTAACTTGTACACGAACTTGCGAAACAATGGGACAACAAAAATAACACGATACACGCGTTACACAGAGACGCTAACACGTTGATTATACCAAAATGTGCCTCGCCACTGTGGTCTAGCGGCTATGGTACTCGGCTGCTGATCCGAAGGTCGCGGGTTCGAATGCCGGCCGCGTCGGCTGCATTTCGATGGAGGTGAAATGTTCAGGCCCGTGCACTGTGCGATGTCAGTACGCGTTAAAGAACGACAGGTGGTCAAAACTTCCGGCGTCCTCCACTATGGAGTCTCTCATAATCAGATGGTGGTTTTGGGACGTTAAACCGCAGAAATCAATCAATCAATCAATCAATCAATACCAAAATGTATGGGCGCACAACATATTCTTTAAACATAATATGGACCGGTAATAATTATTCACATACTCATCATCATCATCATCATCATCATCAGCCTGTCTACGCCCACTGCAGGGCAGAGGCCTCTCCCATGGATCTCCAATCATCCCTGTCCTGCGCTAACTGGGCCCAATTTTTCCCCGCAAACTTCCTAATCTCATTTGCCCACCTAACTTTCTGCCGCACCCTGCCACGCTTGCCTTCTCTAGGAATCCACTCTGTTACCCTTAATGACCAACGGTTGTCTTGTCATCGCATTACATGGCCCGTCCACGCGCACTTCTTAATTTCTATTAATATGCCCCTAACACGCGTTTGTTCCCCAACCCACTCCGCTCTCTTCTTGTCCCTTAAGATTACACCTACAATTTTCCGTTCCATAGCTCGCTGCGTCGTCTTCAATTTAAGCTGAACCCTCTTAGTTAGCCTCCAAGTTTCTGCCCCGTAGGTGAGTGCCGGTAAGATGCAGCTGTTATACACTTTCCTCTTCAGAGACAATGGTAAGCTACCATTCATTATCTGATAATGCTTGCCAAACGCACTCCACCCCATTCTAATCCTCCTAATTACCTCAGCCGCATGATTCGGATCAGGGATCACTACCTGGCCTAAGTACACATATTCACTTACTACTTCCAATGCCTCGCCAGCTGTCTTAAATATCTGTGCTCGGCCAAGGCTATTGAACATTACTTTGGTTTTCTGCATATTAATTCGCATACCGAATATTTCTAAACGATTAAAAGTGCACCTCGCCATCTCTCACAAACGGTTATCCCGCACGGGGTTCTTTAATAGTTCCATGACCGGCAGCGTCGCTGCTGGTATCCCCCGCTGCTACGCTTGACACGCCGCTGGGAACTAGAACGACTCGACGCGCTGGCATATTGCACAGAATGTGTTGTAACATTAGCACCACAAGTGTTCAGACGCTTGGAAGCTTGTTACGTGCTGCTGGTCGGCTTGTGGATATGTGACTAAACGCAGAGTTTAGTTACATATCCATAATACGGGAATACAGCGTGCACAACAGAATGTTCTACAGATTCACACACATATCCAAATAAGTAGTTGCACAGAAGGCACCAAAAAGGTATTTGTGGGTGCACTGTGCTGCTATACGTGGCACCGCGGCCAGTGACAACTAGTGCATCAATCTACCAAAAACAGGAAGGCCGAAAGATACGGTTCACGTGTTTAGGAGATACCGACACGACGATGATTACGCTGATTTCTGCAGCCCATGTCGGGAGCACTGCTAAGCATCCATGGGGGTAGAGAAAAGAGAATGAAAGAGATATGAAGAAGAGGAACGCCGTAGTGGAGGTCTCCGGAAATTTTGACCACCTGGGGTTCTTTAACGTGCACTGACAAGGTACACAGCACACGGGCCTCTGGCGTTACCGCCTCCATTGAAAATTCGACCGCCGCGGCTGGCACAGAAAAGGCAGAGAAAAGCCGTAGTGAAGCGGGAGCCCTTCACTACGGCAGAGAAAAGCCGTAGTGAAAGGCTCCAAAATTTTGACCACGTGGGATTCTTCAAAGCGGACTGACGAGGCACAGTACACGGGCCTCTCGTATTTTCGCCTCCATCAAAAATGCGTCTTCAGCCTCTTCACCTCATGTTCTTCAGTTCTTCGGCTTCATCTTCAGTTTCTTAATCAACACTTTCATCTTCTTCATCATCTTCTTCCGGTTATGTGTCGTTGTGACATCATAATACGTGATGTAGCATGATGTCGGGGCCATACAAGAAGCGTCGCTTGCTAGGCCACGTCATTTCAAGGTCGTATTTCGCGACCGGACACACATATTTCATGATAGGAGAAACTTTCGCTACTTTAAGCAGCTTCGCCGCTAAAGAAGAAAATATGATAGAAAAGGGAGTATTGAGTTGCGCAGAACAAAAAGACTGATCCCGTTCTTGCCGTCTTACACACTACCCTTACCCTTGCTCTCAGCCCACCGCTGCGTGACAGTGCACGAAAGCATGAAAGCACCAGCTCAGCTGTTTACTCAGACTTCACATACGTGTAAGTGGCTTTACATTTTTCTCCCTCTCTCTCTCTCTCTCTAGTGTTCCTTTAAGCGTGAGACGGACGGCACGGATAAATGTGCACCATTTACGCGGTAGGGCATAAGTGAAGACTTGTAAGGCCACCAGTACGACGATGCCAAACGAAGAAAAACGACGCATGAAAACGAGCGCACACATAGCCCTTCCGGAACGGGTCTGTGATTAGTAATCGATGCCGTATTCTCGTCCTCTCTTGACGAGCGATGTATTACAGCCGGCGACGAAGACGATGATAAGGGCGAAAGAAATGGAACGTCCAGAGGGCGCCTGTGCTTGCAGGACATGGCGACTGCGCTGTGGGACACGTCCCTCGGTCCTCCCGCAAATGGAAACTCGACGACAACATTAGCGGACCCCTTTCGGCTATCGTCCTCGTACAGCAAACCCATCCCATCAGAGACATATGTATACTATTCCGCTGATTGCGTATTTTTGCACGTCTCTACTTGTTTCGGCAGGAATATCGGTTTCGTATCCGCAGAGGCTTTCTCCCTTTTCTTTACTAAATTCTGTCTAAGCACTTCGCGGACGGCGACCCTTTTCGAATGCCCCGCTATGCCCGTAAACGGCATCGACTTTTCGTCTCCCAAAGATCCCGGCTGCTTGACTTAACTAGACGTTTCTATGCGTCATAGAGGCAGGCCATTCCGACGCACTGGTCAGCTGGTTAAGAAGGCACTTTGCAGACAGGCGCTGGCGAAGATTCGAGAGACGATAAATCGAAGACTGCGTCCGCCAGTTCCGCGTGATGGACCCACGCACCGCTGAAAAGGCTTTTCGCGAAAGGGTTCGGAATGAGATAAGGGTAACGCAGGATGTCTAAAGGTTCACTGGACGCTTTTGATTAGTGTTATCGTTTTTGTACTGCTTGCAGTGCCTTATCGTGTGTGCGACGGAGAGATTGGTGGCAGCGATGCGATCAGCGGACCCCCGATTATCGGAGTGAGTGAGTGAGTGAGTGAGTGAGTGAGTGAGTGAGTGAGTGAGTGAGTGAGTGAGTGAGTGAGTGAGTGAGTGAGTGAGTGAGTGAGTGAGTGAGTGAGTGAGTGAGTGAGTTGATTGATTTCTGGCTTTTTATGTCCCAAGATCAGCTATGATTATGAGAAACACCGTAGTGGAGGGTTCCTTAAATTTGACCACCCGGGGTTCTCTAACGCGCCCTGACATCACACGGTACACGGGCGTCAAAATTTCGCCTCCATCAAAATGCAGTGGCCGCGGCCGGGATTCGACCCCGCGACCATCGGATCAGCAGCCGTGATAGCCACTAGAACACATCTTCCCGTTCCCTTCCCGTATGCAGGGTAGGCAACCAGTTTCAGTGGTGGCTAACCTCCATGAATTTTCTGTATCTCTCTCTCTCTCGCTACCTCTTTTGCTTAATGTCAGCTCTGCTTGCTCCGTAACCCACAACACCGTTTCCGTGTCTCTTAACGATACACCCAATAAAATTTGTCTATTCGCTTGTCGCGTATTCGTTGACTACTTATCAAGAGAAGACACGTTTTATTTAAAGGAGACCCACTGCAGTGATCTAGTGCCTATGGCACTTGACTGCCGACCCGAAGGTTGCGGGATCGAATCCCGGTAGCGCCGGCCGCATTTCGATTCAGTCGTAATGCGAGATGCCCGAGTACTGTGCGATATCAGTGCACGTTAAAGAACCCCAGGCTGTCGAAATTTACGGATTCTTCCACTGCGGTGTCTCTCACAACTATATCGTGGTTTTGGGATGCAAAACCCAGACAATATTGCTTTAAAGAAGCATTGACACAAATTTTATACATTTTTGTATTGTTGCTGTAAATAAAAGCACCTGTGTCGAGAACCCTGAAAAGAGTATCGTGGTGCTTCGGAATGCAATGAATACATATTTTTAATGACGCTATCTTAAAAAATCCACTTTCGATTTCGAGAAGGCGGTTTCTTAGTGGCGTCTCAACACAGTTCGGCGTATGTCTAAGCCACGTGGTGGAAGCAATGACTGATGGAGTCGCAGCGACTCTGTCCGCTGCTGTCATTTGCACGTGGTACACGCAAACATCGATTATTTCATTCCTGTCCAGGAACACGCTGACAAAGGTATCGGCTACATTTGGGCGACTGTGACCACTCATCACCACGATGTCCGCTGCGTGGGTCTCGCTTGCAGATCATGGGTGATAAGCACTTTAACATCAAAATACAAAAGAAATTACACCATCTCCTGCTGAAGGGAAGCATGTGTGGATGCGAAGCAACGGGGAGATGGTTAACTTGAGCGGGTGATGGTTAATTTTTCGCGGCAGTGGCCCGAGCGCTCATCGCGGCGCTGCACAGGAGAAAGAATGAGGCGCGCGCTCCGTCATTTTCATACTTCGAAACTACCGGGGCGGCCCCAGCGGAGTATGCAGCTGTCGCACCACCTGTCGTGCGCGCCGCTCCGTAGAGTAGAGGATTCCTAGAGGAGAGAAAAGGGGGAGCGTAGGAGAGGAGAGGGGAGGGGATGCGCATGCGCTGGGGGGGTGTGGGACGCGGGCGCCGCTCCGTAGAGCAGAGGGGATTCCTAGAGGAGAGAAAGGGAGGAAGCTAGCAGACGCTGCCTGCGTCAGCTTTGTGTCTCGCGGGCGAGGGCGCGTTCTCGTTCCTTGCAATCTTGTGCCAGCTGTTGCGCATGCGCGATGGGGGTGTGGACGGCGCAGGGACGGAGCAGGCTCGACCGCAAGCTGCTTCGCATCTAAAATATTTTGCGCAGGTTTTCTGCCTCCTCTGTGTGCAGAGCTTTCACACTACATGCCACGTGCACATGTCCCTGCTGCGCCTTGTCAGTATTCCTTCAACTGGCTAAAACACAGGTATAGCTAAAACACAGGTGTATAAACCAACAAGTTCTAACGCGACGCTGCTTGATGTCAATCTCAACCCTCGTTCGTTTTTCACTCTCGCAGCCAACGTCGAACGGCGCTGGAGTAGCTGAGCTCGTGGAAATGGCAACGCCCGAGTCGAGGATGGTGCGAACGACGGCGTTGATACGACAGACGCTGCGTCAGCCAATCGGCGCGGGTCCCAGGAGCATCCTCGTTCTCGTCAGCGACAGTACGTATAGATGGATGGATGTTGGGAGCGTCCCCTTTATAACGTGGAGGTAGCCCGCGGTCCACCGAGCTCTACCTTTATGTTATCCCCTGCAATCGTTTGTTTCCCCTTGTCACATATTTTCACAACAAATTTTTCCCCTCGCTTACCTATTTTATCTATTATCGTTCCGCGGTGAAGTAACAATCTTATTCGAACTACCTTGCATTCCACCGGAGATTGACGGATGGATGGATGGATGGATTGGATGGATTGGATGGATTGGATGGATGGATGGATTGGATGGATTGGATGGATGGATGGATGGATGGATGGATGGATGGATGGGTGGATGGGTGGGTGGGTGGATGGATGGATGGATGGATGGATAAATGGGTGGGGTGGGTGGGTGGATGGATGGATGGATGGATGGATGGATGGATGGATGGATTGGTGGATGGATGGATGGATGGATGGAGTGCCCCCTTTATAACGGGTGTAACGACTGGCCTGCTACAAGAGCCGGCCAGCGGGTAGCGTGGTGGTGAGCGGTGAAAACGACCCGCAGGTGCCGGGTCTCAGGACGACGAGAGCCGGGGCAGAGTGAGCTTAAAGGAGTTTTGATTCACATATTTACAGTAAGATGGTCCAAGGAAAAAAATAATGCAAAAAGCGATTCCAAAAAGCGCCCAGAGTGAGCTCGGCGGCTCGTCTTATACCCCTCGGAGTACATTGTTCGAGAACGTGCTGCATAGCGGTCCAATCATGGCATGAGGGTCCGTTAGAAGGGGTCGTCCCTCCGACGCCCACAGGGACCGCCTCCGCATTCCCTCTCCATGTTCGCCTCGAGTAGGAAAGGGGCAAAAGCACTGCCTTCTGCGGGCAAAGTAGCAGCGCTCGCACACACACCCACGCACACACACACACACGAACAAACACCGCGGGTGAGCAGCGACATTTGGCGGCGCCACCTTGTCGCGGACGCATCTGGTCCAAGCGAGGCGGGTATATGTTTCCCGGGACACTGTGCTCACGGGCACCTGCAGTGTCGAGTCCCAACAGAGATGGCCTGGTGGGTGACCGAATTAGTCACCCTCCGGTGGGGACACTACAATGCAGGCATACAACCACGTGCACCGTTCCTGGTAGAAAGCCCGGTCGTAACACGGGGCGGTAGTCCGCGGGCCACCACGCTCTCGCGTTATTTTTTTTCCCTCTACGTATGGATGGATGGATGGATATTAGGAGCGTCCCCTTTATAAGGGGGCGGTGGCCGGGCCACCAAGCTCTAGCTTTATTTCTTTTTCGTTTACAACCATTTCTTTTCCCGAATCACACATATCTTCACAACTAATTTTTTTTTCTCGTCTATTTATTTTATCTATTATCGTTCTGCTGTGATGTAACAATCTTACCCGAACTACCTTGCGCTTTTGTTTGCTCCATACTTTTGCGCCACCAATTCTCTAAGCGCCTTTTACTTATATCTATCGCCGGCATGTGCAGCTTTCCCCTGTTACTCCTGAAACCCATGGCCTCCTGTAGGGTAGTGTCCACAGCGACACCTGGGTGGACATCTGTACATTCAATCAAAATGTGGTCTGTCGTTTCCCTAGCTTTTCCACAGCACGTACATGTATCCCCTTCTTTATTGAATTTCGCTCTGTAACTTCGGGTTCTCAGGCAACCGGACCTTGCCTCAAACAGTAAAGCGCTTCCCTTTGAATTATCGCAAAATTTTTCTCTCTTGATTTCGTCTTTCCCTTTTCTGTAGTTGTTCAATGCCGGTTTCTTCTCCATTCTTTCTATCCAATCCGAGTTCTCCGCCGCTCCGACCATGCTGTTAACGCTCTTTTTCGTCCCATCCGTTTCGTTACTGGATGTATACTTACTGGTAAGCTTCCTAGTTCTCTTCCTCCATTGTGAATCAACGTTCTTGCTATACAAATACCTGAATACTTTCGCTGCCCATCTACTTTCTTTCATATTCCTTAATCTCTGTTCGTACCTAATTTTACTCTGAGCTTCCCTTCCCTCAAAGTCAGACCATCCCATATCCCCCTTAACAGCCTCATTTGTGGTCTTCCCATGGGCGCCCAGTGCGAGACGTCCGACCGTCCTCTGATTCACGTCCAGCCCTGATTGTACCTCTGACCTCATGCACACCACTGAGTTTCCGAATGTAAGTGCTGGCACCATTACACCTTTCCACAAACCTCGAATTACCTCGTACCTGTTGTAACCCCACAGCGCTCTATGCTTCATTATTGCGGAGTTCCTCTTTCCTTTAACTATCATAGCTTTTTCTTGTACTTCCATGTATCTATTCCCATCATTTATCCATATCCCGAGGTATTTGTACTCTCGTACTCTGGGTATCTCCTCGCCCTGTATTGATATGGTCTGATCGTTGCTGTCATTGAATATCATCCAGCCGCATTTTGTCACACTAAATTTTAGCCCTAAATCTTCGCTTTCCCGACCACATATACTAACCAGAACCTGCAAATCTGTTCGACTGTCTGCGAATAGCACAATATCGTCTGCATAAAACAACCCGGGGAGCTTTTGTTCTATCACTATACCTACCTGTCTGTACGACAGCTTAAAACCAATATTGCTCATCTCCAATGCTTTCTCCATTCTCCTCATGTAAAGCATGAATAATAGTGGGGACAACGGGCATCCCTGCCTCAACCCTTTACCTATATCGACGGCCTCCATTCTACCATTACTCGCCACACCTTCCCATTCCACACATACTGTATTTCCACTGTATATTTCCTTTAAGAGCGCTATACAGTATAAAGTGCGACGCCTGCGCCCCCTGGCGCCAACTGCCGGGAGCAGGGGGCGCACACTGCGCTTCAATGTTGCATCGTTTGCATCAAGCAAGTTTATAGAGGAGGTCGTGGCATCAAGCGATGCGTTAGCTCGTGTCTTGTCGAGTGGATGTCCTTGCGAGGCGTCAAACAAGCAGTTGGAAGTCTTGTTGATACTATCTCGCTTAATACGTTGTTCGGGATCATGCGTTTTGTTTTTTCCAGCCAATGCCCCATAGATGCATTGTACTTTCACACGGCTGATACGATCTTCGGATTGCACGTTTGATTTTTCTCTTGTAGTGAAGGTTGTATCATTGATGTTCTACGGTAAATGCTCTCTGTTTATGGGATGCTGAATGTAGTTGCGTACGGTCGGTTGTGTGGAGCCTTAGTAAACTGAGCGCCCTTTTAACACTGATACCTCGTTCCATCCTGTGTTTCCAGTATGTCTTCTTTTTTCTGTGCTCAAATTCGGTTCTCTCTTTCTTCTTCGTTTCCGGCACTGTTCACGGATTTCTCCTTACTTGCTTACTTTATTTATTTATTTATTTATTTATTTATTTATTTATTTATTTATTTATTTATTTATTTATTTATTCTATCTTCCCGTTGTTAATTTATTACCGTAGAATGTTTCTTCCAGCATTCTGTCCATTTCTGTTGCTTGCAATGCAAGCTCAATATATCTCTTGTTGAAGTCGTAAATGACATGGCGGGACATGAAAAATATATAAAGAGCGAAACCGGATTCGCGTACTCGCATTGTCGCGTTCAAAAATCCCGCGCGGTATTAGTTATGCAGAGCCTTTCGTTTGCCATGTTTGTTTCGCGTAGAAGGAGTGCGGCATTGTCGGGACGTAAAAATTCGATCAATTGTCGTTAGGGGCATGCAAGGACTGTGCGCCTCTACTGAAGCTGACGAATGTTGTGGGTGACAGTGAGAAATATCTCGCAGCCGAGAGACCTTTGTTCTTTCGCGAGAAAACCACGTCCTACGTCTGCGCACGAAAGAGCGTACCGTAACCTGCGCGTCCTGTCCCTTCGCGTGCTTTTCATTTGAATGCGCCGTATGTAAAATGGTCGTATTTAACTGAAATTTGCATTTGTAATACGTGCGCCGCACAGCGAGGGTTTGTTTTATTATTATTATTATTATATTCTTCGTGGCTAGCCTCAATTTACACTCAAAACTTTGCGATGCGAGACTAAGAAAAGTACAGGATGGGCGAATATGGGCAGCAGCACGTATTTTAGCCATGACACTCCAATAACTTACACTCATGACTTCACTTGTTTCGATACGATCGAGCAGAAATTATGGCACGCAATCACTTGAACGTCAAGTAGTACAAATTGTAATAGCGTTAATTCTGTAGAGAAAACTGCACCTTCGCACAGGTTCTTATTATATTTTAGAAAGAAGTAAAATTACTCTTTGAGCCAGGCCGGAGCGGTTCTTTCTGTGTTTTCCTTTTGTACAAGCACACATATCCTACTATACTCGTAATATCCAAGTCCAGTTCTCATAAATGTATTTCGTTAAATTCTAGACGTAACTTACGCACCACGTTCAGTGTTACTTCAACGATTGCTTGAAGTATTGCTCTTGTGTTTTTGTTATGTGTGCGGCTCATACCATTAACATATCAGCCTAAAAGCGTTTATTTTTATTATTTTGCCGCGTAAGCTTGTACGTGATTCTGAATTTCTTTTTGGTGAACTTATTTTATACGGGATGTATTCGTATTCGCTCTTCCTGAACGTATATTTTTCGCCGATCCTAACAAGTGTCCCGTTTTCATAAACATAGATGTGTAGAACCCGTCAGGAAATTGATTGCTTTTGTGGGGTTTAACGTCCCAATACCAGCTCTGATTATGAGAGACGTTGTATAGGAGGTCTCTTGAAATTTCGACCACCCGGGGTTCTTTAACGTGCACTGACATCGCACTGCACACGGCCCTCAACATTTCGCCTCCATCGAAATGCAGCCGCCGCTGCCGGGATTCGATCCCGCGACCTTCGGACCCCGTCAGGAAACATGCTTTGCCTGTTTTCTTTTGCGTTATGGTGGCATGTTGTAAATGTACACGTATGTGTGCGAACAGTATCCTAACAGTCCGATGCAGGCGCTTTCGGAGCCGAGGATGTAAAGAATACGACGCAAAAAAAAAAAAAAAAGAGAATTCAAACAATCATTTACCATGCGCGGTCAGCTATGGTACGCCTTACAGAAACGCTGAAAATGTGCGCATAATCTGTGTGCACGCATAAAAAACAACATGCGGCTAATACTGCGAACACTAAACGGTAAGAAGGAAATGTAATAAAGTTAGCGATGTGTAAAGAAGTTATCTGCATCGTTACTTCTCTGTGCGTAGAGCTTCACTGGATCGCAATAATTTCGTGGTGTTTTGCGTGCCTGATCCACCATGTGATCACGATTGGTTTGATTGCTGCGGCTTTGCGTCCCATATCGACGATATTATTATGAGAGACGCCGTAATGGGGGGCACCGCAAATTTCTACCTCCTGGTGTTCCTTTAACGTGCACTGACAACGCACAGTACACGGGCCTCAGCAGTTTCGCTTCCATCGAAACGCAGCCGCCGCAGCCGGGATTCGATCCCGCGACCTTTCGATCAGCAGCCGAGTGCCATAGCCACTAGATTACCGTGGCGTGGCGATATGATTAGGAGACGCGAGGGTATGTGTGGGGATCCGTATTAATATTGAGGCGCGCCGAAACGCGCGCCTAAGTCTAAGTACTCTACTGCCCTTTGCACGTCGCCTGCATCGATATGCGGCCCCCATGGCTGGGAATCGAACCCACGTCCTCTAGCATGGTGGTGCGGCACCTTATCATCTGCTAAGCTACTATTGAACGGGTCAACTTTACCGGATCACGGTAACGCATGAGATTATTCGCCTGCCGTACGCAGTATGTAGACGTAGTACGGAATCTGTTTTAATGAAATTCTGAGTAAACAAGGTTTCTCGCAGGATGTGGGGAATGGTTTGAAATCATTCGCACTCAGAACCAGCTGTTTTGAGCTGACTGAAGAGCTTAAAAATTGAATTATAATATAAACGGTAAACTATAAGCGAGTCTCGGTGGTGTTCCTGGAAAAGAATGTCGGCGAAATAGGTTGGAGACGTTCCAAACGTAGTGTTCTGCAGTCCACGCCGAATTGATTCTATAGCTTATTCTCAAATATTTTCAATCTTACACGTTTAGAGACAAATATCTTCGTTAAAAAGGATGTCTTTAGCAACGGCCGCTGTCCCTTCCTGTCAAACTATCGAGAGATAGTTTTTACCGCAGGCTCCTCGGCTATCACGTTTTGTTTTGATGGCGAAAATAAACTGAATTGAAAAAAGCAGCTTCATGCGGATTCACCGATGCGAACCATGAATCTTCTACCGCACACTATTAGCGAAACGACGTTCTGTTTTGCGATATAATGTAACACTACTGCACGTTATTCCTAGAGGGGCCGCGCCATCGTCACCAGCCCACTTTTTTTTTTCCTTCGCCGCCGTAATCTATGAGAAAATTCGTTTGCGCCGCGACGCATCGGCCTCACTCCAAATTCATCGTGCAGTAGCTCGTCTTCATTTTTTACGTGAAGTGCGGTTTATCGGCTACCTCGTTTTTTAATTGCTGTGGTTCTACATGTCAAAACCACGATATGGTTATGCAAACACGCTGTTGTTGAGGGATGCGGAAAATTTTGACCGCCTGGCGTTCTTCACTGTGCTGTGCTGACGCACAGTGCACTGGCACACAGCATTTTTCTGCTCCATCGCAAACGCGACCGCCGCTGCCGGCGTCGAACCCGAGTATTTTGGGTCAACAGCTAAGTACCATAACCACTAGAACCACTGCAGCAAACGGCTACCTCCTTTGCTTTCTAATCCACAACCATGTGATTCTATAAATAACACTGACGGGCATTAAAGGGCAACTCCGGTGTTTGTTTGTTTGTTTGTTTGTTTGTTTGTTTGTTTGTTTGTTTGTCTGTCTGTCTGTCTGTCTGTCTGTCTGTCTGTTTGTTTGTTTGTTTGTTTGTTTGTTTGTTTTTTCACCATGTTCTGATGTTGATGTTTTCGAATGGTACTGATGGTCCTGTAGCATCCAGGGTGGTTCAATTTGCTCAGAAACGCACCAATAATTCTAAATAACCGACAGAAAGGCGTGTTCAAACAAAAACTGAAGCGGGTGGTCACAGCCTCCCCGCCATCAGAAATATGGAGCTGGTGCCAGAAAAACGGAACTGGTGAGGTCATCTCACGATGTATTGAGTTATGTCCACTTTTCTGAATTTGACAGCGACAAATTTGAGCGCTGAACTATCGCCGTTTAGATTTTGAAGGCCCACAGGCTTGGGTAGGCAGCGTTGAAATTGATGACGTCAAAAATAGGGTGGCCCCCAGGGAAATCCGCTAAAAATTAAAGTTCATTTCCAGGAAAACTATATGTCTTGCAACTGCCTAGTTTGGCATATATTACTACAGTACCGAGGAAAATACGTAATGAAAATTTCATTACGATCAGTGGACTGAAAAATCGCCGGAGTTGCCCTTTAAGGTTTCCTGAAATGTCCTACAATGGATTTCCCACGCGCACCGGTTTAGTACTTGTTCGCGATAAGGTCTACACGCCTCACAATGTCATGACGCAGAAGGTGGCCACGTGGCAGCAGAACGCTGTGAGGTTTCTGGCACTTCTGCTCGCTATGTCGTCTGCTACTAAAAGCTATATCGGGCGTCACATCGAGCGTTGGTACTAGGTGATTGCATATAGAAGCATCCACGTGTTCCAGATACGGTTGAGAACCTGGAGGCGCGAAGCGGGGCCGGCGGGATACAAGAGTGCCGGGGCAATAGCTTCGTGGGTAGTCACACTGAAAGCCTCTCAGTGATCCTCTTGCACAAAATAGACTAGCCGAGATCGCATTCCCAGGATTGCTATTCACGCTTTCGGCAGCGCTTGGATTATGTTTCGCAACCAAGGTCACCTCTTGTGTTCAAGGTACGCGCAGCTGAACGCCTCCAGATCGTTACGAAACGGTCACATGTAACAAGGTCAAAGTAAGTCAACGAAAGGGCAGCAGGCTAAGAATGACACGTGTAAACCTATCGGTCCGGCGTTTCGTCCTCCCTATACCCCTAAAACAAAATCATGAGTGGGAAAACTAGTTGTGTTAGGCTAAACTGTAATACAAATAATGCTGCTGCTAGCAACTTACTGTCCTTCGCTAGGGGAATCTGCTACTCTAACCACGGTCGGAGAGTTTCTAAAAGGAAGAAATGTCAAATCTGCGAAAAGATTGGAAGCTTAGTTAAAAAAGAGCCGTGTCCTCAGACTCCCGGCGCCGCTGTCTCGAAGAACCCGCAATTAGCTCACAGTTACGTCACCAATTTCGACTTCACCCGTGTTCAGTTCACTGCTGGCCCAGAACGTGCTGCCAAAGGCATCACTTTTTTGTTTCATCGCCATATTGACCCAGATGTGGCAAAGTACCTCGCGCCGGGTTATAAATTCGAAGCCTTGAGAAAATGAGGTATTCAGTATGAAGGAACACCTCGGTACGTTCGTCAGCCCTATTGCCGCTCGCTTTACAAGGCCCCAAAACAACCCTAAGCTCGCCTTCGTTTATCTCCTAGTCTAGGCCTTAGCAGCTTGCTTCCTTACAAGACACGTGGACAAAATAGCCCTGAGAATGGCCGTTTTTCAGGACTTCGGACTTTTTGGACATCACGCTGTTATATCCGCTCCTGCGCTACAATACCCACTACACGAGGTGAAATCAATGCATAGGAGGTGCCAACTAGGAGGGAGCGCAAAAGAACGGACGGTGTGACTGCAAACAAATTAAAGTAACTACCGAAAATGGCACAATAGAGTTAGCGCTCTCTCAGCCGATCAGAAAAGCTACTGAGAGATATATGAGGTATTAGAACATGAAGGGAAATAGAAACAGCACTATAGTAAGGTAGCAGCATGAAATTTGTCAAATGAGATTGTGTTTAGAATGAAGCAAAGTACGCGCAGTAAAAGATAAGCAGGGAAATGTCACCACTACCTTCAATGAGATAGTGATGGCAGCAGAAGATCTCTACGCTCAACTGTACAGCTCCCACAAATATCGCTATTCAACCTAACAATAGAAGCCGAACCGAAAAAGAACCCCGACGTTCCTATTGCAACCACCGTCGCCGTCGGAAAAGCTGTACAAGGCATGTTCAGGCAAAAAGCAGCCGATGAAGAGGGTATAACAGTCGAGTTGATCGAAAACTGCATTGCGTAGCAGCCGACAAATATCCTTTGGATATGGCCCAGTCTAGAACCTATACCCTAGTGACATCACGTGAATCACCCTGTATATGTCACGAATGAGCGACAAGGAGACAGGAAACGCAAGGAAACAAAAAAAAGCGTTAGTTCTAAGTTTTCATAGAGTTTTTGCGGACGGTTTTACAGAAAACAAGTGCCGATACTTAGTATCGGGGATAACGATATAGCATAAGTTCGAAGGCTGAAGTGTTCTGCGCACTGTTGTCCTAGAATATTTGTTTCTGGGGATAGCGCATGACCTTTCCCGGCTTTGTACCAATATTAAAGTTCATATTATAGCCCATCGTTTTTCATGTGTATCCCGTGCATGTAACGCGTCTTTCTCATCACTCTTTCTTGCTTTGTTTTGGTCGATTCCATGTTGGTCACAATGGCACATGCACTTATGGTTGTAGTACCAAAGCTTTGGCTGACATGTTCACAGAAGCCTCCACGATTGATCGCGGCGTTGGCTTGCTATGCTCAAAAAATGTTGCGGGCCCCTTTATGGATCCTTGAAATGCACCTTATCCATCCTGTCTCCTTGCTTTGGTTAGGCTAAAGAGCTCTAGGTAAGTACACCTACACTGACCTGTTCCGTAAGAGCGGCAAGATCTTCATGTAAGCATGTCCCGCTCACAAAAGCAACTAATTTGAGACGACCCGAATAGTGATACGCGATATGCGTGTTGCCCTTATAAGCTCAGTAAGCCATACACCGCTCCCAGGGTCGACGGCACAGGAGTACGAAGATTACTTCAAGGGGAGCTACCGGTCACTCCGGGTTGGTCGGGCTCTGGACTCTCTGACCCGCCACTCGCTGTCGAGATATAATGCCACGCTGACCACGGGCGCTGCTCTAGCTCGCGCTTTGCAGAGCCACTCTCTGGAGCTCAACGAGCTGGCACTGATTGTGGCCGACGACGCCGACATCCTCTTCACGGGAGCCGCTCTGGAAGCGGACGTCGTTGGGTTCGTATGCATGACGTGTACTCTGCACGCTATGTATAGCTGAAACATGGTTAAATGGCGCCAGCACTTCGGGACACTGTTCTTTGCGCAGCTCCTCCGGTTCACTGCAGGGCGAAGGTTGTTACGAAAGGAGAAATACCTCTAGGAAAACGAAAATCGTACCAGTATCGCATAGAAGAACATCGACAATTTCGTGAGACCGGTGTGACATCAGAGCATGAATTTAGTGCAGAAAAGGGTCGTTTCGCCATCGTTATAAGGGCACTACATCAGACGTGCAGGTATGACACATGGATTGATCTATTTCTGGGGTTTTGCAGCCCAAAACTACGATATGATTATGAGAGGCGCCGTAGTGGAGGGCTCCGGAAATTCTTGTCACCTGGGGTCCTTTAACGTGCACTGACATCGCGCGGTACACGAGCCTCAAGATTTCGCCTCCATCGAAATGCAGCCGCCACTCCCGGGATTGTGAGACACGGATACGCAGATACGAAGAGCGCATGAGAAGAAAGAAAAAGAAAAAGAAAGAAAGAAAGAAAGAAGAAAGAAAGAAAGAAAGAAAGAAAGAAGAAAGAAAGAAAGAAAGAAAGAAAGAAAGAAAGAAAGAAAGAAAGAAAGAAAGAAAGAAAGAAAGAAAGAAAGAAAGAAAGAAAGAAAGAAAGAAAGAAGACTCACATCCACATGGGATATGTGAGTACGAGCCAATCCGCCTAAACTTAACGCAAGGTCCACACCAGACAACCGAAAGTCCGTCCAACTCAAGCGAAAGTCCACCAAACACTTAGGGCCCGCGTCATTCAAAATACCTAAGTGAACATTAAGGTCGCCCTTACGAATTCCTTTCTGGGCATACAATAATCTGCGAAGATAGCCCTAAGCTCTCATGACATATATTTTTATTTTAGCTTTCTTTTTTGTTTTCCGTAGAGAAGAGCGTAAGAGTTGCAGTTACAAATACTTATGCGCGAGCTAAGAATATCCAAAATACCGTACCCTCAAGCCGTTTCTCTATCACAGGTGAAATACGGCGAGTAGAATTAGTAATGTAACGGAGCTTCTAGCATGCAACAATATCTCTGTTTACGTGTGTTTACGTGCTTTTATTCTAGATTTCTTTTTTTAAATAGCGCCGTTAAACTTCGCAAGGTAACCGCTCTCTCATTTTATGGCGGTATGGAAAGCATTCTATATCGGATAGATTACGTTTTCAATTCACGCACCGAATAGATTAGTGGTTCTCAAATGAGTGCTCACGAAGCCAATTTTTGGGGGATCCGCAATACCATGATCACTTTCTTCTTCTCTCTTTTTTTTTTTTTTTAAGCCAACTGTGTCGTGTCAAAGCAAACTTTCTGGCAGTACCACTTCGCCGCGTGACATTAGTGCACCGCGGCAAAACCAGCTTTGCCGCACTTGTGCCGCGCGGTGAAGCGTATTAATAGTCGGAAGGGGTCGCTGTCCGAGGCCACAGTACTCCGTAACTGCAGGAGTGGCACTGTCGGCCAAAACGTTTGTACAACGTTTAGATTTCCCTTGCGCCTTAAATTTCGTGAGCGTTGCCGTGCAATCCTCACTACACTGTCTCGACTTCTTGCCGTCGTACGTTTTTTTTATAACCCCTCCGCCCTGTTCACCCCCCCCCCGACCCATAACGTCACCGCAAGGGGTCCCCCATCACGTGGTGCACAAGGGGTACCTGACACATGCATGTCTGAGAACCACCTGGGATTAGATATAAGCCAGAGGGGCTTTCTTAAGCGTCTTGCGGACGATGAGCTTGTGTGAATGTCCTTGACTGTGTACCAGTCAAAGATATTTTTATCCCCTCTGCATCAGCACATTATCTGCTGTCACCTGTCACCTTTGTCTGACCCTCTTCTCTCTTTTGTCTTTCTAATCCCCTTCCCCAATCCTATAGCGCAGGGTAGCCAACCGGACGCTTTCTTGTTAACCTCCTTGCTTTTCTGTTTCCTCTCTCCTCCTCCCCTTCCTTGTCTTCCTTGAAACCGCCCGGCCACGGTGGTCTAGTGGCTATGGCACTCAGCTGCTGATCCAAAGGACGCAGGAGCGAATCGCGGCCGCGGTGGCTGCATTTCGTTGGCTTGAAATGGTGAGGCCGTGTACCATACGATGTCAGTACAGATTAGAGAATCCCAGGTGGTCGAATTAAATTTCCGGAGCCCTCCACTACGGCGTGTTTCATAATCATGTAAAGGATCAATAATTCACTCAATGCTATAACGCACCATGCGTGATGCGCTGTTGTTAAACTGAGGCAAAAAAAAATGGCCGCGTATCGGCGTGCTTCGCTGCAAATGTTTTCGAAAGACGATAGTCTTCTGCCGGCCGTACTACGTGAGTCCTGGTCTCATCCGCGGCCGCCCTTGATGCTGTTCTCGTACCATTTCTGTCCTGGCATTATACATGCAATGGATGTTGTATGAACAGATTTAATTTTACCGCATTATTTCATCAAGCAGTCATTTATGTTTTGCTTTGCCTCAGAGAGCGCCTCCTCTATGTTGAATCGGCCGCATCTGGCTGGCATTGATAAAATAAAGGAGGCACTGCGTGAGATATGGACGCCATCTGGAAGCGCCGTCGGGAAACATGAGCTTGTGCAGAATCCATGGGCAACCGCCAGGTGGCAGCACCAAATCGTCGGCAGAGGCCTTTTTCGTGCATAGCGTCGCATTTTTAGCGCAGCCTAACAAACACTAGGGTCTTTAGAATTGTGTATCTATGTATTTTCTAGTAAAGGAACACACCACCTAATACTCACGTATTGATGTTGCGCCTCAGATATGCGTAATATTTGCTTTTTGATCGACAATGTTCACAAGTATGAACGCAGTTACCAGTTCAAGATGTCTGGGCATTAGGCAAGTGCTTAAACTTTGGCCGGGTGGCTGAATCGCGTGACAGTGACAGACAGACAGACAAACAGACAGACCAAAATTTCTGCTTTCAAGTATCCCAAGAAAGACTATCGTCTTTAATATAATAATAAGACGAGCTGTATGAAAATGGCGATACCCGATCATGAGCCTGGGCCTTGGCTAATCCCACGAAGTGGGTAGGTGCCATATGTTAAGGATGATAATAATAATAATCATCATCATCATTAGTTCCACATACCAGCATACCCCAGCCCGGGCTATGCGTGTATAAGCCCCGCGTGATTTTGCATTTAGTGAAAGTCTTCGCCACATTTGGTAATGCATGAAAAAAGCGGCTGTGCGCGCATATGTCGCCGAGAATGTCGACCTTTACTTCAACACGTGCTCACCGAGGTTTTCGTTGTGCCCTCGATGGACGCAATGAATTGGCGATATTAAATATGGAGTCCACCACAGGAAGAAATGAAGACTTTGTGAATTGACACTTTATCTTGCGTCTCGACTGGCAGCCGGATGCACGTTTCATTTCATAAGCGGCAAAAAAATTCCAAGCTGACTTTCCTGGCATATTTGATCCACAATGCGAATTTAACGACTGCAGCTGACAAAGTGCGAGCACTCTATAAATTCCCGAGATAATACAGAAGAAAAAGCGTGAGGTATCAGCTTGCAATGTCACCTATCGTACCGAACAAAGACGTTCATACACGCATACACGTGGAAGTAACACGAAATTCGAAATACTCTACGCAACATTTTGTTTCTGAGAAATCGTGCGTGGTTTGCCTAAGGTAGACCGGTCACTTAAATAGCTTGCGGAAAACGCTCTGTCCCTTTCCAGCGAAGTTACAATGAGATGAAAGGAACTTTTTCAGCAATTGATTGTTTGATTGATTGATTCTAATCACAGATCATCGGCGTCCTCCGCAACTCCAAATTCGCTGAAGGTTGTAGCCTTCACAAGGCCTGGCTGGACGATGCCACAGCGTAGACAAAGGGTAACGTGTTTCGTTTACTTTCCTCTCCAGTATCAACAGTACACTTAGCGTCAGTAAGTGACAACTTGTGTACGTAGCCTGCCGTGGTTGGCTTCTTTTTTAGAGAAATGTCTAATACTGACAAGTGAGGATGCATGCCCTATATACCATTATATACCACTCTATATACTATTTGGTGGAAACTGTTCGTCGCACTCCCGTTTCAAAGTGCGGGCGGGAGAGTTCCTTGGGGGTTCGCTAAGGGCAAATATTAGGCTGGGCAATATTGAAAGGCTAGGTTTGTGTGACAACCAGATCGCCATCCCACGCGAGAAACAGAGCAGAGGAAACTACGAAGTTGAGAAACTTGGGCGGCACCCTCTGTCCCACCCTGCGGGTACGGTTTTGAAGTAACGTCAGCTCATCCATATAGATTACTCGACTACCGCTCCAAGTTATGAATGAAAAACGAGTTAAGTAAACTTTTACAATAAACAAACGTGCAGTAACCACATTCATATATTGCAATAGTTGAGCTCGCTGCACCGTAGCGTGGACAGCCGACACGGAGAGGGCAAAAAAAAAAAACTAGGAAAAGGTGTCACGTGATTACGCTAGCTTCGGCAAGACAGCCTCCTCTGACAACCGTGCGCGGTGCTTCTTGGGCAGGATTAGGCCCCAGATAGTTGCCTGACCATTCTCGAGGTTGTTTGGACGCGGTGGCATTTAGTAGCGCATGAGCGTGCATGAGCGGAGTGGGCTAGGGAACAAACGCGTGTTAGGGGCATATTAATAGAAATTAAGAAGAAAATGGGCGTGGGCGGGCCATGTAATGCGAAGACAAGACAACCGTTGGTCATTAAGGTTAACAGAGCGGATTCCTAGAGAAGGCAAGCGTGGCAGAGGGCGGCAGAGAGTTAGGTGGGCAGATGAGATCAGGAAGCTTGCGGGGATAAGTTGGGCACAGTTAGCACAGGACAGGGTAATTGGAGATCTATGGGAGATTCCTTTGCCCTACAGTGGGCATAGACAGGCTGATGGTGATGACAAATTTGTGATATCCACAATACGAAAGTGTCCATTATAGTCCCTATAAAAGGACTTTGCCTTCAAAGACGAACGACATGATGAGTACGGTGCTTTACCAATCAAGTCACGACGACTGCCTACCTACAGTCCACTTTAACTGGTGAATCCGTACGATTGCGTGATTTTCGCCGGTTGTGTTGGCCAGTGCCGGCGTACGGACCATTGTGCATGGTACGTATGGAACGCTGTATTACCAGTCAGCTACAAGTAGTAAGTGTTAGCTGGGGATCAAGCAAGAGGTAGGGATCGTCTTTACATTACTTCTTTATTAA
Source organism: Hyalomma asiaticum (assembly GCA_013339685.2). Taxonomy (NCBI): domain Eukaryota; kingdom Metazoa; phylum Arthropoda; class Arachnida; order Ixodida; family Ixodidae; genus Hyalomma; species Hyalomma asiaticum. The sequence continues at coordinate 31,777,374 of CM023489.1, forward strand.
CTCCGGATTACCTGTCTACTGTACCTCTCTTCAAAGTCGCTTGTGCGCAGCGATGAAGTTACTTTAGATTATGGCGAAAAGGCATCATAACAGCAGTGTCATCGCTTTTTGCGAGTAAAGAAGCTTCGCGAATCGCGCACACGTAGTGGGCAACATTATGGTGCTCGCTTGCTCATTGCGACGCACAATAAATTGATTTCTTTCTTTCATTCCTTCTTTCCTTCTTTCTTTCTCTCTGTATTTCCTTTTTTTTTTTTCAGGAAGAACCACCCTCTTCTGGATTATCAGTGACATCTGCACCATTCGGTAAGTATTGTCGTTTGTTCAACATTTTTATTTATTTATTTATTTATTTATTTATTTATTTATTTATTTATTTATTTTATATGATATAGGTCATACTGGGTCGCTCCGGGTGAATTTTAATCGGTGGGCATTCTACAGTGGGCCAATAAATGTAATGCTCACAACCGCATATCTAATCTCAATGTAGATGTTTAAGGCACGCCTAAAGAAGAACGATCAATCTATTTAGGCCGATCGATCATTATTTGAGAAGTCTGCTGCCGTTTATTTCGCCACCGCAGGTTCAGTATTAAAAGAGAAAACGCAGGTTAAAGCTTCATTTTTGAATTTCGCGCCCGAACCTAGGCTCGCGAACGTAAGCGTGACGTCACGGATTTCAAAGTATTTCCCTTCGTGTTTTCGGCACTTCGGCTCATCGAAATTTGATGAAACTCAATAAGTCTCTGGTCCCCACTACAATACTTGATTCATTTTAACAACGGAAAATGATTTTGTGCGCCGTAGCAGGCGCCTTCAAAAATCTATGACGTCATAGCGAGCTGATGCGGGAACGTGAAGGTGGTGTCGCCACCTGTATTTTCTTCTTGTGCATTTTCTCGCCAACTCTAGTCTGTTTCAGGAGTTCCGTGCAGCAGAGCCAAGGCCACGAGGCCATCGAGAAATGTCATTTTTGGGACACGCACCTGCGAGCCACCCCTGCCAATAGGGTCCTCACTCCGTCCTCCTACTCCGGCTTCTCCTGCCACTGCACGGTTCGCGACTGGCAGATGCCGTGGTGCGGAGGGATGCGTTTAACACTTGTTTACCCTCCTGATTGGCAGAAGGGGCCTGTAGCCTCCACAGTACTGCACGGAACTCCTGAAACAGACTATAAGCGTCCCATTGTGGCGGAAGCGGTGCTGCTGGTATTGCGAAATAGTAATTTATAGCAATACGCGAAAAAAAAATCCTTTTTCTCTTTAGTGGCCATTTAAGGTCAGTAATTCAACCTATATATGACCTACTTTTCAGCTGCATGTCGTCATTGCCTTCAGCTGCATGTGATCATGTACAGCACGGGAGTTATCTTTTTCTTGTATTCTTTAAAGCGCGATTGGCGCTAGAAGAGCCCGTCTCGCAGAAGATCGGACATAAGCGAATGCGGCGTAAGCGCCAGAGTCGTGGCGAACAAAAATAAATTCTCGAACCAGTATACGATCGTGTAGGCCTGCCGCTCTGGCGCGCAGGAGCGTTGGTGAACGCAATTGAATTTCTCAATGTTAAAATCCGTCAGAAAAATTGCGCACGAATAAAAACGGTGCGCTAATTTTCCGGCAGGCTGATCGAAGTCACCTTCGGCACGTGTCTATAGCAGCGGGGACCTCGTTAAACAAAGAGGGAAGTCTGGAAAGCGAATGGTATTTACTTTTCACAGACAAAGCGGAGAGCGGGAGGTCTCTGCTGTAGTTTTAGCGATTGTCGTCAGTGTTGACCTTCGCATACGAAGACAGTGATACGATGTGTAACGAGGCACGGAGGACTTAAACGAACAAGAGAAGTTAACTGCACGCCGGAAGTGTTCCACACGAGCTCGCGCTATTTAGGTACTGCTTTAATTAACGTAGATTTCGAACAATGCCGGCATCGTTTCATTTGCACTTTACTCAACGATGAAATAGAGAACCGTGCCTGGTAACCTGACCTTTGATAGCTTAAGTGAACGGTTGTTCGGCTATTGTTCTCGACTTCGCGTGGCATACGTTTTGTAGTACAGCTAGCGATAGTTATTTCTAGAACAAGTGACTGTCTGCACATACCCGCAGTTACGCTCAAGTCGAGCATATGCAAGCGATACGTCTTGCGCAAAATATCAATCATCGCGAGAACCAGTAGCACGGTATCATATACATATGAAAGGGAATATCAGCGTCCACCAGTTTGCAGCACAAAGCTATTTAAATGGGTGGATTGTCAACTATAGTTGACAGTCCACCCATCAGATGACGAAAGCCTTTTATAACAGGCTTTCGTCATCTGAGAAATCCGTATGCATTTCCTTGTAGCGTTGTTGTACGAATGGATGGGTGCTAATATTCCATTTCATAATTGTTACTCCACCTTGCGGATTTCCGCAGAACTCATTCGCCATGATCATAATACATGACCACTCCTCCTTTATATAATAGACGAAGTGCTGGCCTGACGCGCGTCACCGTTTGCATCTAGACTAGGATGATTACGCAGTACTTATGCCTAAACTTTGTTTCCCTTTTACAAAAGGGTGTAATTCATTGTCCAAGGGTGGGATCATAAAAGGACCAAAACTGAGTGTTCCTTGCCGCATTCTAAAAGACGACTTCACGGCGAAGGCCATTACGCATTCTTACAGTGATTAGTATAGTCCTGACTACTTTGAGGTTGCCCCTGGTTACACTTTTGGTCTCTTGAATTAGTCGTAATTTCACGTAGTTATTCTTTTCACATTTTGTGTTAATAGTAATTGCTCCTAATTACTCTATGAGTCTAGTGAAATTTTCGTAATTACCCTTTAGTGTACTTCAGTTACAGTGCCTCGTTCCTTCGTTGAACGTCCCTCATTTCCGTATGGTACCATATCTGTAGCGCCGTCCGTGTTGTCACCGACGGTCACTTCTCATATTTCATCACGAGCCACATAAGGTCGTCGCCTTTAATATTAGTTGCGTAGCGGTCGCGTTTGCGTACCTCGAAGATAACAACGCACGAATCGCCCTCGTTCTCAGTGATGGATGTCACGCGTCCCTATTGTTTGCGTACACGCAGGTTTGGATGCAGCCGCCAAGTCGTCCCTTCGCTTTCCCCAGCGGCTGGTGGACGAGAAGCTGTCGGCGTACTCGTTCCGTGACCGCGACCTCCTCCTGCGCGCTCTACTCCACCCTTCCAAGTCGCGACGCATCGGCTCCAGCGTCTCCTACCGGCCGCTGGACTACGTGGGACAGTTCGCCCTCGAGTTCGTCCTCTTGCGGTAGGCACCCGCCTCGGTGTGAACGAAAAATTCATTCATTCATTCATTCATTCATTCATTCATTCATTCATTCATTCATTCATTCATTCAAAGTTTTTTTTTTTTTTCATCAATCCAGCTTCATAACCTCGAATTTCCTTCGCGTAGTATTTCGCAGTTTCCTTTTCGTAGTATTTCGCGTTAAAATCATTGGTAAGTTACATACCTCGTGCTAAACAGCAGCGAATCCATCTCGTACGTATAATAATAATAATAATAATAATAATAATAATAATAATAAGAAGAGAAGAAGAAGAAGAAGAAGAAGAAGAAGAAGAAGAAGAAGATGCAAGACGAAGAAAAAGAAGAAGAATTTATTAACATCTTGAGAGCACACCAATACAATACAAAATTGGCCTGCCAAAGCCTCATCGGGCTTGGAGGGCAGGACCGACAGGCAGTAGACACAGGAATTATTTCAGCTAACACCACCGAAAAAAAAAGTTTGTGACGTATCCAAACAATCTTGCTAACTCCCAATACGTAAGGCTGAAGGTAATGTCTTCCTCGACCTTTTACACGCACTTTCCGCAATTAGTTGCAATAGCGTTAACCTCGATTTGCGACCGCATTCAAGCACCGCGCGCTGCCATGCATACGCTGATTAGCACTAATTAATGCTGGCTAAATAATGGCATGCGTTGGCCACTTCTTGGCTTACGTCAGCCAACGCTGGCTACCCAACAGCTACAGCGTGTTCGTACAGGGTAAATGTTATCAAGGAGTTGTCTGCCGGATTTGTCTCTTCATCGAACGCGCGTCACGGACAAACATCAGGTTCTCGCCACTAGATGGCACAGTGTGTCCAGAGAATTCAACACCGCAGCGCTCTAATATCGCCAGAAATATTTAAATTCACCACATTCTCCGCTTCGCGACTCGCGTGGACGACTCTTTACGTGCAGGCTTCACTGCAACACAGAATGTGCGAAGGCAGCTTACACGACCCAAGATAACACCCGTTCCCTTAAAGTCGGCTTCAGTCCAAAACACGAATGCCATTCGCGAACGGCATTTATTTCTTGGGGCAGTATAAGCCGTCCCATATCAAAATATTGCGTACTCGGGTCCTTATTTATTATTGTAGTAATCATATCTCACCCCTCCGAGTGGGAAAGCCAGCTTGCAAACACCGAAATACCAACAATGCCGTAAAGTCCGCTCCACTTCTAAGCACCATTGCACATTTTTTACAGGGTCAATATGTAAGCCGCCTTATATTAAAGTATAAGACGGCCGCTCTCACCCCGCACCTACACCAAGATGTCCCGTGAATGGCGTAGGGGGAGGGAGCAAAGCGTATTTGCAGTATATTTACACTACGCCCAGGCGTGGTAGGGGAACGGGACCATGAACTCTGAAAAGTCTGCCGTTCGAGGCCAGTGGCATGTGTGCAGCCGCGAATGTGGCCTGGACTTTCGGGAAGCATAGAGAATGCGAGGCATAGAGCTAGTATGCTAACTCTAGAGAACAAGCTCCTCATATAGGGCCCTATGCGTTGGAGGAGGGAGGGGGAGGAGGGTGGCGGAGGGTCTGCCGTGAGCGCTTTCCTGTAGCAGATCCCAGTTGCAACGTTAGTTATAGGTATGCAATGTGGCAGTTTGGCTAGCTGGTATACCCTCTTGAAGAAACGTAAAAGGGCACGGTACACACGGACGATGACAGGCACAGCGCCTGCGTGTATGTATTTTGGTGCTTCATCATGAATTACATAAAGTACGTTCTTAGCAAGCCTTTTGTAAGCTTGATAATCACACATGATCATCATAAAGGTGCTTCGCTCTTTGGAAAAAAAAAGTCGCCATAAGGACGATCTATAATGCCTTTTGAGCTCTTAGGAAGCTGGCTTCTCGAGGTAACCTGATTCACGTGACGCCGCGTCCTAGTATGTATTTGTTTTTTCCTCCATGATATGGAGAGAAAGAAACCAGGAGGTGGCGTAACATCTCTGTCCTGTGCGCGGTGTCTTTTGGGCAGGATTAGACCCCACATAGTTGCCGGACCGGTAGAGGTTATTTTCGAAACGGTAATCTTTAGTGGCGCTTGACCGTACATTAACCTACGCATTGCCTACCACGTGACCAGGGTCCATTTCCCATTATTCTTTGCCCCCCCCCCCCCCCCCACGGTGGTCTAGTGGCTATGGTACTCGGCTGCTGATCCGAAGGTCGCGGGATCGAATCCAGGACGCGGCGGCTGCATTTCGATGGAGGCGAAATGTTGAGGCCCGCGTGCTGCGCGATGTCAGTGCACGTTAAAGAATCACAGGTGGTCGAAATTTCCGGAGCCCTCCACTACGGCGTCTCTTATAATCAGAGCTCGTTTTGGGACGTTAAACCCCACAAATGAATCATGATTATCTCGTTTAAATATCTTATTACGAGACTGCAAGACAGTCACGCACGTGATGCCTTCTAGCTTTTTTTTTTTCCACCATGCTCCATGACCCCTCCTCCGATCTCGGTCCAGCTTTGTCTTTAGAGTCACTGTATTAACTCTATGATGCGAGGAATGCCACGACTTGAGCCGTCTTGCAGTGCAGTCTTGTAGCAAGCCAGCAGTATCTACTCGGAGATTAGCAGCACTACTGAGGCCTCAGCACAGCGGCTGCTGTGTGAGGAGCAGCAGCCGCTGGTGTGCACCCCGCATGCAAGTGATTTGAGAAGTAACAGCAGCAGTGGTAAGGAGGAAGGCGATTCAAAGCCCACATAGCTGCCCTGGTACAAGGTGCTTCACTATATTTGAGGTGTGAAGGATTTGATAATGACGTAGCGCAATCGGTGGCCTAGTGTCAAAGAACCGTTTCAGGTACCGTTGAAGTCTCGCATTTCGCTAACTCGACACTGACTTTCTCTCTCCAAAGCGACATGGTGAAGAACGGCACCCTCAAGACGAACCAGCAACTGCACGACACCAAAACACGGCTGCTTAGGCACGAGACGCTGGCACGTGTGGCAGCTCTCAACGGTCTCGACCAGTACGTGTTCCTCGATGAAGGGCCCGAGAAGACGTCCTTGGCACAGTACGCCCACGTGGCGAGGTCTCAGGTGAGACAACAATGCTCTCGACAGGCGATCTACGGCACAGTGAGCGAAGTGCATGGACCATGGTTATGTGTCCCAGTAAGCAGGGGCCTCAAATGAATACTTTTCGAGACTTATTAGCGGACGCGAAGCTTACAGGCGGTTAACAAATTACTCTTCTTTGGGCTCGAAACTAGAAGAGAAGCTAAGGGGAAGATGGAGGCTTGAATCGATGAACAGATCGTTAAAAGCGACACAGAACAGGGACTGTCACTGGAACCAACGTTTCTGCAAGCGGACTTGTCTTCGCCAGGACGGCAACTGACATCCTGACGAAGACAAGTCCACTTGTCGAAACGTTGGCTCCAGCTGCATTCCCTGTTCTACATCGCCTTTAGCGACCTGTTCATGTTCTTTGGGATGTGTTCCTGTCGAGCGGACCAATATGAAGGTCGTCTAGTCCTTACCTAAGTATACAGAGAATAAGGATGTAGAGATGCTTGAGAGCAAATACTTCCGTGGACTCCGCCTACAGGGTGGCGATTGACCATGTACCGGAACGTGCTTTTGGTACTAGCGCCTGCACGAATTTGCTTTACGTTGCGTTCTTGTGTGTGCAGTAACTTTGCGTAGTTCTTTGGTTTACTTTCCTTGTACATTCAGTTAAGTAATGAATTGATGATCTTGCGATATCGGGCTCTGAGGTACAGCCAGCTTTTCTCAAATTTTCGCATCTAAATACAATATTAACAATATCATTTTAACTCTGATTTATGTCCCAGTAGGTGAGACTGGCGTCACCTAACGGAAAGCACGCAGCGAGCAGTATGGTTTCAGCTCCTTCCCAAACCGTTGAACATTTTATTGTAGGCACCACATTAGAGATTTGACGTGAACGGGAGATTTTGTTTTTACGTTAAGAGTTCATCACATAGCGTCACTAGTTATGGCTTGTGGTATGGATGATTTCTTGTTGTGACGTCATAGCTACGTGTTTTCACGTAATCTATACGCTCTGGCGTCCTCATGACATCATGCGATGACGTCGCCACTTGGTCATGTGACGTTTTGTACCACTCGTGATCACGCTGGATGGTGGACACCGGTTTTCCCGACTCACGAGCCAGGTAATGCTTTCGAATTAATAAAGATACGATCTCGCCGAGAAGTTGAAACCCAAGCCATTCAGCGGCCAGCTCTTGTGGCTGCACATCATACGTGGCCCAGGATTCATCCGCTGCTACTGGTCTCCCCAGGTTTCTGTTCCTTCGTTGCTTTGTATACTGTTACTTAAGTCTATTCGCGATCTGGTAACGCACCCATAGCAAAAACTCATCACGCAAAACAAGCTAGATTGCATTGCATGTCTGAAGTCCCCACAACTTTGTTTTTGCAGGCGTCTCTACCCAGCGCGACGGGTGAAAGAAAGAACAGCTTCCTGCATAACTTTCTCCAGTCTGTGGCCGGTGCAGTGTACATCGACAGCGGCTACGACGTCGACACGACCGAACGCATCTTCTTGAAGTTCTTCAAACCGCACCTCTAGTCCACACTATAACAACCACGTCCACTGGCGCTGTGAACTCGGGACTTTCGTGGACTTCCGAAAGAATGAAAGTGCCACACTTTGTGCTATTTCTGCAGCACGCTGTGAAGTGTTTTGTGGCATTACCAAGTGGAAAAATTACGACGCTTCCACTGATACATGGGACAGGCGTTGTACATTGCTTATCTCCAGCAGTAATAAAAATAATGAACGAAAACTGTTGAAAAGAGGTTGTCCAAAGCGAAAAAAAGAATGTGTTTATGGGCAGCATTGTAACGGAGACTTTGGCACGTGCATGTACGTACATTGCTTTCCATGCACGACAGTTTGCGGTACCCTATTGACTACAATAAGGTAATAAAACTGACTGATTGATTGACCCATTACTGCATTGGTCAGAGATGGGGCAAGGACGCCATGTTTCTGCCGTCTGTCATTGCACTGTTCCTTCCAGTAACACCGCTTTGAAACCTCAGCCACATGCACGACAGGCGCAGATGAAGATCGGTTTGTTCATTCGGTTCATCCAGGTATCAACCCAGTAATGGATGTGAACAATTAGTGCTGGCAGGAGGGCGCTGTGGAAGCTTGAGTGTGCTATACTCAAGTATATGACATAGCATCATCTGGTACGGAAGCCTCGAGAACGGCATGACGTTATTTGATGATAACATACTTGGGAATTTATCGACGCACAATGGTGAGCAATATGATATGGGACACTGATATTACCTTCCAAACGCCACTGCGAGTATACGTGGCTGCCAAACACAAAAGCGTCCGTAGCACTAAATGGGCGAACGGGAATGTGTCTCTTGAATATCAATGCTTCAAATTCATATGCGCAGTAATCAATCCAGAGACTCAACGTTACTTATTCTATTGCTTATGGCCGCACGCTCATTTAGGGCGACGCATCTGCTGAAAAATTCATTCCTGGAAACGCGGATTTCAAAGCGGATTGTCCGTACCTTCTTTCTAGCGTGCTGTTGCACAGCATGCATGCTGGGGGGCGATCGGAAATGGTATTTTTGCGAAAGTGTTCGGAATCGCCGCACGCGATTGGCCAGCGCCGCTCCGGTGTCGTCATCCGCGGGGCGTCCCCACGGAACACCTACCTGTAACCAAATTAGACAAGAGAAACTGTACCTTTGACAGTGCAACGAAAAATAATGATAGCGGTGGTGTCCTAAACTAATATATAAGGTCAAAAGATGGTGCTGCATGTACTATCATCATCATTGTTTAGATGTAATGTGGCCGCTTTGTTTCTGGCGCCTATGCCTTTTGGCCTTATTGAGAGCCCCTAGCAGGAAAACTTCAAATTATAAAATATGGGGTTAGGTTAGTAGTTCCACTCTGCGTGCAACTTGATGGAACGCGCCGCGGTTGGTTTTTTTTCGCCACCTGTAGCGACTTGTGGAACGTCGAGCCTACCGGAGCCCTGAGATTTCGGTGTCGTCAAATTGACGTCAATTCCCTGTCAATCATTTTCAAACCGAGCGTGTCGTCTGCTATGCGGAGAACGATGCCCGAGGCCGATCGCTCAGTTTACGAACGGTTTACGAACGATTTACGAACGCTTTGCGAACGGCGCGCGCGGCAGCGGCTCCGCTTGGATTGAAACGGCGGCTGCGGCTGCGGAATGAGGCGTCACAGAGGGAAATGGCGGTCCACTTGGGCGCTGAGTTGGCTGAGTCCTCGCATTGTCGTCGCTGAAATAGGACGCGGAGAAGCTGGAGGTTCGCGATGCATTTGGGGATTTGACAGAAAGTGAATTCCGGCGTCACTTTCGCCTGTCGAAGCGAACAGTACGGTCGGTTGTGCGCCGAACTTGATCCCGAGAGGGGAGGAGGAATGAACTTTATTTTGAAACCAGCAGGTTTAGATGGCCGGGCCTAGGCCTCCCACGATGGGACGTCAAGGGCTTGCCTCGACGCCGCCTCGCGGGCATGCTGGGTCGCCCAGGTTTGTTCGTCGAGGTTGGAGCTCCGCAGAGCCTCACGCAGCCTCGACGAGAGGGTCGTGGTGTTAGTGTGTGTGTACTGTGCCGGGCACTCCCACAGCATATGCGGAAGCGTAGCCGGGTGAGTGCCACAGCACCGGCAGTTGGGGGTAGGGTAAACATCCGGGAATATGAGGTGGAGGCGGGCAGGTGAGGGATATGTGTCTGTTTGTAGTAGGCGCAGGGCGGTGGCCTGCGCCCGGCTTAACTTGGGGTGAAGTGGGGGAAAAACTCGGCGGCTGAGGTAGAAGGCCTTAACGAGATCATTGTAACTGGTCAGATTGTCCCTGGTGTCCCACTCGTCCACAATGGCTCCGGCGCGGTTGACAAGGCCTCGCGCAATGGAGTGGGTGACCTCATTGAGGTTGGGGAGGTGTGGGTGGACGGGGCCCGCATGGGCGGGAATCCATGTGAGGGTGATCATGCTGTCTTTACAGTGTGGTGCCTGGCGGACGATGCGAAGCGCTTGAGGAGAGATGCGGCCTTTGCTGAAATTCGCGATGGCTGAGCGAGAGTCACAAACAATGGTGTGACAGGTGGGATCCAGAGTGGCCAGGGCGATGGCCACTTCTTCAGCTGTCTCGGCAGTAGGAGTAGCGACACTGGTTGCATGGTGTAGGACTCCATCGCGAGTGGTAACAGCCACAAAACATGTGCCATTAGAGTATTGGGCTGCGTCAACAAATGTGACGCCTGCTACATGAGAAAGGGATTTTATGATAGCTCCAGCCCGAGCTTAGCGCCTGGCTCTGTTATATTCGGGATGCATGTTTCTGGGTATATGATCCGTGTGGATCCAACTACGGATGTCATTCGGAATCGATCGTTTGGTGCCCTGTTGCTGATGATGACTGAAGCCAAGCGTGGAGAGAATGGAGCGTCCCGTTTCGGTGAGGGTGAGCCGTTCCATCTGAGAGCGTTGCTGGGCTTCAATGAGTTCGGCAAGGGTGTTGTGAACTCCCAGTTGGTTGAAGTGTTCGGTGCTGGTGTAATGCGGGAGGCCAAGTGCTTGCTTGTAGATACCCCGTATGAGGGTGTCGAGCTTGTGTTGCTCTGCACGGTACCAGTTGAGCTATGCAGCAACGTAGGTGATGTGACAGAGGACAAAAGACTGCACGAGGCGAAGGAGACTTTCTTCTTTGAAACCACCTCTTTGGTTGGAGATACGCTTAAGAAGACGTAACGTGTTTTGAGACTGGAGAGAGAACTTTATTTTAGGAAAAAAAAATCCTCGCCGCCACCTCCTCTGCTCGTCTGATAGCCTGGAGTTGTTTCTCCAGGCTTGAGTCGCGGTGAACGGTGTCGGTAGTGAAGAGTCTGTCGGGCTTTCACAGTTGGGGTGCACCTCCAAAAAATTTTTGGCAGAAATGCGAGAAGGAGCTCCCTCTGCCTCTGAGCACCCGCGGGCCGAGATGCACGTTTTTTTGCGAGGACATGGCAGCAGCAGACGACAACACGAAATTTAGATATGACGCCACTTACGCGCACGCTTCTTGTTTTTCGCGCCCGCGACACCGCTTAGCGAACCTGCAGAGAAAGATATTGATGCTTAAGAGCGTGTTTACGTCTGAGAAGAAGAAAGCACCGTTTTTAAAAGGAGCAGCTTCCTTAATTTCTCGGGAGAAACATTTTGACTTTCAGAAGCAGGACGACAAACGGAGTACGTCATCATCCGAGGAGCGCGCCGCTTCCCCATTGACCGCGCCGGCCGCGATCCTCCCATTCTCAAAGCATTGCTCAAAGCTATCGCGGCCCACCCACTTTTTGACGTCAGTGTTCGGAAAGCGTTCTCGAGCGAACAGCCGATCTCCGATCGCCCCCCTGGACCACAGCCGCTACATAAAACGCACAATGTAACGGCCTTGGCCGGACAGATGCGCCTGGAGATGAACAGTAAGCTTAACGCGACATTGGCAATCACGTGCTGCTGATAACAATTTATTCCGCTCGCCATTCTATTACGATGCTGCTGTCCGCTTGTGGGACGCAGGTTCTTCATTCTTCTCAGGCCCCTCTAGCTGCAGTCGCTCCATCCTTTATGTTCAAAAATTACGTGGCCTCCTCTCACATAGCTGTTCCTTCTCGCCATAAAGTACGATAACGATATCACGACAGTCCCTACCGTTGGCAGCGCCGCAGTCGCACTGGCTATGTGCATGGTCACACATGAACATCCCTCAGAAACGGTGACTGAACGAAGTGACGTAACTCCCATAACTCAAAGAGCGGCATATACTGAAAGTGTTCTGTTGGGAAACTCTAGTGCGGACACACCGGGTGCTTTATTTTCTGAGAACGTTGTGTTTTCTGGTGAAGTGTACGTAGTACTACAAGTAAGTGAGAATGAAACGTGTGCAGCAGGCATGGTTCGCAAGCTTCACAGAGAAGAGTTGTGCGGAGGCGTTCGCAAGTTGAGTAAACGAAGAAGCTTTCGGCCGCTGGTAAAGACGATGGTGAGTGGAGCACTTGCATGTTCGCAGTCGGCTATAGTGTTACGCTTTAGAGTATGTTTCTCAGTGGTGCAGGCCGCGGCGAAACCATTCGCCTATGCAAATGGCATGTTAGAGGAACGCGCATATACCACTGTGATGGCGTTGCTAGATCGGCAGTTTGAGCACCGATGTAGCTTACGTCCTATATACTCTGCATGAAACTGCGCACGGCTCTGTCTGACGTGCGAGTCGAGAAATTCCTCAGTCTTTTATAGTTGGTTTATTCGTCACAATCAAGCGATGACGTGTTCAGTGCAAGCGACAAGTGTGCACGTTCCTTGGTATCCTATAGCACGTATATAAGGTGTCGCACCGCTATAAGCTCGAGCAAGGCGTTGGCTCGAGGATGAGGGTTCGATTCCTAACCACTACAACCTTATCTCAACGGTGATGAAATGCTAGAACCATCTGCGCGCTTAGATTTAGGTGCGTGCACCGGGAGGTCAGAATTAATCCGAAGTCCCCCACTGTATACGGCCGGCCTCATCATCATGCAGCGATTTTGGCACATGAAACCGCAGAAACGATGACATGTGGCATGTGCTTGGTATGCTTTACTTGATGTAGACTCTTATTCGCTGCGTCAGCGGCGTTTACAGGGGGAGTTTGTTGCGTTTGCAGTGAAAGTAAAACATGCAGCCAGCCAAAAAAAGTAAACGAACCACCCCTTAGAAGGTCGCAGCGGCTGCGTGAACGACAACGTCGGCGAGGTTTGACGAGAGGGCGAAGATCAAAGGCACGATAAAGGGAAAAGACAAAATGCCTTAAACTGATAAGTTAAGATTTCGGGAACTCTATTTTCGTTAATTCAGCGATCTTAAGTTCAATATGAAAAGAGGCGGTGCACGTCAAAGGTTTAGTTTGTAAATTCGCGTCGGCACTTCGGCCTCATGCACATTAGAAGGACAAACTCGTCTTTTTCGCCTTCTCGTCAAATTTCTTCCACGAACGTTCTGAAACTTCCTGCGTTAAATCTCTACCTAGCTCTGAACCCAATGTACAGTGCCGTCCACTGTTTGTACGAACACGGCGCCGCGTGGCTTGGCATGCGCGGCCACGCCACGAGGCGTGGCATGCGCGGCCACGCATGGAATCTAATCTAGCGCATGCGCACAGGGACTTGGAAGCGGAGTTTCGTATCGCTTGAAAAGCGCGGGCCACAGGATGCTGTGCATCGCAGCAAGGCATGCACTCCCGCCAGGGGTGGGCAAAGATACTTTGAAATTGTATCGCGATACGATACAAGATACTCGGGCAAGAAGTATTTCGGATACAGATACAAGATACCACCTCAATAATTGTATCCGATACGATACTTGCCATTTGTATCTTAAGATACTTCGATACATTTATAAATTTCATATTATAGACATATATAATGTAGCAAAAAACGCCTATGAACAGGAGTGTTTGCTTTAGAATTTCAGAACTGCGACCAACCAAGTTTAACTTGAATGAAACATGTGTTAGTATCTCAACAACTGTTGCTTTCTGGCTATAATTATATTGTTTTCATTCCCAAACAACTGATTGGGGCTCTTTTGGCTGCTAAACATGACAGCTATGTATAAGCTACGCTGTCGGCGGTTTTTTGTGGTTTTTGTAATTCATGGAAGTCGATGCTCTACTTGCCAACCAGGTAGTGGTTTCCCACCTAATAACAAAAATGGCGATGCAAAACCTCGGCACGATGCCGCAATTACGACTTTGAGTTTAACCTGGTCCGTACGCGTATACCGTTTACGCAGTACCGGACCACGGGACAAGTGTACAGGAGTAACAACGCTCGTAGCGACATATTTTGTGACGCATCTTCTATACAGAAAGGACATAAAACCGCAATGACTTCCTAAATTCTAGTTATGTGCTCGCGTCAAGCGCTCGTCATGGACGGATTCACGAATGTGCAATTTTTGTAATAATTTCTCTCTACGAGAGAATTCCAGACATCGTAGCGGTACAAAGTGTCGCAGGATACCTCCGCTACTCATACTCTTGACATTGATTGCGCGAATTACCTTGTGATTTGTGACAGCGAAAAAAACAATGTGACTCAGAAATGATATATATATATATAGAACGAATCGTGCTGTAACATTATTAGTTACGATGTTTCTCAGCAAAAGGTGTCGTCAGCCTACCAAGTAAGATCACACACGGGAAATTTCACTGCTTGTGGAAAATGTCATGAAAGAGCTCGTGGGGACGGTCACAATAATAATTGTTGAGGTTTACATCTCCAAACCACGATATAATTATGAGGGATGCCGTACTGGAGGGCTCTGAAAGTTTAGACCATCTGGTGTTCTTTAAGATGCTCCTAAATCTAAGTACAGTACTGCACGGGACTCAAGTATAACGCCGCTATCGGATTTCGGCCTTTACGGCCGGGATTCGATCCCGCGACCTTCAGGCCAGCAGTCGAGCGCATTAACCACTAGGCCGCCGTTTCGGGTGGTTATAAGCGTTATAAGCTTAGTGGCGGCAGTACCTGCTTGAGCAGCGGACTTCTGCCAGTATTTCTAGTGTCGCGCGGTGATGTTCCGACATCAGTATCTTGTATCTTAAGATACTCGATACATTCTTCAATGTATCGAAAATACAGATACTGATACACGTCTTTCAAGATGTATCGCGATACAGATACAAGATACTGAAAGAGTATCTAAGATAGTATCTAAGATACATGTATCTTCGATACTGCCCAGCACTGACTCCCGCGCTTTTCAAGCGAAACGAAACCCTGCTTCCAAGTCCCTGTGCGCATGCGCTAGATTAGATTCCATGCGCGGCCACGCCACGCGCGCTGGCGCTCCGCGGAGCGAAGCCACGCGGCGCCGTGTTCGTACCAACAGTGGACGGCACTGTACATAGGTATGTCCTACCAATAAATAGTGCTGTAGGTCTGAGCAGACGCCTTGGAATAATATGACGTCACTCTGCTGGAACTTTAAAGCGGCGTCGCCAGCTCCATTTTCAATTTGCGCGTTTTCTAGATTACTGCAGTGGGCGTCTTCTCCTCGCAATAGTGGTGTTTTTTTTTTTTTTTGGTATTGTGAAAAGGTGACGTACCAATACGAGAAAAACTATTTGTTTCACTTTAGCGTCCCTTTAACGTCGCTCAGGCACTCTTGACGTGAGCATGCGGAGTGAGGTAGCAGCGCAGCGTTGTGGCCTGGCAGCGGCTCGGCCGCCTTATCCATGGTCCCTTTAACTTTTTTGGCCGAGAGTACTACATTGCCAGAGGAGGACAGGGCAGCCTCAAAGAGGAAAAGGGGGGGTGGGGCTGCGGCAGGTGGCAAGGCTGATATCTTAGCGTGTCAATGAATGTATGTTAAAAAGATATCGAACCAGGAAAAATTTTCTACAATAGCGAAATGCTCTTTCTGAGCAGCCCGAGTGACGTTTCGTTATAGCTTCGTGACAGATTAAAAAATAAAAATGGAGGATGAAGCGGTGTGTTGGATGCAGACACTTTCCTTCGGTTGGATGCAAACACTTTCCTTCTAATGCATAATGGCTCCTGTCTTATATCGGCATTTACGTAAAATTATTGCGTAAAGCCTCGCAAAGTGACATGAAGGCAGGAACTGTGCTAGCTCAGCGTGGTTTTTTTTTTTTCTACGTGCTTCACACGGCTTCTAAATTTCGAAAGAACCTCGCCAAGAGTGACGCATCCTTTCAAGGGAATAGCAGAAACGTTTTCCCTTCGTTTTTTCCAGCTTGTCCTACGATTTGGCGCTACATATACGCAAGTTAACAGAAAAGTTATTCGGCTTGTCATCGCAGGCTCACTTCGACATTTCTCGAAATTCAATTTCTGTCACTAAAAGCCTGTAACGGCAAGCCCGGTTTGCCATGATTTCAGAGTATGGACTTGTGTAAAGCTTTTCTATAACAGGGTGCAAGTTCGAATATGTTGCGTTATCGCGTTATCACGAGTACTGTTTGCCGGTAGTGGAAAATCTACTTCTGCCCTGTAGGCACAGAGAGAGACGTATTTGACTGCCTCTATCTCCACGGTGGACTTAACAAAGGTAGAAGGAATAAAAGAAAAGATAGATAGATAGATAGATAGATAGATAGATAGATAGATAGATAGATAGATAGATAGATAGATAGATAGATAGATAGATAGATAGATAGATAGATAGATAGATAGATGTAGAGAGCATTTAGATGTAGTTATCAATCTGCAATCGCACAGTGTGCAGTTACATTCAATGTTTGAGCGCTTATTCAACTTTGATTATGTTGCGCTGCCATATGAATTCTACCTTGACGCGTCTAAAGAAAGCGCCACATCGGAACTTGGTCACCGGCCCCAAAACATTCTCTCTCTCTCTCTCTCTCTCTCTCTCTCTCTCTCTCTCTCTCTCTCTCTCATCTTTATCCTCTCGTATCGATTACCTGAAGAAATATTTACATTTCTTTTTTTTTTCTTTGAGATCACCCTCTGCAATGGTGTTCCATTGCATGCCCCCGACAAAATGTCGACCCCAAGGAGCCAATTTCGGAACTCCCAAGTAAAGATGACGGCTTTGATCGAATTTATCAAAGCCTAGCCTCCGTCATGGCTTCCAGCCACCTGCGTCGACTTCAATCACGGAGGCCGCCATCGAAGCGGACGCGGTTCTATCTTCCGCTACCAGAGTGCACTACAACTCCGCCAGCCGGGAACATCCCCGAAGGCGGTGCAAACCTGTTCTATCGCTCGGCGTAAGCTCGCGTTATTTCCAGGAAAAAAGAGCTACACGGTAAAGCAACTACTGCTATTCTTCTTACTGCTGAAGTAGAGGTTCTGCGCCGCAGGAGGGCAGGGAGGGCGTTTTGTTTCTCATTGCTTGCTATCTGGTTGCGCGTTATGTCCGCCGCCGGCAATGATTCATCTCCCTCCATCGCTGCCGCCGCCCCGTTGGCTGTGAGCGGTCGGGGATGCATGGTCAAAGCAAAGGCGCCACATCGACGTACACACCCTGTTGTCGGCTAGCCCGGACCTTCTCTACCACGCCTCGAGGGCTCGGGACACGTCGCGGCTGTGGTAGTGGGGAAACGGGCAGACCGGCTGGCACGCAGCTTTTTTTCAGAGGGGGCCTGCGTTCTCGGATGTGTTCTGGCCGGAACTACGATTGCTTGCCCGTCCCATAAACGATTTCTTTTATTGTGTGGGTATTTCGAAATGCTTTTTTCGAGCTGCTGCCGGCCGCAACCTGCTGTAAAACTAGGTAGAAATGGTGTCTTGAGATGGTCTAGACGTGTTTGTTGGGCTAGTAGCTTCGTATCCGGAGTAAAACGGCGCCAGAGAAGCCGGACAAGAACAGGGGATGAAGACGTGGAACACGGGGCGCACTAACAAATTTAATATTACTTCTTGGCATGCGCAGGATGACCACTGGCTGTATAAGAATGTCTAGAAGATACAAAAGATAGTAGAGGTTCCTGTGGCCAAGCACTGGGTTATTTATTACTGGCAAGTAAAGCTGCGATGGCGGTTACTTGGTATGACTACATGGCTTAACGCGCGTTAAGCCATGAAGGGTTATCGGGTTGTGCTTCCATGCATTCTTTTGTGATAGAGTTGCCACTCCTTTCCCAAGGGAAAACCGGTCTTGGTGGAAAGGGGCTATTTATGCAATCTTGAGGTTGAATTTATGTAGGCAAAAGGACGGCATGGTTAGTAATTGACATGGTAATTATAATAATTCCAGGAATAAATCTACCTAATTTCCATGTAAGCAAAGATGTAACATTGAGTTAAGCGACTAGTCTGGTCATTGCACATAAGAATACTACTGAGTTGAATAACGTTTGTTCCAAAAGCCACTGAAGTTTTGTTCGTGCTCCAATCATGCTGCACTGAAAAAAAATAATAAACGCACGTAGTTCGCGTTATTCTTCCGAGTCGACCAGACAATAGTGAAACATGATACACAAGCAGACGTTAAAAATGGATACATAACGCTATGCGATGCTGAAAAACCGGTAATTAACGGCTGGTTTTAACGGGCACCCTCTTAATATTTGCGATTTTTAGCGAAAATAATTAGTGTAAAATACGCGCTTTCCTCGAATAGTCGAGGCCTTCATCAAACCCCCCCACCCTTCGCCCCTGAAACTAATGACTTGCTTTGGGCCTGCTCATTTCGTTGTCAATGATATCAATTATTCAAGCAAATGGGAACATAAACCTGGCACAGATAAACTGCGAATGCATGCAGTTAATTCACGAAATTTATAGAGAAAAATAAATTAATTAGTTTCACAAAACAGACGCGAAGAGACGCTTGTATTGCTTTTTTTTTTCAACAGGAATAATAAAATCGTATACGGTTTGTCATTTGTATGAAATTTCAAACTAATTATGATGAAGATGATGACGAAGATGAAATGATGTTGGAGATGATTGTGAAGAAGACGAAGAAGAAGCAGACGATGATGATGAAAACGGTGATGATCGACCAGCTTCGCTCTGACCTGGCCTTCCGGAACCTAGCTGAAGCTGCGTAAAATTCGTTTTCCTAGGGAGTAAATTGCTGGCCCCTGAAATATGTTACAGCCATATAAGCCATAAGTATTCAAGCTAGTTCCACGCCGTGCTTTTTTTTTTCGTCAATCGTGACGTAATTGGCGATGGTGTGAAGATGTTGATGTCATGACCTGTCGCTTGCTTTAGTCATACATTTGTACTCCGCCAAACGTTACGTCCTTTATCAACTGGCGGTATCTCGATACTTCACCCTTCATCATTGCCTGCTGGCAGTATCTTATATCACAATACATTTTCACCATACATTTTCGTTCTTTCCATGGAAGTGCAGCCGCGGCTGCTGGGATTGAACGAACTTCGAGCTAAATCTTTCCTACACTTTATCGCGTAATTACTGTCATGTAGCCGTGGACTGAGGGCAAGACCTACAGTCTTCTACAGAAGTTCCTTGCAGCACTGTCGAAGCTACAGACCTCTCCGGCCAATCAGGAGGGCGAACGCATGTTAAACGTGTCCTTCCGCGCCATGGAATTTATTTATTCATTTATTTATTTATTTACTTATTTACTTATTACTTACTTATATATTTATTATATCCTCAAAGGTTCCGTATGGAACTTTACATGAGGGGTGGGTGACATAAAAGAGGCGGTATTGATGAAAGTAATGGTTAAGGTACAGTTGAGTATGCTTCGTGGATGGCATTCTTGAAGCGCGTAAAATCGCGGATGACTGCTGCCTCTTCCGGAAGGCCATTCCAGTCTTGGGCGGTGCGCAAGAAGAACGACTGCCAATAATGAACACTGCCAATAATGAATCTGCCGATAATGAACACTGCACGGACGGCTGCGGCCTTGGAAGGAGGAAGATGAAGCGGGGCCACTACTGGCAGTAGCGTTTCGAAGGTGATTGCCCGAACAATGACGTTTCGTTTCGCTTCAGAAGAATTCTGCGCTCGATGACCTCGTAGCCTTGGCTATGCTGCACGGAAATACTAAAACAGAGTATGAGCAAACAGACAACGAAGCCATGCTCATTAAGTTGTTTCTAACAAATAAAGAACGAGCCCTTGACCCCTTCCCTTTCGTTAAAACAGAGTATAGTGGGTCGAGCACAAGAGATGAAAGAAGTGCGCGCGCAAATACCGTGCATTGGGCTTCTCAAAACCACCACGATGTAGTAGTGGACAGAGGGGAATAGTGATCCGCCTTTTCCCTCTCGCGTGAAGCAAAGCAGCACGGATGACAACAGCGCCGGCACAGGGTCGACCGAGAGCAGCTTGGCTCGTAATAATAGTTTCGACCGTAAGGTATGCCCACGTCATATGCCGCGCACGCTTTCAATATGGGCTCAAAAGGTAGGGACACCAGGCCATCCATCGTTCTGTTTCCTTACATCGTGGTGCTGCCTCGAGATGACGCTATGGAAAGACTTCGCTTTTTTTATGTCAAGCCTCAACGTGTCTAGTTATTGAAGTCGATGATCGTAGCTAAACTTGTTAGAAGCGATTAAAAATGTTTCACAGCAGCAACAGAAAACTGAGGCACGTTAGCGTTCCTCAAGCATATTTTCGATTCGCTGGTAATTATAAGCCTTGATACTCAAGCTGGCAGGACTGCTGAAACGGGAAGATAGGAACGACATGCCGTTCAACGAATTCGCCAGTGTACAGTGGTCTGGTGCATCCTTCATGCATGTCCGCGGGACCACTAATCACTTCGTGGATGGAATTGCAGATACATGCTCCCCCTGTGTTTCCTACCCAAAATAACGTTCAAAATGCTGCTATGAAAGTAGGGAGGGAGGGAGGGAGGGGGTGATGTTCACTTACGCACGGTACGTCATTTGTTACGAGAAAGCCATTAAAGAATCGACTTCCCTCCCGCCAAGAGGACGACGTCCAACCAAAAGGACAACGATCGCATTGACGCGCACGGTGCAACCGTTCGATTTTGTGGATTGTTGCGTGTTATCTTGCCCCTATACGCTTCCGTTTGCCGGGTACTTCAAGGTCATCAGTATATAATGCGCACTAAGCAAAAGCGTTGTGTCAGTTACACATCGCCGGTGCTTTGAAACAGTAGAGCTTATTGAGAACGGCTAGCATTCTTATTTCCGCAGTTCACGGAGTGTTCCCTCCAGACCTGTCAGGCACAAACCGTGCCCTATTGTAACCGTACCTTCACCAATGTTTTGGATCTTTCTAACCAGACTGCGCGGCCGATGCAAGTATAGTGCACTTCAGCTCCGAAACCTGTACCATGATTACAGCATAAACTTTTCTGGGGTTTTACGTCCCAAAACCACGATATGTTTGAGACACGCCGTAGTGGAGGGCTCCGGAAATTTCGACCGTGTGCACCGCCATCGCACAGTACACGGACCTCTAACATTTTGCCTCCATTTGACATGCTGCCGCCGCGGCAGGGGCTCGATCCCGCGACCCTCGGCCAACATCCGAGTACTATAGCCACTATATACAGATCTTCTTGTCCGTTCTTCGGTTACGATCTTCAGAACATTCTCTTGGCGGCAATGCAGCAGTTCCTTAAGGTGTCCTGTTTTGGCCATCATACGTAGTTCCTGGAAAAGATATCTAGGAAAATGCTCCGCATCATCTCTTTGCCTACCTTGACTATAACTGCTGCACTGGCGAAAAACCACACATGGAGCTCGGACGCTCGCGCCGGCGGCGCTGGGGTGGCGCATAGGCGAGAAAGAGGAATACGATAAAATAATAGAAGAGCTGGTTATCAAGCACTGTACTTCTTTCATTCGGGTCTACCGTGCTGAGACACACGAACAGGAATATATGCCTTGGCTCTACGAAAATTCATTACGTATTCGAATCGATTTGATTGTTCAATTATTAGATCCTAATTACTTATCCCATTATTCTCTATACCGCTGATTGATTGACATTTTATTTTATTAAGTTATTTTGTATCAAAAGATTACGTTTGTAATATTCAAATTCACATCAAAGGACGAATAACCCTTTCAGGTAGTATAACTTAGTAAATTAAACTGAAATCCGCCCGAGTCATTGGCTAATCCCCCCAAGTGGGTAGATGCGAAATGTGAAGGAGCATCATCATCATCAGCAGCAGCAGCTGGTGGGCAGGTAAGACGTTTTGTCTATGTATCTGTTCTTTACACTATACACATTTCAACAAGATAATCAAGCGTGGTGTAAGAGACCCCGCCAAAGTCGTAATAACCACAAGTTGAGATAAGGTGTTTCACCCTATGGCGAATTTTCGGAAAATAAGAAATAGTTTGGCAACACTGCCGCATGTAACCCGTACTCGGCGCCACCATGTGTCTCAACGATTGAGACCGCGTATGTGCGTGCCCGCGTTTCTGTGCTTTTATATTCCTGCGCCGCATTTCTTTTTTTTATTTTTCAGTACGCCTCAAATAGATGCTGCGCAGAAAAACGGTGCCGTTCATCACAAATAGGAAATCTGCGACGCGGTTGGTTGCAATATAGTTGTTGTTTCCCTCAATTCTGGCACATTCTTTGTCTCTTTCCCATTAAATTTCTATTTGCCTCTCATGTAATTTTGGTGGTAACTCACATGATACTAATACCCATTATTTGCTGGACTTATTTTCAGTACACAGTACGCGTCGATGAGGTCGTTAATATGAATATGCCTTTTCTCTTTTTTTTTTTTCGTCGCGTTTCGGCAAAATGCGTTTTTCTTTGTATTTCTGTTTGTCGCCGTTGCACGTCGTTGCGTTTGATGTATCACGCACCGGGAAGTAGCACGTGTCATCCGTTTTACCACTGCTGACCCAATAATGCCTCCTACAAAACTGACGACATAAAGCATACAAAATATGCGCAAGAACTTCAAACGGGTTTCCGTTTGGAGTATCGCGGTTCACCGCGAAGGCAAACAAACGACTCTTTCACGCGATACTCCACTCTCACGCACGGCGAATATATATATATATATATATATATATATATATATATATATATATATACACACACGAAGGTGCAGTGGATGCATAGTGTGCCACGCTTATTTCGAATGCGACGCTCACGACACAGGCCACGCAAAGCCACTGGCACGGCACACGTAAAAAAAAAAGAAAAGAAAAAACGCGCCTTTCGCGCATACGAGCTAACCCCATCGATTACACGTTTCCCGCAACTATTGACCAGGGTCCCCCACCCGCCCCCTCCCCCCTAGGGTTGAGCGAGGGCCGAGCATCGTAATTATAACGACATCGCGACGTGCGTACGTGAAAGCCCGGGAAACAACGGCCTCGTGCAACCGGCCTGGGCCGTCTGCATGCGGCTTCCGAAGCCGAAGCCAGGTTAAGCCGCCGTGGTCTGCCTATCGCATTTTGCAGCGTTTATACATTCAGGCCGCGAGGGGGCGAAGCGGCGCAAGTCTGTCACGACTTTGATCGAGAAGGGACCACGGCGCGTGAGGGAATCCTAAAGACGCACGAACTGGACACGTCGTTCCTCTCTTGTATTCAAGAGGTCAACGGAGTGCCTCTCTCTCTCTTTGCTCGTTCCTCTCTCTCCACCTACCTAATTCAGTTTATTCTTCTCTCTGCAGGTCTTTCTTTCCTTCCTTCAATTCGCGTTCGTGCCGAGGTGCAGACGACTTGCTCCTGTTGTTCCGTTGCCACATGCATCCACTATCGTGTTGTTTGCTGTTTGTACCTTTTTCGTCGGCTCTCGTCAGTTCCTTCGTATTCGACTTCCTCGTTCTCCTCTTTTCTTTTCATCCTTGCGAGGTCGCTTTTGTTGTGCGGACACCGCTGCGCTACCTCGGCTTCGGTTGGCTGCAAATGAATACCCTGGGCAAGGCACGTCAGAAGAAGAGACCGGTATGGTAATTCGGAGTTCCGAGCACCTGGCTTTTCTTATGTGTACCTGACACTTTCGGCGTGTACTGACAGAGGCGTGTGCGCGAGGGTCGTGTAACCCGCTCGCGCACCTGCCGCGGCCCGCTTCAATTTCCGGGCTCGCCTTCCGCGGGGGTCTTGGCGCCCAGAGCAATAAGCCAACAATGGCGTATGATCTAGCCCGCGGAAAGCGAGTTGATCGCAAGACAGACAGACAGACAGACAGACAGACAGACAGACAGACAGACAGACAGACAGACAGATGGACAGATGGATGGATAGACAGACGGACTGGCAGACGGACTGATTGATGGACGGACAGACAGAGAGACGGACTGACGGACGGACAGACAGACATACGGACTGGCGGACAGACGGACGGACTGAGAGACGGACTGGCAGACAGACGGACGGACTGACAGACGGACTGGCTTGGCTGACTGACTGACTGACTGACTGACTGACTGACTGACTGACTGACTGACTGATAGACGAACTGACAGACTGACAGACTGGTGGACAGACGGACGGACTGACTGACAGACGGACAGGCAGATGGACTGACTGACAGACGGACAGGCAGATGGACTGACTGACTGACAGACAGACAGACGGACTGGCAGACGGACGGACTGGCGGATAGACGGACGGACTGAAAGACGGACTGACTGACTGACAGACCGACCAACTGACTGACTGACCAACTGACTGACTGACTGACTGACTGACTGACTGACTGACTGACTGACTGACTGACGGACATACGAACTGACAGACAGACTTGTGGACAGACGGACAGACTGACTGACGGACGGACAGGCAGACGGACTGACTGAGTGACAGACAGACGGACTGGCGGACAGACTGACTGACAGACGGACTGGCGGATAGACGGACGGACTGAAAGACGGACTGACTGACTGACCGACTGACCGACCAACCGACCGACCGACCGACTGACTGACTGACCGACTGGCGGACAGACGGACTGACGGACGGACGGACTGACAGACGGACGGACTGGCGGACTGACAGACAGACTGACAGACGGACTGATAGAACAGAAAAGGAAAATGCAGCTAGGTCAGCCAGGTGCAGGACGGTTTTCTACCTTTAACTATAGGGGGAAAACGGAAAGGGATGGGGTGAAAGCAAGGAAAGATAGAGAAAATAAAGAGTGCTGCTTTATCCGGGAGCCGCAGCAGTAGAGTGGTAGAGCGAAAGTAACAGCCTCGAACAAATATGGTAATGGGTTCGATTGCGATTGACGCCTCGCAACCACCAGCTTTTCTAACGGAAAGAAAACTACTCCGACCTGGCGTTCCGATGGCGTGTTCGGATCTTATATGCCCAAGGATATCTCATTCATTTTTCGTCTATAACCCGGAACAGTAACGGAGTATTTAAAAAAAAGGTTAGCTGACGTCAATTCACATGTCGCCGCTGCAGTTTTTCAACTCCACCGTTTTCTGGCTTACAAAACTGCTCCGTTCTCGTCAAGTGGGGCGAATTGGTTGTTACACGTACCTGATCTTTCAATCTTGCCGAACTTAATATTTCCATTCAATGTTCCTTCAAAAATAAAAGCAATACAGGCGAGTTTAGGCAATGGGAAGAACCAGAAGGAACAGCACTACTCTCTCCGACACATGCGCCCGAACGATATTCCTATATAGTACAATCAATTGCAGGGACTTCACGGCTAATCTTCACTCACAACTGTAACTCTCTAGTTTATTCGAGAAAATGCATTACACGAAGTCGGTATGTCTAGTACACTTTTTTTTTCAACGATTATGGACGGCTCTATATACTGGGCACACCCACAGTAGAGTACGGTATGCTCTGAATCATGTATACCTTTCGTTGTAAACACAGCTTTTCTTCTGGCTCAGAGTGTAAAGATTTCGTTGTTGAGACTACATCATCAAGGCACCTGCAGCGACTTCGAAGCTAGCCTACATAGCTGTGAGCTCATCGGCAATTTTTTTTCAAAAGTGTCTTCGTCAAAATGTTCTCCTGCACAAACTGCATAAAGCTTTCTTTGTCGAGATTAAATCATTAGGGGCAGCTTACCCTTCTACCATAGTGAAATACATTGGGCATTAACTCGTCTCCCTGTCGTTGCAAATAAATGCCCACTGATCGATTCAGTGATCACCAAAATCAATCTATTCGAGAATCCAATCAGCTCACAGGCGAACGGGCAGCGAAATCAAACAGCCTTGCTGCTACACTGCGCTTCACTGAAGCGACAAGCCTCGGCGCCGTTAAATCTACACGTACGTGGCCAACTGACTCATTATTTCTTTTTGTCCCCCAATGTTTACAGCTGAGCTTTGTTATTAAACAAGCGAGTAAACCAAACAAAAGAAAAGGCAACGAGGCACCCTGCACGCCTGACGTACGCTGCTGCAGTGACCACTTCTGAAGTTTCTAAGCCTGAAGCTCATTCCCGCAGACCAAAATGGCTGGGCGCGTTTCACTTATCGTTCCAACATTTTTCGTGCCTATGCAAACGCGTGTGCGGTCGACCGTAGCGCTCCACTTGATGGACGCGCCCCCTGGCGTTCGGCGTTAAGCTTCCTTGAGCGCTACGTTATAACGAGTTTGAACGAGCGCGTGTGTGCTTATATATAGAAAGAACAAAAACGAGCAAGCGTGCATTGATGAGAACGAGAGTCACTGCCGACCTATATAGCGTAGTACGTGTATACCGTGCGGTTCTGTAAGCGCACAATAGAACGACTTGCTTCGATGTAGTCGAGTGCCACGCCTGTCCAGTCACGAGCGGTCTTCTTTAAATCGGGACTCTTCGAGCGTGGCCGTGAAGAGACTCTCGAGTGGGCCGGAGCGGCCGAGCGGAGTACCTTTCTTACACGTTTACAACTCGCTTATAGGTGGAGCACGCGGATTGCGGCTGGGAGCGGGATGCTATTAAACGAGGCAATAAAGGAAGGAGGCCGGACGACGGAACAAACAGCGAATATGGTTGGTAGTGAAGAGATTAAAAGAAAAGAAATTGCAGTAGTTGGTACTAGGGGAGTATATGGGCCTTATACGGAGGCCATAGGTGGAAATGGCGGTTCACAACGTGTTCCGAGTACTGAGGCTTATGGACCGACGAAGCGGGGAAGCTTTCGTGCCTGACTGCTTGCCACGGCCCACACAGTTGGCGCTGCGTGTTATAACGCAGGAGAGAAAGAGAGAATGGAGGAAGTGTGGACATTTAATTGGTTCAGGCGAGCAAAACAGGAATTTTTTTTCTGCAATGCGCACATTTTTATATCTAACATCCCGGTTTAAAAACCAGATACAATTTTAAAAAATGAAACCACGCTCGCTAGAGCGCACATAGAGCGAATAGTGCAAATGTACCCTCCACGGGCATAAATCATTATTCTTGCGAATAAACGTCGTACGTCGTAGAAACATATTGCCTAGACAGCTATGGTTCAGTTACATAGCTCTTTCTCTGTGTTACATAGTTCGTTCTCTGTGTGTAAACGTCCTTTTTGCGCTCATGTTTTCCTAAAAAAAATCTGAACTCAGCGCTTCGTCTACAGCACGGTTCGACCTTGGAGCTTCGGCATCTCCTCGGCCCGTGGCAAGACAGCACCTGCGCACTACGCAGTACTAAAGCGCTGATGGCGTTTCTACGGGCAACATGCCTGAACGAAACGCTGCAAACCGCGGTACAGTGTATATATGTGTATGTGAGTGTGTGTGGAAGTGTGGCTATACGTACGTGTTGTTTTACACGTGATCATTGTAAATAACATAATCACCTCAAAACACCTGGAGTAGCAGGCCAGGCCACTAGCCAGGCTAAAATCTTCGGAGTCATTAATAAAATATTCTCTCTCTCTCTGCGTCTCAGAGCAGGACTACAAAGTTGAACTTAAAAACATATAAATGGCAGCAATAGCAACGCCGTACAATACCATGCAGGCAGAAACAAACTTGAAGTCTTATTCCATGCGCATTGTACGCGTTTTAGAAGCGTACTTGACGTACGGCATTTGAATGCCTATATTGGCGCGCCCTTTCGCGAGACTTACGCGAGAAACCTTGCGAGACTTTGCTGTATGCGCCTGAAAGCGCCTTGTGACAAGTTGGCGACGTCATTACATGACGCAAATGTGGAATCATTATGCCATCCTATCTTAAGTACACCTGATGACTGTCACGAGAACTTCATCCCTGACGTCATCGCGTGATATCGCTTGTGATATCATCGATGACGTATTTCGTTTTATGCAACGCTTCCCAGAAAAGCCATACTTAAACAAAGAGGTCTCACGGTTTTCAAAAGATAATTTCGCGGTTTGGGCGAACCAGGCCACTGAGGTGCCAAGCAAGCACGCGATTATCTCTTTAAAGGGGTCGTGAAAAGAATATAAGAATATGGAAAATGCCCGGTTGTAATTTTCACTGCTTCAATGTGCATTTGACAAGCCGATTCCTAAATATTTGGTAAACTATTTAGTGCGCATTTAATATCGCCAGTTTAAAACCCCGGCGTTCTTGCGCTCCCGAAACGACTATGCAACACTACCGGCCAGTATGGTATTGTTCGGTGACGTTGCAATAAAATATTTTTAAGTGCAAAGGTATAGTGAACTCCCGCTTGCGCTAAAAGAATCGATTTACTTGAAAGCTGAGAAGAAAGAAAATACTTAGAAACCGTGCGATGCCGCCATTCGGAAGCAAAGCTGCAGCGCGGTTTGTTTTCCCGTGGCCTCCGAGGGCGCGCCAATCTCGGAGGTCTGGTAACTACTAACAGGACGTCATCTGCAGAGTTGAGGGGAACACGTGCAGTGAAACCGAAACCACGTTTATTTATCGCTTTAAATCAACCCACACGATGCAACGGAACAATGCGTACTGCTCATTGGAGGGTTAGGATCCCGAATACGCACTTAGTACAAAATGTTCAGAAAACGTTTCACACATGCTTTTTTTTTTTACATCTTTCTCGCGCTGTCACATTCAGTAGCAATCCTCGAGAGGTCAATGAAAGCGCGAACTTGTAGCCGTAATACATTCGTTATTTTTTTTTTTATCACACGACTCGAGCAGACGTGTTGGCCATTCCCATCACTGTCGCTATTCATTTATTCTTCATTGACCGAATGTCGTGAAGCTATTTTTTTTTCGGACCCTGTTTCCGTGCACGCTTTTCTTATCAGCAACGGTATTGCAGCAACCGGCGGAACGGGCACTTCGCTTGATCACCAGCGGAGTGCTATTGATTCCTGCGCGCACAGTTCGATGGCAAAGAACCGACACACACACACTCTTGTACACACGCAAGCACGCGTGTACACACAAAAGGAACGTCACGACAAAAAATATGAACCTAAAACGGGCCCGCTCATTCTGAAAATGAAGTCACCTAGCGTGGATTCTTTGTGTGCAAGCATGTGGCAAGTCGTGCTACAGTGTATACACACGCCAAGGCTCGGCATAGGCATGCAGCAGCATGGCTTTTCGTAGGAGGACTGCGAGGATAGGGGCCTAGCCTCAGTGCCTCTAGAGGGCGCCTACGATATACATATATTCAAATGACGTCGTCATACACTTGGTCTCAGTGCCAGTACGCAGTTCGATCGCTTGACGCTGAGCTCACAGTACGCGATACAAGGGATATTGTCAAATGTTTCCACATGTGGTCCCTTCGCAAGGTTCCATTTATCTTATGTCTGGTGCCGTTCGAGCAGAATTCTTGATGACTGTTTTATTTCACGAGTCTATTGTGTCCTTGATTTGCGTACGTTGAATATGTGAGCGTACTCACGTCTCCGTAAGGATAATGGACCGGAATCAATTACCTTTGCATGTCCTAGTTCTGAGGTTCGGCTGACAAGGATCATTGCTGCGAAAGCTTTATAAGTTGATCGGATGAAACGATCCCATTCCGGTGTGCAAATATGCTTCTTTCTTACTACTGCAGTACGGTGTGTGCACTCGGTGTAGATGGCGACGCGGCAGTCAACGACTACTTGGTCACGTGAGCGTTTAACGTCATATTCGAGCTGTCACGCGTGGCGACAGATTGTCGCGAACGTCAAGGCTTAAAAGTAAGCCAGGGTAACTTGCTCCGGCGTTCGCCGAGCACTCATGTTGCGTGCAGCGTCTTTCTCTATGAATGACTGGAAACACACGCGTAATGACGGCCTCCAAAAGAGCAAGAGAGAAAGAGAAAAGAAATGTAAAGCAAGGACAGGAAGGTTAACCAGAGGGGATCTCCGGTTGGTTACCCTGTAATTGGGAAGCGTACAGGGGGAATGGAAGAAGTAAGTAAGAGACAATGGCGACGCGTCAATGTATTTTATGCTTTTTAATTCGAATCATAGAACACCAGAATTATTTTACACTGTCATCCTTTACTCTCATGTCATTCGTGCAGTGGACGAATGCTAATTTCTTGATATCACTTTAAACATGAACTTCAAATTTACGAAACATATCGCCAATTTGAAGCGCAAACTGACTCCTGGCATTAGCATTTTACTTAAAGCTAGGTATTATTTCAGCGAACTTACGCTACTATCCCTGTATTATTATTTCATTCACAGTCACCTGAATTACTGTAGCACGCCGTGGGGTCCCACTTATGCAACACATATGACGCCGCTGCAAAATTTACAGAATCAGGCCATCCGTATGTTAACGTTAAGTTCTTTCAGTTGCTGTGTTTCTGACATGCTTCACAATCACAGAATCGCTTCACTACATAACCTTGTTAAATATGATTTATCTGTTTATTTATTTAAACTAATGAACAACCCTGCTCCAGTGAACATATTTCCAGAGGCCATTTTAGTTAATAACAATCGAACAAGATTCGCAGCTAACAACTTATTATTGCCATTAGTCCTTACTAATTTTGGAAAACCGCAAATCGTACGCATCTTTATCGACTTGGAACGGCCTTCATCTAAATGTTCAGCAGTCTTCATCGTTAGCTCTTTAAGAAAAAAAAAGAAATTCACATTTCTTAATAACTTCAAATTCGAAGCTATCTGACATTATCTTCACTTCTTCTCATCTACTGTACTGCTCTTGCTGCCACGCCTGCTCATTTTTTTTTAATCGTCCGTTATTCATATAGTCAATTTTTCTTCTCGATTGTTTTTTCAGTGTTCTTCCTGTATTTGTAATTGTTTAATTTCGACAATTTGCAATATGTATTACTTTGTCCTTGTATAACTTCTTCCGCGCTGTGGATATTTTTGCATTCTACTTGCACATATAACACATTTTCTGACAGGATGTACCCCTTCAGCCAAGTGCTCTGAGACCTCCTTTTGCACACTCATGTAAGCTAGTATGTTTTATATAAAAATAAATGAGCTGAAACTGAGAAACTTGTCACGACATAGCCACAACTGCACTTAAAGGACGGGACTCGCGCAGAACTGCATACACCACAGGTTATCCACCGCGTCGCAAGACACAGGGAAAAACCATGCGCGAACCTTACTCTTTGAGTCGGTGCAAGAAATGTGGAACGGGAGACACGGCCTCTGCGACGAACGAGTGCACAACGAAATTACGCGTAAAGCGAACGGTTCCTTATATGTCCTTGTCATATTGCGAACGCTTGCAGTTCCCTACCTCTAAGACGGAGTGACCTGTATGTCCAAGTATTCTGAAGGTCCCTAAAGAGGACTTTGTTATAAGGGCGTTTCAACTGCCGGCAATCTTATGTCCAACACTCCCAGTACCTTCACGCGTCTTCACGCGAGCCACAAGTCCACGCAGAGCTCTACGCTAAAGCATCTCCTCTCGTCCTCTTTTTCTCTCTCTTGTCTTTCCTTTACGGGGACATTACGTATATGTGCTCTTCCGCAAACCCGTAAGCCGCTCTGGGACCGCTTTGACGGAACTTGTGGCGCTCGTCGTTTCAAGTCTGAAGAACAAAACAGTTTCACCTAGACTGTGTGACTGAGAAAGAAAGAAAGAAAGAAAGAAAGAAAGAAAGAAAGAAAGAAAGAAAGAAAGAAAGAAAGAAAGAAAGAAAAGAAAGAAAGAAAGAAAGAAAGAAAGAAAGAAAGAAAGAAAGAAAGAAAGAAAGAAGAGAGCTAAAGAGATCCGGACAGAACTGGAGTGGGGCAGGGCACGCCCGCGGTCATGTGCGACGAGGCTTCTTTCGCACGCGCACTCCCGCTAACCTGGACCGTGAAGCCGTAAATACGGGTTCGCGGACGAGCCGAGGACAAGCAAACACGGACGCGAGAATGACGAGGGGGGTAGAAGGCGTTTATGAACCGTCCGGACTGTTGTCGCGTGGTTTCCTTTTTGTTCCTTGTGTTCTTGTTGCGCCGTACAGGAAGACACAACCTCCCTGCTCCGGCTTTCGCGCATAAATGCGCTGCAGGAAGGTCGTGGTGTAATGTGTTGTTCCGCGCAGCCTGTTCAGTACGTGTCGGTTAGTTGTAATATTAGAATCTCAGGAATGGCAGGAGAAGCGTACTTGGCTGAGCGTACAGGAACAACAACATCGAACGCAACTAACAGTCCTGGCATGTTGTAATGGCTGTAGAATACCTTAAAGCTCTGCCTTCCGCGCACGGGTTTCGCACGACGGGGGGCATTAATCATCTTTCGGGACCCAAGGGGCCCGGGCCCCTGCCGGAATTTTGGTTAGGGGTAGTGTTAACAACGTAGTGTATTGCTAATAACATAATGTTTAAGCTTATTAAGAACGTTGCATTTGTGATAAGAAAGCTCGACGTGGTTGTGTACGACAAGGTCGGACTGGCAGACACGATGGCGTCTAGGCTTAACTAACTAGGGCAGCAAATCACGTTCAGCTCACGCCCCACTAGTGCAGCATTAGCGATCCGGCTTCTCCACTACACATTTCAAAAGTCGCTTAGTTCACATGCTGTGGTTTTTACCGAAAATGAATAATAGTTATATATGTTTTTCTCCAGTAGTCAAGGCCTTCAGCAAGTGCCCCTCCCCCCGAAAAAAATTCCTGCCTACGGGCCTGGCGTAGACAGAGTGTCACTCAGGCCTGTCGGTCTTGGGAGCCGCTACAACGAACGTGATGCTTCGTGAGCTTCAGCGCCTAGGGCCTTTGTGGTGATGGCCTGCCACCGAATATGGACTTGAGTCACACCACGTGCACCTCATGAGCGTGTTGACTGAAGGGCGTCATAGCAGTGGCGTATGTAGAGCAGATATTCGAAGCCCAGCGTGTTACTCTTACCTGAGAGAGAGAGAGAGAGACAGAGAGAAGTCAAGACATGAAGGTTTTAATCAAAGAAGACCTCCGGTTGGTTGCCCTGTACTGGGGAAGAGGGAACGAAAAAGGGAAATAAGTGAAGGCACTCTTGCGACAGATCAATGTCAACGTCTAATGTCAATGTCACTTGTCATAGCGCAGTGCCAGTGACAGTCTGTCACAAGGTGACTGATTGTGACTTGCAGAATTTGTCAGCCAGCCGCGAGTCATAATCTGCCGCTAAATGAATGAATGAATGAATGAATGAATGAATGAATGAATGAATGAATGAATGAATGAATGCTGTGATATAATGGTCGACGTGTGAATGCGCCGCTTCTTGTGTGCCATGAAGGTATTCCAGCATTTTCCTGCTGGACAAGAGGCTTTCTGTTTCATCGGAACTGCAGCAAACGTACTTCGCGCAGGTTAGGGAAGGAAAACTGCAAAAAAAAAAAAAATCGCTAGCGCACTTTGAGTCCGATGCCCATTATATAATTCCAGGTAGACAAGATTATTGCATAGTTTCCCACTGCAGCTGGTCCAGTAACTATATGGTAGCTCTGTCACGAAAAACTCCAGGATTCTGGTTCATTCAAATTTAAAGGCATTCCAGGTCATTCTTCCGAACAGTAGAGGCAGCGGTACAATAACGCTCCATGGCACAAGCGGCTTTGTGCTAGCTATACCTGCTTAGTGAAAGTATCGATTCCTTGAAGACAGGATTCAAGAGTTCGGTGAGTTAAGTCAGCTAGCGTCACCTTTCGAGCTTGTGTTCCAAATTCACCTAAGTGCAGGATTCCGCGGCATGGAAATATTGTTGGTAGAGGCACGTTCCTCACTGTGCCAAACTTGCACTTCATAGGCCCTTTCATCTTCGTATTTTTCGGATCTGTAAGCGTTTGGTCAGCATTAAACTTACAGCGACAATTGAACATTTAAAAAAAGATACGTAGAAACACATGACCGAAGCGTATAGTTTAAGAGCGGAACCAAGGCCGCACACGCTCGCCGTGCGCTCCGACTCATGTGTTAGATGCTTGCCGATCGATGGGGCCTCTTTCACGAGCACAGAAATGCACAGTGTATCGAGCGGTGGTAATAACGGGGCCACGTATTCTTTTTATTTTTTAGCACTTTTCTGCATAGCGTGGAAGCACGATGGAACGAATGGAATACAGGAAGGCACGCGTACACGGGCTAGTACACTGCAATTGTGACCACTTACCTTGCAACGTTGTCCTTGGCTGAAGCACGCACCCTCGTCGAACCGAGTTTCCCCGGTGTTCCGTTTATACGCGTGGGCGGGAATGTGTCGGAGGCTAGAGCCGCCGTGCGTGCATCTTGCCGTGAACATTCGTAAGGTACAAGAATGCTTCAAACACTTTTCAGTACTTAGACGAATTCACAAAGCTTCTCTTTCGTAAGTGCGTTTTCCCATTGGTCAACCGGGTTCACTAATGATATGCCCAGCGTCATGATTGGCTAAAGTATCCACTTACTAGCATTTTTAGCGCAGTGTGCTTCTGTGAACGTGGGCCTAGACCATAAGTATATGGGTGTACAAGTATTTCAAAATTTTGACAATCGAATAAGAACACTCCGGCCCCTCCACGGTCGTCTAGTGGCTATATGGTACTAGGCTGCTGATCCGAGGGTCGCGGAATTGAATCCCGGCTGCGGCGGCTGCATTTCGATGGAGGCGAAATGTTGAGGCCCGTGTACTGCGCGATGTCAGTGCACGTTATAAGGAATCCCAGGTGGTCGAAAATTCCGAAGCCCTCCACTACGGCGTCTCTCATAATGAAATCATGGTTTTGGGTCGCCAAACCCCACAAATCAAATCAAATCATCAACCAGAACAGCCGGTTGTTCTTAAGAGCTGAATACTTCCGAATAGCTCATTTTTTTCAATATTGTACAAAAGTAGTCCCAAATTCACGCAATAGTGCGATAAATATTAGTGTCGCTGGCATATATATGAGCAGCTACCATGCAGTAATGCAGTTAGAGCGGCGTTATGCATGTGCTTATATATATATATATATATATATATATATATATATATATATATATATATATATATATATATATATATATATATATATAGACCGGCCTTCAGCCGAAGGCCGGTCTCCGGCTGAAATGTTGAATAAACGCTTTCCGCATTTTTGTTGCCAATTCCGAGGGTCTACTACTCATGTCTGTCTTCACGCCTCCGGCCCATTCACCATATATATATATATATATATATATATATGAGCAGCTACAATGCAGCTAGCGCGTCGCGGCGTTATGCATGTGCTTTTATCGCTCGCACTTTACGAACAGTTGCGTGCTTAGAGCTCTTCGTCCGAAGAGTCCATTTATTTCCTCAAGATGCGGCGCTGGCGGTTTGAATGCGACAGCTATGAGTACGAGGCCGTGAAGATGAATTTACATGAGTAAATTGTAAAGACGGCGGTTCGGTATTCGATAATCATTCGGGGAGTATTCAATACTGTATTCCATTCGGTTCGCCTTCACCACTTTTCGATTTGCATTTAATTGTGTCTCGGAAACCACTGTACGCACACCCCTGGCAGTTACGAGACGTCGCCATCGGCGTTACTGCTGCTGTCACGCCATCTGTTAACGCGCTTACGCCCATGCTCTGATGACTGCGCTGCGCTGAATCTCATTGATGTCTGCAAACAGGAAGCCTATGCGACGCCGTACATAACCAACCGACGAACTCCGAGAAAGAAACTGAAAAAGATAGATAGATAGATAGATAGATAAGAAACTGAAAAAGATAGATAGATAGATAGATAGATAGATAGATAGATAGATAGATAGATAGATAGATAGATAGATAGATAGATAGATAGATAGATAGATAGATAGATAGATAGATAGATAGATAGATAGATAGATTCATGGCGTATTAGTATCGCAAGCGCAATAAGGAATATGTACTACTGCTCGATTACTCCTAGCCGTAAGACACAAGCCTTACACTACTAACCTTTACTCAAACCTTCTAGATGGCCGATGGCAACCAGATGACGAATTAACGTTTTTTGCCCTATTCCTATAAAAATGAGCACGACTGACCGCCACAATAGAAAGTTTGCGTGTTTGTACTCGTGTGTATGTATATAGATGGGTGTATATGTGTCTGTGTGCCTGCTACCTCCCTAACGCCTGTTTTTCCATTTTGTGTTCACACGTCCATTCCGGCTTATCAAATTATAGATTTCATTATTCATTGATACATCGCTGCCTAGCTCTAAATGCGGCGATTTCACGTTTTGGTATAAACCAAGATTTAAAACAAAAGGGTTTGTTTCGCCAATAGTGCGTTGAAATAAGCGTAAGTGGCGATGCTATTTCCCTCCTCTCGCCTGTACGACCAAGAAAGCCACTGGTTGCATATCGGGAACACCAGAAAGAATCTATTTTCAAAGCCAGTTCTTTTTGCAACTGGTATAAATGACGAGCGAGACCAGCGCATTTACTGTGCAGTATTACTCGGTTAAACACGAAAGCAACATTTTCATGCACATGGACGAAGAACCCGTCCGGTCGTCTTTCATTCGTGGCAATCATGTTCACTCCCCAACGCAGAGATGAATACACCATGTAATGTCGGGGGTTCGCATACTTGTACAAGATATTGTATTTCATTATTAAACCAAAGCTTTTGAAACTCACTCCGGATGTCTTTCTTATTTATCTTCTGTGGCGATGCAGCGGTGTAAATTGCCTATTAGGGCGCTCTGGTCACCTTTAACATGAAGTAGAGTTCTTCACGTGACTCCCGAGATCTCGACTCCCGAAATCTTTACTCCAATCGTCGAACGGTCTAAATTGTCTCCGGAACCGGTACGCCATTAGTGCGATATTTTTATGAAGAAAAGTGGGTAATTGTCATTCATTAACTGGCGCGGTGGAGCCAAGATTAACCACCCTTTAGCGTACTGACCGCGCGCTAGTCTTCGTGGGCAGGAAAACGTGACTCAAGGGCTGTAAGTGGTTAGATACGAATAGTTGATCGGTCGGTTAGTCCTCGTGTTTATCAGAGCTCTTTCGTTGTAGGTTCAGCGTAGCCGCATGCAGTCGCACTTAGAAAGTCGTCCTAGTGAATAGTTGCAGCTTCTCTCATAAGGCACCCTGTTAATGAGTATCCAGTCACCGTTAGGGAACCTTCCTGTCCGTGCGCCCTCCTAAGAAGGTCTAGTAGGAGCAATCGACTCGGGGGTTTATTGGCGACTCCTAGGTAGAAAAAAAGGATGATTTCGCGTGGTGCCGGGTTTCATTTAAATATACCCCAAGCTCGCGGAAAAACCCCTCGTTCATGCAACCCGCTGTTGTCGTGACATTCGATTAATATCTCTAGGACTCCCGGAGCACATCGAATGGGAGTCCCGATCATCTACTTATTCACAAACACGACGAGCCAGTCAACTTTATTGGTGAATCGATTTCTTTATTTCGAACAGCCACTTGAAGGAAGAACATAGCTTTGCCGGAACGATCTGTACAAGCCATATAAGGACGATAGTGTACAGCAATGGCCACTAAATGAAGAAAATGAACGGCATGAGTTTTTACACGCACGCATACATCTCCTGGAAGCATACATTAGAGCATGACCTCCGTTAAAATTACGGATTCTTTATTTGAGCACGAGTAATACGTACGCCGAACAAAGCAGCATGTACAAACGGGAAAACGTAATTCGTGCTCCTAAGGTAACGTAGTTCATTTGTTCGACCGAACTTAGGCATGCGTCTCCGTACAGTTCACTCACTTAACCTCTAAACATCAGTTCCATCGACCTTGGTAGCCAAGGGTACAGTTGGCAGCGTTCCATGTGGCCAGTAACTTCAAGTCACCGTTCACTGAGGGAACGGCTCGAACAGTGAGCCCCTCAACTTCTCTTTAAAGGAACCCTACGACATTTCTTGAACATAGCTATAAAGTGGTACCAGTCAGTCATGGAGTACTCCTATTAACGTGTGATCCAAATATCCCTGCACTGAACGCACCAGAGAATTTGCGATAGGGCTTCAAGTAGAGCTGGAAATAACCTGCTCTTCGTTCGAAAAATTGCACCACAATTAAAGGACACCCGATGGACTTTTTGGTGTTCTTAAAGGAAGATACACATTTTTTTTTTAATTAGCTAACTGAAAATGAACAGCTAGACCATTGCGGAGGATTTTTACGTGACCATGAAGCCAACAATGCTAGTTCCGTTTCAAGCTATACGTAGTGCGCGCTCCTTGTGACGTCACTCGTTGAATAAGAGAAGCGGTTTCCAGCTGTACTTGAAATCAAATTTCATATTCATTGGTGCGTGTAGTGCAGCAACACTTCGCTCACATGTTCACAATAGCCAACGCGACTGGTCGGCACCCTTTCCTGGCTGTGTTTAAAAACTGTTGCGAGGCCCCTCTAAGGACACCTCAATGCACCCTGGCGTCCACTATAAAAGTGAACACGTCGAATTGGCTCAAAATGTTTAACAATGGTTGTTTTATTAGCGAGTACAGTAATCAGCACATGTTATGCTCATCATCGGACAATATCGGCGTATGTCTGCAGCTTGAAAACTCCATCCTTCCGCAATCGCTGCCTCTGTACCACTGAACCACATTTCAAAACCTTTCGCGACCTTGCATAACCTTTCACGCTTTTTACAACCTATCATACCGGATCACCCTGTGAGCAGCAAAATGGTGTCCAGCCTAAGCTTCAGTCCCAACAAAACTTTCCATAATAAAGAAAGTAGGCATAACAAAGAAACTCAGTCGCCCTCACGCAAGAGAGAGCGCATCTTTTCCATGCATACATACACTTTTCCAAATTGGAGAAGACGTTGGTTTACCTTGTCGAAAAAGTGCGTCTTTTCAGCTCCACAGTCCAGGAGTAAAGGTACCATTGTCAATAATATACACAGAGCGTGAGTGGTCAGTTATTTGTTTATATTACATATATACACGTAAATCTTCGGAAAGTTTGCTTTCGCACATGTAACAGGTCATATAACATGGTAGACAGATGAAAAAACGACTGCATTTATATTCGCCACGCAATTCCCCCTTCCGCCCATCCTTTAAGAGATCCTTTTCTCACCAGCGCTCTCGTTGAGAAGGTCAGTACTACCCTCTCGGGATTCCCGACTTATCAGAGGGAAGTTTGTTCAGGCAAACTCCGTTAGATTCAGTATGTCTCACAGCTAACTTGGTCTCTGGCAAAATTTCTGCGCCTGCAGTGCAAGAAGACCTCGAGCCTCATTTGCTTTGTTGCGATAAGAATTTGAAGGC
The DNA here is from genome assembly GCA_013339685.2 of Hyalomma asiaticum. Lineage (NCBI taxonomy): Eukaryota > Metazoa > Arthropoda > Arachnida > Ixodida > Ixodidae > Hyalomma > Hyalomma asiaticum. Next base: position 31,816,682 of record CM023489.1, read on the forward strand.
ATCCACTTCTACAGAAGAAAAATTGCATGCTCGACCGCTTGCTGAACTTTTGTGCTGGCTTGATAATGAATAAGCTAGAGAAGAAAAAGCAATTTTGGAAGCAAGTAGTTGGAAGGAACGCAATCTCACAAAAGAGACCAATCATTACTTCTTCGTAAAAAGTGGTTACAAAGACTGCATATGATAAAACCACGTGAGAATGACTAACTGTGCAAGTTCGTATGCATTATCTTACACTTACCAGCAGCTTGGCGACAATTTTTAGTATTGCTAGTACGGCTTCCTACTATCCACATCAGTGGACCTAGCCATTTCTGCCACACGACCAAGCGTTCAGGAATCCTTGCTATCTCCGGTTATTTAGACATGCGGTGCTTTGTTTTATTGCGATAGCAATCATATGAACAGTCTCGACGGTTTTTTGTCGTCGCCGTCATTTCCCGTGTAAAGTCCATACTGATACCCCCACGCACAGTACTTTCTATCCGCGGGTAAAAGCACGCGAGCGGCGGCGACGAACGCGGCTGAAGCAGTGATAAAGCGAGCCCGGCCCATCTCCGTCACTCGGAGGGTGCATGCGATAACATCGCCCCGCTCGGGAGGCCTGCATCGAAATTTATTTGGTCTTCACGAAGCATTATCTCAGGATAACGACTTCTCTAGCAGACATACTTTTCTTGAAGTCAAGAGAACGGACAAAACATAAAGCTCTGCGAAATATATCTTTGGTTCTTGTATCACCGCACGTTTGCAGTAAGCGCGCGAACAGTGCGAGCGTCCTGGATCGATGCATTGTGCTACGTGACAGGCACTTGAGCATAACCTTACAGACGGCGTGCCTGGAAGTCTGTAGTCTCCCATACATGTGCTCCTAATCTCCAGCGCAGACAAAACAATGAACGACTGTGTTCAGAATAATAACCCTTTTAGACACATTTCTGTAGGCGTGCTAGAACCGTGCAAAACGTGCCAAAATAACATATGCACACCATTCTCCCTTCCTAGACCATATACGCTAGTTCCAAGCACCTCAGTAGTTTACAAAGGCTTCCTACAGCTCATCCGTTTTGTTATCTTAGTTACCATAATGTTGTAGTCATCTCTGGTGCATGTGCTTGCGCGCAGCCAGCCACTGAGAGTGCCATACCCTTCGATTCAGTGAACACACTTAGCACACGCAATCTCAGCAAAAGCCGTAATCACGCGACCCTTTGGTAGCTCCCAACGCCATAATCTCCAAAAAGGACTCTGCCACCTACTGTGAGGTCACCGGTGCGCGATAAAATGTTTGTCATTCCGAAATGTAATGATAACAAGGGATTCTATCGACTTACGCTACCAACGCGATGCCCACGTAGTCTTAGCTACGCTGTTGGCTGATGTACACCCCGAGCCCTGTTCCACTTCCTCACAGCCTCCGTCATTGCCTACATCGAGTAGACCGGCCAACCGGCAGTTCCTTACAACTTCTGCGATACGATGGTAAATGCGCAAAAAATAATTGGCTTGAAATAGGATTGTATAAGGGAGGAAGGATGAGAATAACTAGACACCCATTTCTCAGATGTATTCGACCGCGTTCACCACCTCTTCCGTAGTGTGTAGTACATCTCAAACAAGTGTTTGAACGCTGTGACTACCCTAAGAGCAGGAATGTTCGGAAATAACAAAGCGATGTCAAAATAAAGACATTCCGGCTGGCTCCAGTAGCTCTCATGCCACTTAATATACCCGGAAGAAATCCTTCAGCACATCCCTCAGAACGCGATACAAAATGAGTATCTCATTGTTTTCGGAAGCTTGAATATATGGGTATGCTTAACACGTGTTTCGACAAAGTGTTTGTTTTTTGGTACTGTGGTCACGGGAACAAGAATCCACGAGGACGACACAAACGCATGTAGTCATCATAGTGGGAGATCAAGAACAAAGCTACTCGGAACATCACGTGCGCAGTGATTCTCGTTAGTTCGCGTACAAGAAATCGGACCCTTTCGAAGGTCCACATGAACCTCGGCACGCGGCAAGACAGTGCTCGTTCTTGAAGCACCTCCAAAGTCTCTGCTCCATCGAAGCCCTCCGTCACCAAGCAACGGCATGCGCATTCAATCGCAGCTTAACGTCCTGGCTTCAGTAGTCCATGTTCCAACGGTAGCTTCTGGAAGATTCTATCCCTTAACCAGAGGCGTAATTGTTCGACTGGCCAAGAACAAGAGACCGACCCATTTCGTGTAATCATGCACCGAACCGCGCAGCTAGCTGTCTGTCGCTACCTGGCGATGGCCGATGCCATTATGTTGATGCCGCGGAAGTTCTTGTCCCTGGAAGTGGAAGCACCGTTGGTGAGAGCCGTGCCGTTATGCTTCTGCGTCGCGTCCCGCTGGCTGACCGAAGGCGCGTCCGCGTTCACGGCGTCGTGCAGCACCTCCATGAACTCTGTAGCCCGCGAAGCCGTGCCTTGACGCATCTTGGCCCAGCCGGCCACGGCCGGGCGCTGGATGCCGTCGATGGACAGCGTCTGGTGGCAGAGTGCGCTTGTCAGTCGTCGGATCACGTTACGCCTTTCGGCGAGAGTGGGCAGGTTCAGCCGCGCCACGAACCTCACGAGGTACTCGGTCGTGAAGCGGGTTGCCTGCATGTAGTGAGGAAGGGACACACTGTATACCATAACAGGAGTGACCGCCGCGTGATTTGTGCTGATTCATCTTTCGAACTACAGCGCGAGATATAGCACGTACGACATAGAAAAGGCACGACGCCGTTCTTGTGTACCTTTCTGTCATCCGTGTTGTATCGTGCGGCGTAGAATGTCATTCAAAGATGTATACATGATACTTCTTCAAGACGGCGAGAAAGGACAGAGACAAGAGAGAAGGCAGGAGCTGTGCTGTTTCGCCCTCGTAAAGAAATATTGCGAGCGGATGTTAACTAGGCCAACTTGACGTTATTTCTGCGAAGTTTGCAGCCTCGTTAAAGCGTTCTAAGACCATCGTGTATTGTATAGTATGTGACCTGGGGCCTGTTGGTTAAGTGTACGTCACAAGAAGCACAACAGCAGAAGACAAGAATAAAGACCACGAAAGCAAGCGCTTGCCCTTGTATAGCTTAGGACTTGCAGATTGAGATAAGCTTGTAGGTCATATTTGGTGGCCAGCGCGCGCTGAGTACGAGGGATAGCGACAAGTGCAGCGACGAGTGCTCATCGTCATACCATCAATTTCTGGCAATGGTGATATTGTGCGTGAGTAAAGATGGATGCTAGCTAGGGAATGTTTCTACTTGAGACAAATTGAATTCAGCCATAGCTCGGCGTAGACGTCACGGACACCATCACAACCCGTTGCTTAAGGTAAGTCGAAGAAGTCCAGTAAGACATTGTCTTCAGCGAAGAGGCAATACCTTGTTGAGCTTTTGAAGGACGGCGACAGGGTTCGTTGGGCGCACGACGACCGCCGTCAGGTCATGCTTGTTCAGCACGGGCTCCTTTAGTTCGTCCAGCCAGTACCAGAGAAGGCCTGCTAAGATCACCGGATCTTCCTCGACGTTCAACTTGTCCCACGCGGCACCTCTGGTGTTCAGCTCGCGCTGGTACTTGCGCAGTCGAGTCAGGTACGCGGCTCCCAGGAGTTTGTGTTCCAGGAGCAACGCGGAGGCGATGTCCGACGGTGACAGCGCCACCGATGAGCAGGCGGCCTCGTCCTGTGCGGAATGAATTTGAAATAATTAAATGTTTTGCAGTTTTACGTGCTACGACAGGGTCATGGTACCAAAGCGGAAAGTGGCCGTCGCGTCAGTACCAGCATGGAGGGTACGAAAATCAGGCCAAGAGAAACAAGGTTGTCTCGTTCACTTTGTTTATGCTAGGATTGGCAGGCACGGCAAGGTACGAACGTATGTGACTAACGCGACTGATATGTCATGACATCATTGGCATGGTATGAGTGCCATTTACGGTCACAGCTAACAATAATGCAATCACTTGCTGCGCGTATCCGCGTTACCTAGGACAAGGATATGCGAGTATATACACCACACGTCATTTCTTGTTAGCTTGTCAAGGCTATGACAATGCGGAACGGGTTTCACCGTCAAATGGTTTTAGCATGCTATAAGGGACCGGTACGTTTTGTAGTTACAGTCATGAAGAGTACGTGGGGGAAAGAAGGAGTAGCCAGAGCCAGCAAAAGCATCAACATCCCCTAGCGGCAAACACACTTTCTCACTTGACAAAGTGGAGTAAGGTCTTGGCTATCCTATCCATGCTTAATTCTTGCCATATGTTTTGGTGAGAGGAGGTTTTATACGGAGTGCTTCATTGTTTTAGTATCTATGTTTTCTTTTTCTTCTACACCTGTAATAGTCCAAATGGGGCTAACAGTATGACAAAGTGAAATGAGATGACCGGAAAACCAATGCCTTGTTTGTCTCCTTGCTTGACAAAAAACACCCGTGCGGCTTCATTGCCGTCAGTGCTGTATACAATGATGCCAGTATCAATGCAAAACAACGTGCCCAACTCCATCATCACTCAATCTGCGTACCTCACGTCGTGCCCGCAGTTCCTTCTGCGACGACAGTTCCTTGTAGCAGGCGTTCTCAGTCAGGGTCTCGTCGTCCTGACTGCTGCAGCCCGCTTCGCTGGCTTCGAACTCCTCGTCCTCGTAGCTGCTGAACTCGGGACTGTTGGGCGTCGACGCAAACAGGCCGGCGAGGCCAGCGATCAGGAGCGAGTCCAGGACTGCGTCCGTGTCCGACGGTTCTTCGTCATCGTCTTCGTCGTCGGGAGACGGCGAGAGGACGTCCTCCACGCTCGTGGTCACGGAAGATCCGCTAGTGGCCGCGGAGTCGCCACGCTCGCTCATCGCCGTGGGTCTCCATCGGTCGTGGCTGACCGAAGAAGAGAGGAAGTAGTTCCAGAAGGGATCCAGATCCGTCAGCTCGAAGCTGGGACAGCGTGCCGCGCTGCCCGTGCTGGACGTGGAACCGGCCGTTGTGCTGGAACGATGGACGGCACCAAGGAGTGAGGTAGGATAAGAAATAGCGGAGAAAGAAAGGCGGGCAAGTTAACTAGCTCAGGACAGTCGGTATGTCACTCTGTGCAAGGGAGAGTGATGGTGGAGATTGAAAGTTAGATGCAAAAATAAGAAAGAGCGCTCAGCTTCTTTTCGAGCATTCCTTGTTCAGAAACTCCTCTTTATAAATGGCTTTCGCTGCCGAAACGTGAAAACGCTAAGGGAAGCAGCGGAACAAAATGAGGGGATTTGTAGTTTGCATGTCATACGCCAGTCCGGAACGACACTGCCTCCTAAAGGGCTTGAAAGAACATTTGATTGATTCCAGCTACAACCTCCTTTATTTGGAAAAGCCTTTCAAGCTGGCGTCGTACGAGCAAAAAAAAAAAAATACTTTCGTCCAAAAAATATCGGAAGTACTCCGTCTCGCTTTGGTGTCGGCGTCAGTTGAACAGCGGGCGCGTTTGTTGAGAATGCATCCGTCCGTGCATCACGCAATCCTCCATCTGCCACATACTTCCGTAAGTCGGTTGCACGACAGACCAGAGGGAGCTTATATCTTCTGCCAGAGTACACATAAATGTCGTATGTGCACTCAGATAAGGTTTTCTAACATGAGTCAAACACTTGCGTATGTTCCTGCCCTCTGGTCGTTATTTGTTGACTGTGTTCCTGCCCTCTGGTCGTTATTTGTTGACTGTGTTGACTGTGGAATTTTTATTTTGGGGTGGTGGCGGGAAAGGGGTGGGTGCTATAGGGGCGTATAAATTCCTAGCGAACAAGTATGGTCATTGTAAAGCATCGCACGTTCGCGCCTCAAGGGGCCTTGCAACACGTTTTGAACGTAATCAGAAAACGGTGCCGATCAGTCCTGAACGCTTCTGTGCACGAACTAGCGAAATGCTATTGCACTGCACGCACCAGGTATTTTGCAATTTGGTTTAAAGTACAGCTGGAAACCGTCCGCCCTTTCAACAAATCACGTCCCAAGGAGCACCTACTTCGCCGCTTCAGGCAGAACTAGCATAAGCGATTTCATTATCGCAAAAACATTACCAGCAACGCTGTATTTGCTCTTTTTGAGTTCAACGAATGAAGAATATGTATATATTCATTTAATTACACCAAACAAGGGAAGGGGGAAGAGGAAGGAAAGAAGGAAAGAGAGGGAGTTTAGCCAGTGGTGAGAACGGCTGGCTACTTGTGCAGGGGGAAAGGGCTAAGGGGAAAGAAAGAACACAAAAAGAAAATTCAAGTGAGGTAGTCCGTCCTCTCAGTCACGTAGCTTGTTGAGAGAAGAGCAGGTGATTTACAGCTGTATTGGAAACCAAATTGAACATCCCGCTTTGCATGCAGTGCAGACATTTGGCTACACGTTCGCAGCAGCCTTCGCGACTAAGCGACACCTTTTTCTGATTAGGTTGAAAAAGTGTTGCAGGGTCCCTCTGATGTTGATTTAACTGAAGTTTGTGGATCCTGTTCGTCAGAAATGAATTGCAGTTGAAGTACCTGCTCCGGCTGCTGATGCTGCTACTCGAGGAGCTCTTCACGCTGCTTGTGCCTAGCGTCCCCTTGGACTGACTAAGCTTGAGCAGCCTCTCGCATAACACGTACAGGATCTGCAAAATGGGTGTGCGGTTGAAAGATGGTGACACATACATATCCAAACAGTGTGTCGCTTTCAAACTATTGTTTTATAGCACGCCTGCGCGAGTGGGAGAGAAAGAGAGAGAGAAAGCATATACAGATAAAAACGCAGGAATAACCAATAAGGGGTCCATTTCGCTAACCTACGCTGGGAGAACGGAAAGGGGGGAGAAAAGGAAGGCAGAGGGGGTATGTAAACGTGCATGAAGAGGACTACAGAGTTAAAGTGCGAAGCGCAATACCAGACGGTGCACGTAAAACGCACCACGTACAAGGCGACTTCTTTTTATTCTTCGATGGGCCGGCATCGGAAGGTAAGCTTTACTAATTTGAGCCGGCTATATTAAAAAAATTAACACCATCTTCCCAAAGGGAACCCTGATGGGATGCGAAGCAGCAGCGTTGCGCACAGGTGGCGTCACGGGTTGAACGGCGCTAACGCGGGTGCTTCGCATCCCATCAGGGTTCCCTTTGGGAAGATAGTGTTAATTTTCAACGCGTACGTTAGGCGCGCGTCAGGCGGTGTAGCGAGTGGCGGTCGCGGTAGCGGAGCGAGCGGCGGTAGCGGCAGGTGTTGCGGGCGAACGGACGAGGCGGCAGCTGCGGGCGCTGCGGCGAGCGCGCGGCAGGCGAGGGAGAGAGTGACGTCAGCGCGCACTGCGAGGGGAGCGTGACGTCAGCGCGCAGCTGCGGCGTGACCTACTCGGCACCGCTCCAACACCTGCGGCGAGGGGAGCGCGTTGCGGCGCGTTCGTACGGACGCACGGAGGGACAGCGTTACACAGGCTAGTCAAAGAGCTGCTTCGCATCTAAAATTGGGCTCCGTCGCGGTGGTCTAGTGGCTATGGCACTCGGCTGCTGATCCGGAGGTCGCAGGATCGAATCTCGGCCGCGGCTGCTGCATTTCGATGGAGGCGAAATGTTGAGGCCAATGTATACTGTGCGATGTTAGTGCACGTTAAAGAACCATAGGCGGTCGAAATTTCCGGAGCCCTCCGCTACGACCGCTCTCATAATCGTATCACTGCTGCTGTTAATTATTATTATTTAAGTTATTAATGGCATCGTAATCACACTGGTGATCATTCTGTCCTGCATACGCCAACCCATGCTACGGCGCTCTTGTGGGCTTCCTACGGTTACTTCATATTTTTTGTATCACCCGTGGCAATGCCAGTTCTTCCACAAGGTCATCTCTTCAAGGAAATTTTCACGAGTTCTTAAATATGCAATGTGAGCACGTCACGTCTCTCCCGGAGCCATGTTTTTGCAACGAAGCGTAACCGCAATTATTTTCCTTCAAACAATCGAACTGTGTCAAGCCAACACTTAATGAACAACTTTCAGACATGTCTGCGAAGAGCAGGAATTCTGTTGTGGGTTGGCTTACCTTTGGAATGTATCTCAAGTGTCTCGCCTCTGTGCCGTGCATGACTTTTCGCTGTTTGGCTAGATACTGGATGAGGGTGAAGTCTGTACCCTTGCTAGGCCTGCAACGTCAAGGGCGACCGGAAATTATAAGATCTCTTGTGAAAAATCAATTATACTGTTTCACTGACTGAATTACTGATTACGCTTTAAGAATATGAATGTAGAGGTCGTAGCTGTTGTAGATTGATAAAGTGAACGCTGTTGAGTGATGCTACAGGAAACAAACGGTAGCCGATTATGTTCTAAATTTTAAGGTAGCGTGAAGAACGTCTGGGTTTATTTCATCTTAAAATAGTTTTATTCGGAATCGGTTACAGAGTGAAACGCCCCCCACAAAAGAAAATGGTGAAAATAAAAATGACCCAAATCCGGGACCTGTTCGAGTCAGTGCGCTGATTGGTCGGCCAGATTCACTCCCGACCAGTCAGCGTGCTCGCTGAACACATCGTGACCAAAACTACCTGTATTGTCGCCTACAGTTCCCCGCCGCGAGATATTGGCGACATTTCTCGTCCTACAGAGGATGTAACTGAGGGAAGGGCATTGATGCGGTTCATTTTGTCGCAAAGGAGAAGTTGTTCACGCACCGTCATTTAGACTTCTTGAGGGGCATAAATAGGAACGAAACGTAACATTGGAATCATAACGGGTCATTTACTCCAGAATGTAGATCCAGAGCAGGTTACTCAGATTTAAACATCAATGCAAGTTTGAAATGCTCCGACAACATAATTGACAAAGAATCGTTGGAGAAGGCTCGATCATATTGTCTGTAACTGTCACTGCAGAACCTCTCTCGACTTCACTTAATCCCGGCCGCGGCGGCTGCATTTCGATGGAGGCGAAATGTTGAGGCCCGTGTACTGTGCGATGTCAGTGCACGTTAAAGAACCCCAGGGGGTCGAAATTTCCGAAGCCCTCCACTACGGCGTCTCTCATAATCAGAGCTGGTTTTGGGACGTTAAACCCGACCAATCAATCAATCAATCAATCAATCAATCTCGACTTCACTTAAAGTTGACTTGGCTGTTCGACCAACGACCAACACAAGCGGTTGGCTCCTACTCAAATTTGCGTAGCAATTTCTAACCTAAACTCTAATTACGAAGCATGAAAGACAGTTGAAAGTGCACGTTCATCATCAGGCTTACCTGTATTTGTCTACTTTGGTTGGCTTTCTACTTGTGTACCTGCGGGTGAGAGCACGTGAGTATGGTTATAGGAGCATGTGAGTATAGTTATAGGGGCATGTGAGTATAGTTATAGGAGCATGTGAGTATAGTTATAGGAGCATGTGAGTATAGGTATAGGATCATGTGACTCTAAACAAAGCGCGACACTCGGAGACCAGGCGCCGCATTCACGAAACTTTCGTAGTGCTTTTTTGACATTGGTTTTTCGTAAGTGCTTCTTAAGTGCTTTTTTGCTATTGGTCAACTGGCTTCGCGAATGATATACCTAGCATCATTAATGGCTGAAAATTTCTCCTGGGAGCGTTTTTTTATCGTGAGTTTTTTTTTCTTTTTTGAGAATACAGGCACGGGCCACCTTGGGAAAAATAAACCGAAGAATCGTGTGACCGAAGGTGGCACAAGTAAATGGATAAGAACTCGTACTTTCAATTTTATCTCGCGATATCTGTACTGCAGCTGTACATATCTGCCAGTGCTCCTGCTAGTATGAGACCTATTAGAGTGGCTTCTTGTGGCGTCCAGTAACTAGGGACGCTTTTGCGATCATCACGATGTTTCTTGCGATCACGAAATCGGCAATGCCAGTTCTGCCTCAAGTAATGAAGCCGGTGCTCTTTGTGACGTAACTCGCTGAAAGGAGAACAGGCAGTCTCCAGCTGTATTTGAAACCAAATGGTATATTTCCTGGTGCGGGTAGTGCAATGATATTTTGCTCACATGTCAACAGGAGCCTCCAACACTGATCGTCGTCGTTCTCTGACAACGTCCAAAAAGTCTTGCAAGACCCCTTATGAGTAGCACCCTTACTAATGGTATCAGAATTTGTCAAGTATATTGCAGCCCATGGCATTTTCCGTGCAAGTGGAGTGCTCGTTTATCATGAAAATGGAAACTCCTGACCCGTAGCCGCTTTTTCAAGCGTATATATGGGGATGGCAGAGGGCGGCAGAAAGTTAGGTGGGCAGATGAGATCAGGAAGTTTGTGGGGATAAATTGGGCCCAGTTAGCAGAGGACAGAGATAATTGGAGATCTATGGAAGAGACCTTTGCCCTGCAGTGGGCGTAGACAGATGATGATGATGATGATGATGATGATGATGATATAATTTTATTTATTTTTATTTCTGATACGGGCATTATTTCTACGATGCTGAAGCGCCTACGCCCATGACTACTATTCTATCGGTCTCTTCCCTGCATTTTTAAGTGCAGAGGGCACCCCGCCTTGTCGTCTCATGTCGGTGGACGTCACGCAGAATATGAAACGGCCTTGCCCTTGACGCACTGCCCACACTGCTACATGATGGCGGTTAGGCGAAGGAAAAAAAGAAAGAAAGAAAGAAAGAAGAAGAAAGGAAGAAAGTGAAATAAAAGAACAACATAAATTAATAAGCATCGGTTTATGCATAAGGAAAAGGCTCTTGCTTTTGGCCCGCTACCTGTACTGCTACATGACGGTTATTACGCGAAGGATAAAAAAATAAAAAGTAATGAAAGAACGACGAAATGAAGGAAGGTAGGAAATAAAGTAAATAACTAAATGTCTCAGATGGCGCCGAAGGGACAATTGGCCTTGGCCCGCCGTCCTTGCCCTCAGCCAGTGATTGTGATAGCACAGTATCTCTCTCGTCCTGGATGATTAGTAAGAAAAGAGCAAATAAACACAACATAAGCACAACTGAAGCATCGGCGAATCACTGATATGCACTGACTGGAACTTCCACATTGAGTGGAACAGAACTTCATTTTTTTAATATCCCGAACGGATCTAGCTTGTATCAAACTGATCACTTAATGCATCCATAGAGCTTCAAGAGGAGCACAGCAGGCCGGAGGTTTGTACTGACGAAAAAAAAAACATTACAACAGGAAATTTCTCTAGGGCCAGCAGTTTCAGCATGGCAAGCCTGCTCACCGAAACGTTGGCACTGACGACATTGCCTGTTCAAGGACTTCTTCCACTGTACGCTTTGAAGTGCGGTACTTAATACAATACGGCCTCTTGGCAGCCGCCACTGGACTCACACGATGGGGTAGACGACGAGCAGCGGCAGCACGAATTGTGCGAACTTCTGGACGCAGTCAATCTGGCTCTGCGTCTGCACCGAGCCGCGCCGCTTGAGCCGAACGAAACGCACGGCGTCGTTGGGTCTGCACCGTAGCGCGAACACCAGGTAACTGGCCACCAGGACTCCCGTCCGGCCGAGTCCCGCGTGGCAGTGGACGGCCACCTTGCCCTCGGTGAGGGCGAACGACATCACCTTCACCATGTCCAGCAGTGCCACGCTGCTCGGGGTGCCGTAATCGCGCCTACGTAGAGAGAGCGCGAGAAATGCGAGGGAGAGATGAAGATGGTTAGCCTTGGGAGTCTTGTAAGTGGCTACCCTGTTCTTGAGAAAGGAAATCGGGATTGAAGGGAAGAAAAAGAAGTCTCTACGAATGTTTCACAATGTTGTTACTGACGATATCTGTCTAACTTCCCGAATAGACAAGCACCGGGTTGAACAGAATGCCGCCATCCAACAGCGTAAGGGAGCTCCGTAATATGACTGCCTGCCTGCCTATCTAGTCGGAAACCAGCACAAGCCAATACGGGTCGCCATGTAGCCAATGCTAGCCAGCATCAGCTATTGTGAATGAGTAATTTTCAAACTACCGGCACCGTCATTTCACATTATCATTGTCATGTCGCTGTCCTTTCATACTACCGGCACTTGTTCGCAGTGGCTGGTGCTGGCTAGCATTGGCTACATGGCGGCCCGTATTGGCTTGTGTTGGTTCCCGACTAGGCAGCCAGGCAGGCACTAATATTACGGAGCTCCATGAGTTCTTAGATGTCGGTATTCTGTCTGTATCTGGGCCCATATTCACAAAAAGCACTTACGCAAGAATTGTTCGTAAGAGAAAATTTCAGTAAGTCCTGACGGCGGACATATCATTAACGATGGCAGTCAGCCGGTGACAAGGAGCCCTTACGAAAGAACGTTTTTGGCCCTCGTTCTTTCATAACTGCCATCAACGTCGTCTTTTAAGCGGTTTTACGTGCGTTTCAATCAAAGAAAATTGCACTCCCGAATCGTGACTTTGGTCACGATTCCACAAACATCAGTGCTTTCAAATTATCCAGGTCACCATGCGTGGCTCTGTCAAAGTCAAGGCTTGTTTGTTTAAGCGAAATGTGATCGCGCAACTGCACCCTTCATCAATGAAAGCGACTGACACTGCATTGAACAGTGACAATTCTGTAAACTATAAATGTGCCAAAAGAAAGCATGCAGGTGAAAATTTAACGCTTACCATCCGAAGTTGTAGAAGAATACTGCGCAGTCCACCGGGTCGGTGACGTTGGCAGCGAAGAAAATAAAGAAAAACAGAGGGGTGGTACGTGAATGACAAGTATCTGTGTGACTGCGGTGCTCTCTTCGTGCGAGAGAAACGGGATCGGGTCAAAAATTACGTGGCACGGTTTAAGCGCGGCCCTTATACAGCGTCAAAACTACCACTAGTCAGTTCCTGTCAAAGCTGAGGCCATTAGAATCCAGTCTGATTTTCTTTCAATAATATACTGGCACATTTTGAGCGACGAGTCTGTTAACAGCGGACAAGCCGGCTGGAGGGCGGAACCGCCCGTAGGTACACACCAAAACTACAGTAATATTGCGCCCGTGCTGGGATATGCTCCACGTTTATTGGCATGGTTGTGCCAAAACCGGTTGTGGGCTTTCAAACTTGCTTTTTCCGTTGATAAGCACAGTTTCATCTAGAGTTCGAGTCTTTTCCATCTTTATTTTACCGTTTTCTCGTTTCGTGTCTTGCAATCCCGAAAATTCTACAGGCAAGCCTATTCAAGCCTGCTATCTCAGAACCACAAATGCACCACAAGACAAGAATAACGGTCAACCAGCCGGTCAAGCACACCGGTCAAGGAATAACGGTCAAGCAAACCGGTCGACAATATCAAGCACTTGCTACAGACAAAGGAACACATATTCAATCATAGTGTCCCTACAATAATCACCGAGTACCACCACCGCAAGTACTATTGCGCTACTTGGAACAATCACCTTTGTAGGGCAGTCACCCGCACTCCTGGTCTGGTGTAGCGCACGCAAGCCCTTTGGCGTGTGTACATATCTATAGAAGCTATATTTTCGGATATTCCTGTCTTCAAAGGGGAAACACGACTGCAATACGAACACAATCTAAAGAACACAGATCCACAGGGTAACAAAGAGGAGAAAACACGTGCTGTCGTTCACACATAACTTCACGAAAGGAAAGGAACTGCGCGAACAGACAATCGCGTAGACCAGACACAAACGCGAGCGCAAACACGAGCCCAGCTCGTGTTTGGTCTATGTGGTTCTCTGCCCGCGCAGTTGCTTCCCTTTTGCTAAGATGCACTAACTTGCCCAACAACTTCTGCGCTCATACACAGCTCACGGGTCGATTTCTCCACGAAAATATTTCCAAGGATGCCGACGTCAACGGCTCTGCTTGTCGCAAAACGATCGTGATCCAAGCACTTTGCTCACTACGAGAGCACGTCCCTTCAGTGACATTGGAAAGGTCGCCTGAGTGAGCCCGCTGCAGGTCTGTCAGCGTAAGGGCGTGACGCTGCATCACTCCGTAACCATGCTATAAGCCTCGAGGCTTACAAAAGCGCATTTCATACCTTCATTTATATCTCTAACGCAGACAGAGCTCTCTTCATCGCCGCATACTTTTCAAGCCACTAATCCCAGTCACGAAATTAATACGCATCCGGAAGCCTTACATGCACGACTAGATGCATTCGTAACCTACATAAGCGCTTTCTTACTCTTTCTTTCTTTCCTTCTTTCTTTCTTTCTTTCTTTCTTTCTTTCTTTCTTTCTTTCTTTCTTTCTTTCTTTCTTTCGTTGAATCTATTCATGCAAAGCAGCACTCGCCCCTTATGCTTGACCCGCAAAGACGAAGCAATATGGCCGGAGCATGCGTCGTGCACAACCGCGCAGCCAAGCATTGTGCGTCTCGTCCGCACGGACTCTATATATGTGGAGTCCATTAGGGTCGCCGTATCCATTCTGGCTTATATATATATAACGATCTTCTCTTATCTAGCTTCCCCTGCCCCCTCATACCTCCTTGTGGCGGTGGGAAAACCGCGCACGACCGAAATGCGGACGCTATGCTGCTGCCCCACCGCAGATGAATTGAGTTCGTGGCGCAGAAGCAGCTGCCTTTGTTGTCGATCGTACGCCGACACTGATTGCTTGTTCACTCACTGGGGCGCACAGTACAGCGCCGGCTGCGGAACGGCAGTCCCACTGTTTTCACCGCCGCTGGGGCGGTTCGCCTTCTGCAGCTTGACCATTCATTCATTCATTCATTCATTCATTCATTCATTCATTCATTCATTCATTCATTCATTCATTCGTCGGTATTGCAACCGCCACTAGGAGGTTTTACCCGGGTAGTGCTTGACGTATACGTTCTTTTCTCTTATAAGAGAAAAGACAACATGCCAGTTGCCACAAGGGAACAAGCGCAGGTTCAAACAGATGCGTAAATATGAGTCCTATAATAGTGTCAAAAACATGACGGCCACGCCGACGGTGAAAATGTTCTTACGGTGTGCGTATAATTGCCATCGCAATAAAATATGCAAATTATGCTGCGAATAGGGCAACGCGTATTTCAGCTATCAGGAAATAATGAACACAGGAACAAAGAACTCCCTTCGTTCTGTAGTTCCTTCTGTCGATATATCTATATGCTTTGTCTACTTGTATGAGGTTCATACTTCCGGTCGTTGCCAACTCTCTTGTGAAACCGTTGCCCCAGGCGGGAGGGTGCCGCCGGGTGTGACCGCCTTTTGACCTCATCTTTCCAAGTGTAACAAAGTAAACTTTGTTTTGTGGCTCTTACTAAGACAGTTCCTATCCCTACCTGTTCGCAGAAAGAGAAAGGAAATGATTGCTAAGCACTCATTATGCAGAAACGAAAAGGCATGACTGTTAGGTAGTGTCTCTGACACGTCAAATTACAGTGAAAAAACAGCAAACACATTCGCTCATGTAGACGTGACTCCAACCTCCACTTTAAGCTAACCGCTGTCGGTATACACATGTCTTGATTGCCTCGCGTTCCCTGCTTTTCTTCATGACTAGGGTCGGCTAATTGTCTCGGGGTCTTGACGTAATGAAGTTGCTGTGGTTGTGGTCGTAGTGTTTGTAAAGCTATTGTTTGGCCTTGCAGTCAGTGGCGCCAATTGATTCGCCCAAGACGCCGCTGTCTAGACTGTCCGCTTCGTTGCACATCTCGCGTCTTTTTTCGCTTGACGCGGTGCGTTTACTTTTTGCTTGGGTGGACCCGATTCTCAGCCACGTTTTGAGCCGACCCACTTTGACGCGGTTATAGCTTTTTGAAGACAGCGTCTTTCTAGGCCTATTGCCTACACATACTGCGTCGTGGCGTCGTGTGAGGCTTGATGTCAATTTCTGGCACAATCCCGAAGCTGGTGCATTCTGTCGCAGCGTCACACTAAAGCGCTTTGCCTTCACTTTATCTTATTTGCTTGAATACTACCGGCACTCGTTGGCGCTGGCTGATGCTGGCTATAGCTGACTACAGCTGGCTGACTAGCGTTGGCTACATGACGGCCCATGTTGGCTTCCTATGGCGGATATGGCTAAATATGGCTAGTTTGGTGGCTAGCCCTGTGTATCCGCAGTTGTAATACCAGCACTGCCTTCGTTCAGCCGCCGTTCTTTGCTGCAGGTCAGCACAGGTATCAATGCGTTACATACTTGATACAGATGCGTCGCTTGTCCCAAGCCCGCCAACTCAACCAGTAAGCTGCAAAAATATGTTTAGATGCGCTAAGCGTTCTTGCCGAAACAATGGCGACGTAAATTTGGGAGCAAGAATTCGATCCTTTGCAAAAAAAAAGAAAAAAAATCGAGAGCGAACTCCTGCTTCGCGAATTTATCGATTGTACTACACCGCCTGTACGTAAATGTGTCGTCGAGGATTGTCATGTGTATTTTGTGAATGCTCCAGCAGTAGTTCCGTATTTTATATCCCTCTACACATCTTTAGAAGAACAGATTGCTAGACTAGTTGGTCTTGCTTAACTAAGTGGAAAGCTTAGCGCAAAACAAAATGCAAGACACACAGAAAGGAGAGGTCACGACAAGCGCTTATGCCGGTCTCTTCTTTCTTGTGTCTTGTCTTTTCTTTTGCGCTAATCTTTTCTACTTATCTACGCATCTTTATTCGTTACAGGAGGTGAACACAGTCCCCTGTACCTGAACTACCCGTAACCCTTACAATTTCAAAGTATAAGTTACGAGCAGGCGCACTGCCGCTCCTCGCAGCCGTCGCTTATGTGCACAAGTCCCCGACTGGAAACACGCTGCCAGCCAGCACTGCGTTTAACCAGCACTCATGCCACCGAACAACAAGGCACGGTCGTTGTCTGTGCGCTTTATGGTTATGTAGTCGCCGGCCCTCGAGTGGCCTCTCAGTATGAAGGATCTCATACGGCACATATTACCCTGTACGCGCGTACATATCACGGCTCGTACGGTGCGTGCCGTGAACGGACGTACCTCCGTTGTCCATGAAGTCCTGCGGGTCGTAAGAGAAGCCCCCGCTCTCTAGCGGGTTACCGCAGTGGGCGTGTTCTCCGGGCAGCTGCAGGTTGAAGACGGACCGAATGCCGTGGCTGTTGAGAGCCCATCCGTAGCCACGGTGACACGATACAGCATGGGGTTGAGTGCGTGCAGTAAATGAGAAGGGGAAAAGACAGCAAATTAGCCAAAATAATGACAATAAGTGTTGATATTGACAGAGACGGATAGAATATCGCCATCATACATGGTTGAAATCTGGGGTTTTGCGTCCCAAAGCCAGCTGTGATTGCGAGAGACGCCGTAGAGGAGGTCTCCGGAAATTTCGACCACCTGGGGTTCTTTAACGTGCACCGACATCGCACAGTACACGGGCCTCAACATTTCGCCTCCGTCGAAATGTAGCCGCCGCAGCCGGGATTCGACCCCGCGACCTTCGCATCAGCAGCCGAGTGCCATAGCCACTAGACCACAGTGGCGGGGCATGATTCCTGCATTGCTTTTTTTATGTATATATGCGTGTATATTAACGTTAACTGAAGTTAATGTGCCAACATCGTCTTGCTCCCATGTCAAGGACAGGGGAACCAATACCTTGAGGGTGCAGCTCTTGGGCTAGGCGAGTTACAACCAATTACATGTACCTTACTGTGGGGCACGCCATGTATCCATCAAAAACAGCCCGCTTCTGGGTGTTCAGAACAAAAAGTAAACGATTCACAGTGCATCGTACTCTACTATGAGAGAACTTGGTAGAGCTGTCCACCGTTAGAGACACACGAACATTGGGAACCTAGGCCCTACAAGAAAGGATTGAGAAGATAACACATTACATCGATATGATATGACACTTCAAGGGGCTTTTTCAAAAACCACCGCAGTCGCTCTGCCCTTCGGCCGTCCCTATATTACTAACGCTGTCTTAATATAGCACTACCGCGAAGCACAAGGCTACCGGTCATTTAATTTCGTCGATGGCACCCACGTTCACTGAGAATACATAGTTACTTTCTCAGGCGACAAACTTAGGAAACCGTGCTTACCAGATGCGTGGGCTTACCGTGTCACCAAGCAAGTAAACACACCACAGCGACCTCCACTAGACGGCATACGTCGCCTCTGATGCGTTGATTGATTGTAGTTCGGTTAGGGTAAGGATGCTAAATTCTGCAGCCCGTTTCGAGAGCACGGCAAAGCGTGAGTGGGGGTTGGGAAAAGGGTATTGAAAGAGATAGAAAGGAAATAAAACATTTATTTGAGAGATTGATTGATTGCCACACGTGTAGCTAGTTTTTCCAAAAAGTCCACGTGCGTAATTGATATCTTAATCACCTCATCTCCTAACTCTCCCTGCTGCGTGTGATTAACCGGGAAAAGCACATTATATGTTTCGAAAAAGCAGCACCCAATCCTATACGTTGAGCGCAAAATCATTTCTTTCCAAATTTATGGCTTGGACATTCGAGCAGGCACGTGTGGAATGGAAGTGCCTGAAACTGATATTTCTGTCTGTCTCTGTTCAGACTGTTCCACATAATTCTAGCCAAAATGCGATGGCAACTCTTTCGAGAGAGGGTCCTCCGGAGAGACGCCGCCGCAGACGCAAAATAAAAAAGTCACAAACCGTAATGATCCGCAGAGAGAACAACGTCTGATACCTACATGCCCCGACCTATGGAGATACGACGTCAAGATATCGTTCAACAAAAAACAAACCTACAAGCGCTAAATCAAACATCGATCCTCGTAACCTGCTCACGCAGTCTCAACTGCTTTCTTGATTCCTGTACAACGCTACCAATCTTCGAGAAATGAATATTTCAGCTATACATGTTGCCCAAACACAGACGTCCAAGTAGACGGAGCAAGCTTGCGACGTCCGGTCGCTCTCCCCCTTTGTGACGTGAATTCCGTATAAGTAGAGCGCTTTCAAAAACACTGCCAGCGCAAGTTCAAACACCAAATCAAAGAAGGACCACTGCAAGAAGCAAAATTTTTTTGAAAACGCGAAGGGATAAACATTACCGAGACAATGAAAACAACGGCAAGTGTCGACCTGCTGACCTTCACCCAAAACCACTCCGCGTGACGTGCACGCACGAGGTCCGCAGGAGGGAGGGAGGGTTGGGGTTGGTCATCCTTGTTTCGTGCCTCCGGCCAGCATTGATCGCCAGAAAAAGCTACGGCAATATACGAGAGGCCGTCCGGCCAGCAAGGCGAATCGCGAGCTTGTTCTTTCTTTCTTCCTTTTCTTCACCGCAAGGAACGGCAGCATTGGGAGCACGAACGACGGCACTAGCTCGCCCAAAGAATCATCGACCCAAGCAAGCCTAGACTCGCTGGGCTCCGAGCCACTTCCGATTACAATGTTTCCCGGCCAAGCAGGGAACCGGCGGTGTCTTGGGTTCCTCGTATGTTTTGGTACATTTTTTTTTTGTTTTCGTATACTCCTGCTCCCCTTTTTCCCTCTCTAAATCCCCACGTTCCTTTCCACTTCCTACCTTCAATCTACCTGCCAATTTTTCTCCAACGACAGGTCTGTCCGGGTTTTTTGGCCGCCTCCTGGACTGAGCTGTGTCCCTTGCTTGCCTCTTTGGTAAACGCCCACGAAAACACGTCATTTCTTGCTTTAGTAACATCTTGCAAAAGTGCAGCAGGCGTTCTCGAAACAGCGTAAGAAAGAAATGAGAGTCAGTGGACGAAAGAAATGTGTGTGTCATGCACACACACTCTCTCTCTCTGCGCGCGCCTCCATGCTGCAATTCTGTGTCGCTGAATCAAGACTTCACCCAGTCGACAAGCTCGCCGTCAGCGGACGTGCTCTATCGATTCATCAGTAGGGTTCTGAAGTGGATGAGGCGAGGGAGGTGGGGAGAGAGTGGTGCTCTGAGTTTCCCCGTCTTCGAATGTGCGCACAGTGTTGCAACAGGCTCGATGAATCGTGCCTTGATCATTACCATGCTACCGAGCGGGCGATAGCATAGTCCCGTGCGCTTCCAGAAGGAAAAGACTGTATGTCTTCGTGATAGCACGCGCTTGAATCCGCATCTAAATTGCGTCAGATGCGCAAAAGGCCCGTCACCGCCTGCCTATATCTCTTACTTCAACTGCCATAATGCCGTCTATTGGGCGAGGCACGGGTAACAACCGCCAGAAAATTGTAAAGGGGGGTCGGACGCAAGAAATTACGATGGATCGAACAGTAGGCGTTGCCTAAACGGTCGTTCCCACTCCGTGTTCGCGACTTGCGCATGACAGGACGTTCGATGTTATCTACGCACTCAATAAACGACTGAACTTCAGTTGATGATTCTATTCCGGTCTCTTGCGGTGAATGCACGCGACCTATTTCGATCTATCGGTTAGACATGCCGTAGTTGCCTATCCTCTAAGGTGTGGTGCTGCTATACTTCGGGACACGGGATGGATTCTAGGCATTTTCGATAGGCCGAAGTGCAAAAACAACGTTGTGCTCGGATTTAGATGCAAGTTCAAAAGCCCTGCGTAGTCAAAAAATTTTTTTTCGTAGTCCCCCACGATGGCGTATGGTGGGTCTGGCACGTGAAAGCCTAGAATTTAATTTTTTTAATCCATGTTAGAGGTACTAATTCACCCACTGAAGTAAATCGCTGGTTCATTCTGCGAACCGAGCACGGCGTGTGTACAGCTCATGTGCAACGAAACACGGCCGTGTTCCAGCCGAATGACATCGCTGTCGCATCGGTTGACTCAGTGAGCTAATTTATTCATGACTTCATAGCCTTTTTTCCAGCCAGACGCGCCCGCGTGCATTGATTCCGGGTGCACTGTTTAGAGCTACACGTGGTTGTCAGAAAAGGACTTGAAGTTCCCGAGTGCGGTGTTCCGCACGCAGTACCTGTCTGAATTTGGCGCACTGACCATCGTTCAATTATTCGGCATACAATAACATGGGTGCTTTTGCCTTGACCGTCGTGCATTCGGTGAAAAACTTCCACTGCATTTGTACAAGGGCCAATTTTTGTAGCTGGGTGGCCATGTAGCGACCCTGTGTAGCGGTCCTGTTCGGGTTCGATCCCAGTCACGGGTACAGTAATGCAGTGACGGTAAGGCAAAAAGACGAAAAAAAAAAAAGAAGCAACACAAGAAGCGTGTAGCGTTGATTTGGTACGTGTTAAAGACTGATATTGTCATTATTACTCCGTAGCCTAACACAAAGCGTTTAGATAGATAGATAGATAGATAGATAGATAGATAGATAGATAGATAGATAGATAGATAGATAGATAGATAGATAGATAGATAGATAGATAGATAGATAGATAGATAGATAGATAGATAGATAGATAGATCCAAAGTTGCTCATGTTCGCGGAGAAATGCTTTGAACTTAAAGCATAAACAAACAACGCAGGCCGACAGGACAAAGCACAACTGTCGCTTGAGATTAGCTATTTGTCCTTTGTCAGTTGAGACTAACGTTCCGTACTGTCATCTTTCTTTTGCTGTTTCTTTGAGATAAAACTACCATGGATTCTCCGTAGCCACCCACTAAGGAGTGTCTGAAGGTTAGGCAGTTGATCCGGCTGCGGGAAATCTATTCGAGTTGTCGTGCAAGTGCATTTGAACAACGTGCGAGTGAGAATGCAATGTTAAACGAACCTTTCGAGCGTCACATACGTACCAGTCCGAATGAAAGCTATTATACCGAGGGACTGCTAAGAAAAGGGGCCTTAGTGAATAAATACACTAAAGCGGCCCTTGCAAACACTCCAATGCGCTCAACGAGGAAGTACACTACAGGAACACGCACGTAAAGACGCCGGAAGAATCCATTAGGGCACTGAAAGTACTTGTAATGGTGGGTAAGCTTCCTGAGCAGTGCCAAGGAATCAGAGGAAATCTGCGAGTGCGTTTCCATGCATGTTCGTGAGCCTACGGGAATGCTAGACGCTGACATCATTACGGTGTCTTGTACAAGCATTAAGTCTCTCCACGTGCCGTTTCATTCTTAGAACGAGTTTATTGATCGCTGTGGGCTTTTCGTGGTGCTTCACGTGGCCTACTAAGACGAGACCTGGCGTATCAAATAAGCTACGCGTGGCCTCTGTTCATTTGCCTCGGATCGCGGAAGCAAGGTTGCCTTTCCGTACGGCGTTTCCTTTTGCTATTAGGGAGTGCCCAGCTTTTAACGCAGGGCGCATCTGGTTGCATTGTGGCGCAATACTAAGTTCGTCGAAGAATATGACGAGTTTCCTGCTTCCTGTTGGGAAGATGAGTGAGTGAGTGAGTGAGTGAGTGAGTGAGTGAGTGAGTGAGTGAGTGAGTGAGTGAGTGAGTGAGTGAGTGAGTGAGTGAGTGAGTGAGTGAGTGAGTGAGTGAGTGAGTGAGTGAGTGAGTGAGTGAGTGAGTGAGTGAGTGAGTGAAACATACGATACGTCGTTGCTTATCCTGGCTTGATTGTTTCGGTTTTAAGTGATTATGCGCGCGAGATCTGAGGTACGTGCTTGCAAAAAGCATAACACCGTGGTCAAGTCTATTTATTATCTGACTCTCAGTGTCATAAATAGGCCTTTTGCCATATTTTCCAAGTTAGATTTTATTCAAGGTAAAGCGTCGGCTGTCATTAAAACGCTTCCATTAGCTCTGCTAATGGCAATGGTGGGACAGAGTGGCCTCATTTAGCACAGGACTGCCTTAATTGGGGAAATGTGGGAGAGGCGTTCGCCCTCCTGTAGGAGTAGACAGGCTGGTGATAATCAAAATGACCTCAACGGAAGATCTACCTCAATTGGGCGGTGCAGATGGCGATGACAGCGTCATAATCGCATGCAGAGGACTCCAAGAGAACGTCGTACTTACAGGCCACCTACCTCTACGCACAATCTGAAGAAAAGTACTCACTCGTTGAACTGTTGGATGATGTTGTAGCGCAAGATGGCCTCCGTGTTTGGCCTCGCCATCGCCAGAATGTCGTCCGTGATCCTGAAACGCATGAAGTAAACATGATTAGTAACTGCTTCACATTTGAAAGATCGTAATCATCGCGTTTATCGGGCCAGAGTACGAGCAACAGTTCACGCTCATTCTTTCTTTGACACTTCTGACTTTCACTGCAACGACAGCTTTCTTGAGGAACTACCTCTGTTCTTGAGGAACTTTCTTGAGGAACTACCTCTGTTCGGGCCAAGTTGGTGGAACGCACTGGAAGTTAACCGGCACTAAAGACGACAATGCAACAAGTACACGCAAAACCAGTCGTGCAGGTCTGTTCCTATTAGTATGTGCTCTTCCTCGTCGTCCTTTCTATGCCGGTTACCTTACAATGAGTCTACGTACTTATTTCAGCATATCTTCGCCGTAATAAACAGTTATTATCGGGCTCCTGTTCTCCCGACGATCGTTCACACTTCATGATGCCGACTGCATGTCATCTTGAAATGTCCTGCATATATCCCGAGCAGTCATTCGGAAAAAGCGTGCCCTTTTAACAAGCCGAAGGAGTCGAGAAAACAATCGTATTGGGCTCTGCACCATTAAGAATCTTTGGTATTTTACTTCGCATATGCCAAAAGGTCTATCGAGGAGAGGCCTTTGCCCTGCAGTGGGCGTAGACAGGGTGATGATGATGATAGTGACGATGCCAAAAGACATACAAGCACGTACAATGAAACAGAAAGCTGGGAGAGTTGGCGATCGATCATGTTGTGCGGATGAAGCAGGCACTTTGACCTCGACAATTACCAGAAGAAACAAGAAGCTCGGATACCGTTTTCTTTCTTGTTCTTCCTACTCGACCTCGTCAAAGCACGCTGCTTCACCCGTAAGGCGCGATAAACAAAGGCGTAAAATGACCTGAAAGAGGTGCAGTTCTTGTAGGTATTGTTTTTTTTTTTTCGTATGACGCTACAGCGCTTCGGCGCATTTAAGGCATTTCCACTAACACCTTGTGCTATCGGTGTGAAAATTTCATCTTCCTTTCCATTGTAAATGTCCTTACCACGCCGATACAAAAAAGAAGTTGAATATTTGAATATAGTTTGGCCGATGCAATTCGTTTGGTTTGCAACACCGCCCGCTTTTATTATTATTTTTTCGTTAAAAAGGTTCTTTAATTTTTTGTCCCGTCACGATCACCATTAACTATATAGCTTGACCCATCCATGCTCATCTAGATGTGCGTTAGGCATTGTTATTGTCAGTGGGTTACAATGAAACCACGAAGCTGTCGCCGATAATATCCAAATTAATAATTCCTGTACCACAATATATGCGCCACATTACTACTTTCTCTAATGGTTTTACAAGTTTTCGCAATATCATTTATTTCTCCCTCGTCTACAGTAGTACGTCGTGTGGGCAAGCAAACGAGAATCAGAAGTGAAAATGTAGTCACTGATCGTATGAATATCGGCATACAAGACATCGCCCGATTCATCGCACAGAATAATATACGCACTAACCTTTGAGGAGGTTACGAACACCGCGTAAGTGCTTTAGGTTGAATACTCGGTACTTTTACAATTCATGCATTATTCACGCGGTTCGCACAAAGAAGGGCGCGTGATCGATGCGGCAGGAAGACTCGTTCGAGACTGTGCGGTGGATTTCTTGCGCAACGAGCCATGCAGTAATGAAAGTGCATACTGGGAAGTTGGAACCTTTTTTGTATTATTTTAGTCAATACTTACAGCTGTAACTTTTCATCGCCAAGGTGCCTTCGCCAGAATATATTGCGCAAACGCTTGCAACATTTAAGCAGCTTCGAGTCGCTCTGGAGCACCAATGTCCCTACTGATATTAATTTTAGTTTGCAGACAATATGTATTTTCTGTGGCCGACGCTTATCGCAGCAACGTGGAGTGAAAACAAATATGAACGAAATTAGTGAAGCTTGCACCAGTGGCTCAAGAAGAGCGAAGCAGATGGGCAGTTGGCTGGTCCAGGTTTGTTTCAGGCACACCGGCATTTCGTCGTGTTCCGATGCTTCCGGAAACGCCTCGCGAATAACTGCGAGGCTAAAGTCCCCAGATCTTTTTCACTTTTTGGTAGTGACAACTACCTCCCCTGCACCTTCTCGCTCAAAGCCCGCGTCGGCAGCCATGTTCTTCTTAAACACGTGGAGTGGAGTACGCGCGCGCAGATAAGCGTCCGGCCGTCAACATACGCATTTCTATCAAATATGCTAGTGGACGTGCCATATGTAAGGAAACGTCTACTGAAACGCGCCACTTTCTTTGACGTTCTCTCGCTGCAGCATTCAAGTACAAGCTTTAGGAAGAACGTGGCTGCCAAAAGCAACGCCGACCAATCAGATGCGCCAGTGGCACATCAAAGCTTTTCACTGCTTAAACAACGGAAAAAAAGATCTAGGGAGTTTATGCGAGGCATTCCTGCGGACGCTTTTCAAAGTTTAGCACCAAGATCATCGTAATGACGTTCGCCTCAAGCCATAGACGGTGGCAGACGCGGCATCTCTGATTGCGGCGTCAGTGTAGATGTCAACGGTGTTCTGAGGTCTCTTCTGTTCTAGTCGTTTTTCAAGTAGTTTTCTGGCTTCGACATTTCGTCTGGAGACAGGGCGTTGTTTTTTCCGTGTACCTAGCGGCACTTCCTATGGTGGCACTGTCAGCAGTTCCCGAACCACCGGCGTAGCGTGGGCTCGTCTATCCCATGCCATGACCTGTTTTCTCTGTGGTGTGTTTCCAGTCGGCATCGCATTCCAAACGGTGCTTCCCTTACGACGTCCCGTATTGGTGGTATCTGGACTAGTTTGAGCAGGTCCTCGTTTCTTGTGTGCTTTGCCAGTCCAGTCGTCGTACATAGGGCTGCCCTGTGCAGAAAAAGTGACCTTCGTTGCACACTCCAAGTGCACGTACACCCACTGGAATAAGTTTCGTTTTTACACCCGTGCTTTTCTTTCTCTTTTTATTTTTTTTTGGTGGGGGGGGGGGGGGGGCGAGGCACCTTTAGGGTCGAGGCTTTTCCGGCGTATGTCCGTGCTCAGTGTGGGTGTCGGCCCATCCAAGAGGCAGTGCATTCAGACGGTGTATGGGCATGTGCGGGCCGATCCTGGAGGCAGTGACCCAGACAATGTGTATGTAGTCAGGTCAGAAACGATTCTAACGAGTTTCAGCTAATGTGCCCGGGCCGTAGGCGTATAGCTTTGTCGTCGACTCTCGCTGTCACGGTATATATAAAACCGTTGGTGTAGTCGAAACATGTGTGTTTGTGAATCCCGAACTCAAGACGATATACGAATTATAACAAGAGGATTAAAATGCAACAGTATTAAAGAGCAATCAAATAAACACATTTGTATTGTAAGGCGACGTCCAGTACGGCGGTAGGACCGTTTTATTAGAACACCGGTGCGCGAGACAGCCTCTCAGCTAGCAGCGGCCAAACCCAGCGATGATGATGATTGGCATGATGGGTATATACAGATGAAGACGATGAACTGCATACTTAGCGCTCACAGTATATATTCTAACGTGACAAAAGGAACCGTCGTGGGGCAGGATCTCAGGATGGACGAGGGAGAGGACGAGGAGGTTGAAGAAGGATGATGGCGGAGTCAGCAGTGGTTCGCAGATAAAAAGGTCTTTCGTGTGTAATTTAGTATTGTGCGAGTTGTGTGGCAGCGGTGGGATCGCCGACATGTCACGCCCCGACGACGAACTGGTGAGCGCTGTTCTTGCGGAGATTTTGTAAAGATATGATCGCAAATGGGCGGTAATGATACAGCGAATCAGCACGAACGTGCCGAGCGAAGAGAGTGGCCCCACTACAGCAGGTTGTAACATTGCCGAAGCGTTTGATGGTCAAGTATGCGACAAACGGGTTCCTGAATGCCTTGTACAGACAGAGAAAGAAAATTGGTGCGAGGAGTTTCCAGGTGGGCAGCACAGGCGTGGCGAGCTCCAAGGGAGAATGGAAGTGTGCGAGGAGTCTCACGGCAAAGAGGACGCATCATGCATGCGACGAGTTTGTGACGGAAAAAGCTGAGCGCTAAGATTCACTTCAGGATTTTGCACACAGCTACCGCCTAGGCCAATCTGACACATGCTCACGAACAAGGCGCAGGAGGAAGAAAAAGAAAATAGAAAATCAATTCATTGAAGAACATTTGGTGAGCCCTATAATTCCTGCTTTTGTTGAGTTGCCTTTGCAGGCAACTCAACAAGCGAAACTCTAAACAACGAATCCGCCTGTTTCCAAGAGTCATCATGCATGCTCCTAAAGCCGAGGGTCATGCGACCTCTACCATCGACACCACGAAAGGGGCGCGTAGTGCGGAAATAAGGAAGAACACGCAGGCAAAAACCGTGCGGTACGTCGTTCACTCCACTGTAAAACGAAGACGCACGGCAGAACAGCTGTTAAATGGTGAAAGACACGTGGTCCGACAGCCTGCCACAGAGAACGGTTTACAAGATCGGACTGAGACCTTGAACTACGTCATTGAAGATGCGACGTCGTCTACTTGTACTTCATTTCCCAAGGTGGGAGAAGGCAAGCCACGTGCCATGGGGCGCACGATGAGCGCTAAATTCGAGTGTGTGGACAACGGCCGTGCTCCCTACATGGGCTGCAGAAATTAGCGTCCTTTCCTAACCGAACCACAATCAATCATCATCAATCAATCTTAGAGGAACGCTGTACCAGCTCGCAAAGAAGGAGAACGCGCCTTCACCCGCGAGAGACAACGTTGGCACAGGCAGCGTCTCCTAGCGAGTTTCTTGATTGAGAAATACCGACTGCTCGCGTTGGAGAAGCGTTCCCGGCAACCCATATATATGTATATATATAGGCACTGGATCTTGACTTGCAATGAAATGCCGGTGGGA
Organism: Hyalomma asiaticum; assembly: GCA_013339685.2. Lineage (NCBI taxonomy): Eukaryota > Metazoa > Arthropoda > Arachnida > Ixodida > Ixodidae > Hyalomma > Hyalomma asiaticum. The sequence continues at coordinate 31,844,409 of CM023489.1, forward strand.
GATTTCACTTGTGCATAGTTGAACCATGAGGATTCGTAGCGTGCGCGTTAACTAAATTAATCCAGAACTCGGCACGATCTACGATGAACCTCCCGAGCTTCGCCCACTCACCATCATTCACTCCGTGGATATGCTGTAATTTTTTTTTCTTATTGGACTAGCCGCCACGTAAATGTGGCAGAGATGAATGGAAAACGGTGCGCGCAGCGGGTGTAGGGGGCTGCGTTCATTGGAACTTCTTGGAGCATGGCCAGGGTTGATTGAGAACCAATTAGTTATACATTAGGCTTCGCAACACCGAATGAGGTAGGCCCCCGTTCCATGTAAAATCGTGTGTGGTACATATCCACGTACCCTTCCCTGGGATATTTGAGTATGATGATAATTGTGGTTCGGTTAAGGAAAGGACGCTGACTTCTGCAGCCCATGTCGGGAGCACGGCTAAGCGCCCGTAGGGGAAGGCGAAATGGACTGAAAGAGATAGAAAGGGAACGCCGTAGTGGAGGGCTACGGAAATTTGACCACTTGTGGTTCCTTAACGTGCACTGACAACGCATAGTACGCGGGCCTCAGGCACTTTCGTCTCCATCGAAAACGCGACCACCACGGCCGGGATCGAACCCGCATTTTTAAAGACGATGGTCTTTCTTTGGATGCTTGAATGCAGAAATTTTTGTCTGTCTTTCTGTTTGTCGGTCTGTCACACGATTCAGCCACCAGGCCAAAGTTTAAAGGGGTCGTGAAAAGAATTTGGAGATGCCGGTTTGTAATTTTCACTGCTTCAATACGCATTGGACAAGCCGATTCGGAAATATTTCGGCGAAATATTCAATGCACATTTAACAACGCCCGTTTTAAATCTCAGCTTTCTTGCGCTCCCGAAACGACTATGCGACACTACCGGCCGGCGTGGTACTATATGGTGACGTTGAGTTAAGATACTTTTAAGCTCAAAGGCACAGTGAACTCGCGTTTCCTCTAAAGGAATCGGTTTACTTGAAAGCTAGAAAGGAAGAAAATACTTGGAAACCGTGCGGTGCCACCATTCGGAAGAAAAGCGGGCAGCACGGTTTGTTTTCCCATGGCCTCCGAGGGCGCGCCAATCTCGGAGGTATGACGGTACTAAGATGACGTCATCTGCGGAGTTGAGGGGAACGCGCGCAGTGAAACCGAAACAGCGTTTTTTATCGCTCTAAATCAACGCACACGGTGCAACGGAACAATGCATATTGTTGATTGGAAGGTCAGGATCCTCAATACGCACTTAGTACAAAATGTTCAGAAAACGTTTCACGACCCCTTTAAGCACTTGCCTAACGCCCAGCCATCTTGAACTGGTGGCTACGTTCATACTTGTGAATATTGTCGATCAAAAAGCAAATATTACGCATATCTGAGGTGCAACATCAATACGAAGTATTGGATGGTGTGTTTCTTTAGTAGAAAATACATAGATGCGTAATTCTAAAGACCCTGGTGTTTCTTAGACTGTGCTAAAAATGCGACGCTATGCACGAAAAGAGGCCTCTGCCGACGATTTGGTGCTGCCACCTTGCAGTTGCCCAGGGATTTTGCACAAGCTCACGTTTCCCGACGGCGCTGCCAGATGGCGTCCATATCTCACACAGCCTAAGGTCCCCAGATAATTTTATCTAGGGACCTTAACGCAGTACGGCTAGCAGAAGACTATCGTCTTTCGACGACATTTGCAGCGAAGCATGCAGATATATACTCGGCCAATTTTTTGGGTGGCGGCCGAGCACCGTAACCACTACACCACCGCGGCGGACGAGTATGTGCCGCGCGTTCTCGGGTATATGCGTTTCTTCGTGGTCGCGCCATATTTCTGCGCTTGTGTACCGCTTTTGTAGACGCCAAGGTCGTTGAAGGTCACCTTGCAATTAGACATGCGAGGCATTTGCCTTAAAAGATCTCATTGTTCAGTGAAATAGCAGCACCCTTTCACCTACAGTTAGGCTACATAGAGCACTTATAGGAAAATAGAAGCAGACATGTCGAGCCGTAAGCCGGGTTCGGAGAAGGGCGTAATAAAGTCGTGGTCACGTTGATATCCATAGGCAAGTGGCACATACACTAGATCCCTCCACTGCTTTGGGCTGCAACTCGTATCAGCTTTTTACATACGGGTTCGAGCCCACATAGAAATAATCGACGAGCTAAAACCTTGCACAATCCCAGTTTATGGATCTCTTAGGTGCGGAGCGCCTTAGGGGCTGGCCTGCGGCGTATGTCTGCTGTCGACGGTTGGCCCATCCTGAAGGCCGTGCACCCAGACAGTGTATGTGTAGGGCTGTCGTGTCAGAAGCGTTTCAAACGAGTTTCCGCTAATGCGCCCAGGCTGTCGGCCTCTAACGTTGTCGTCGTGGTGGCCACGGTAAAGCAAGCCCATTAGAAGAGGCTGACGTGTTCCCTGTGGGGAACACCGGCGCATCACCGCATGCTTCGCACCTTCCCAGGTTTCACGTTAGCGGAGCTATATCCCTTGCGTTGCGTGACATAGAAATTTAGTTTGCTAGAGTGTTAAGCACAGTGCACTGTCTGTAACACTAAATTCTGAAGTGGCAAGATGCGCTCCCCTCGTGATTTCTTATACACGAGTTAGAGCCCTGCCGCGGTGGTCTAGTGGCTATGGTACTCGGCTGCTCATCCGAGGGTCGCGGGATCGAATCTCGGCTGCGGCGGCTGCATTTCGATGGAGGCGGAATGTTGAGGCCCGTGTGCTGTGCGATGTCAGTGCACGTTAAACCCCAGGTGGTCGAAATTTCCGGAGCCCTCCACTACGGCGTCTCTCATAATCAGAGCTGGTTTTGGGACGTTAAACCCCAGAAAACAACAACTACGACGTGTCTCGTAGTGAAATGGTGGTTTTGGGACGTAAAAACCCCAGTAATCAATCATAAAACGCTACTCCACCTTGTGGGTTTCCACGGAACTCGTTTGCCATCCCTCACGCTTTTGCACAGCTTCTTTTCAGTGCTAACCGCGCAGCAACGACAGTGCGGCGCTGGTTGCATCTACAACACGACGTCACGTCTTGTGCTCACCAATGAGAGTAGAGCCCGGTAATGGCGCAGTCCTGCGCCGGCCAATCGGCGCCCGCCTCGTACTTGCACTGGGCGCCGCCGCAGAACACCTGACACTGGAACTCCCCTGGTGCGCTGCGTCGAATGCGCTCCGAGAGTTTGGTGTATCTGCACGACACGAGAAACAAGAAAGTTGATTTAGTTTGCGCTCGCGCCACTTCAGATGCGTGTAGGCGGCAGCAAGCGATATTCATTATGGACGTAACACGATGCATCATGCATTGATGCGCATCGCTATTAGATGCGAAGCAGCTTATGGTCGAGCCTGTTCCGTCCCTGCGCCGTCCACACCCGCAGTGCGCATGTGCAACAGGTGGACCAAGCTGGCAAGGAACGAGAACGCGCCCTCGCCCGCGAGAGAACGCTGACGCAGGCAGCGTCTGCTAGCGAGCTTATTAATAGAAAAAACCGACTGCTTGCGCTGCACAACCGTTCACCAGCCACCCCATATATATATGGGCACTGGATCTTGACCTGCAATGTAGTGCCGGTGATTTCTCTTGTGCGTAGTCGAACCATAAAGATTCGCAGCCTGCGCGTTAACTAAAAGTAATCCGGAACTCTGCACGGTCTACGACGTGGGAGCGCAGGAACCTCATAAAGACCAGGAGCATAAATGACAACGCGTGTGTAAATACACACACGTTGTCACTCACTGACATGCATCATTGGGCAATGTCACGGGTGATTTATACGGTAACACCGAACGATCCCCACTGCTTCGCCCGTTCGTCATGGCTCACTTCGTGGAGAAGCGTGAATTTTTTAATGAACTTGCAATCGTTTTAAGGTGGCAATGCATATTTCGTTACGACTTTGGGGACATTTAGCGTATCCGGTTAACCGGTAAACGCAAACGGCTAGCGCATACCGGATAGCGCGTAGCGTTGTTTGTCGCATTCAAGTTTCGTCAGCTATGGGTGATAAACTGGACAAGCATAGCCGCGTAGTCTATGTCATCCGAGATTGTGGCAGCCACTCGCTAAGCCTACAGATTCGATAAATAGAGCATGGCTCTAAGAAACGGCGTCGACACTTTACTGTCGAAGCTTCAGGATAGAAACCTAAGGCAAATACAACCGCCAGTTAGTAATTTAAGGGCTACAGAGCATGCGACGACCATTTGAAAGATTCGAAGCGCAAGGCATACGCTTTGAGTGATCAGCCATGTTTGCGCATGCGCTCTTTACACCCGGCACTCCGATCTACGCAAACTGCCTTGCGTGTACCGGTTTACCGGATCGACACGCTAAATGTCCGTCTTCACCTATCGGCTGAATCCAGGTGATGTCACTTTAGATCATTTCTCTGCATTTGTTTTATTAATGGACCATTCGACTAGCCTTAAAGGGACCCCGCAACACTTTTTTGGACAAAGTCAGAGAACGGCGCTGAGCAGTCGAGGCAGCTTCTCTAAACATGTGAGCCAAATATTAGACATTTTTAGTTTAGCGCGTTAGCGTAATAGCGGGGCTAAGGGAATAGCGTTACTGTACCGCAAACATTCGTTGCAGAAACGAGCTTTAGCGGAATAGCGTTTACGGCGTGCACCATCTAACGAAGGATACATGCGTTAAAGATGTGAAAAGAAATAAAACTTAAAATGTTCACTTACACCCCGCGTGTAGCGGCACTCTAACTGTTCTAGAATAAAAAGAAATAAATATATATGAACCAACCGCCAAGAGCATAAATTGAAATGTTGCAGAAATGTAAACAGATGTTCTGTCGCTAGGCCTAGCAACGTTCGATATGGGAAGCGATCTCGAAAATTCGCAGTATTAGTTATCCCTAATACTGTGTCGTCGAAGCTACCTGAAGCCATTTTACACAGTCATTTGCTGCGAGCGAAATGCCACTTATATCCGAGAGAGCACAGAAAAACTCATTTCCTGGCTATATCTAGCGCTTTCCGCAGGACCTGATTTAGAGTGCATGAAAAAAAACTTCTGGGAATTCGCCCAGGGCTTTCCTTTCCAATATAGCGGGAGAAAGGTACAAGAAGCAGTGACGTCTTTTCTTTCCTTGTTTTTGCTCCGTTATGAATGACGGTCCGCATAAAAATAAAGGAGGGAAAACGTGTAGAGAGGGACTAAGTTCACATCATATATATATATATATATATATATATATATATAGCGAGCGCGCTTGTGGTTCGCTGATTACTTCACAAACTGAATCGCCCGGGAAGAGGCGGTTTGTTTTCGCTGCAAATGGGCGGTCGGCCGTTGCGCCGTACTTACGTTTCAAACAAAGAAACAATAAAACTGGTGCCAGCAACTCGACCTCCAAAATGGCTTTCCCCTTCGCCGCTCTCTCTACTCGGCTCTCTGCAAGTGTCGGCGCAATTTTGGTCAGTACCGCGCAGTGAACCGGAATGCACAGTCCAGCCGAATGAAACGTGCACGCTTTGCTTAGTTTGCTGCCCCGTGTTACAGCGTTGAGAGCGGGATCGAAAGGGTTGTTAAAGTGCTCGACATTAATGAAGTTGCTGCGCCCTTTGCCGCGTCGACATACGTTGTAGCTAGCAAAACCACTTGCGAAATGAGAGAGTTCTGGCTTGTCTTGTCTGACCATCTGTTAATAACATTTTCTCATTTGCGACGAGCAGACTCTTTCATCTCTTATTCGCCAAACAACGTTGAAAGAAGTGGAAGAATATCTGTGAATTCTCAGCAGTAATAGAGTCTGGTTATTGGTCACGCCAAACAAACAACACCGTCCCTCACATATAATACGGAATGAACTCATTAAAAAAATTCTAAAAATTCTCGTTCGCTTTCCATTTTCGTAGTTTATAAAAAAAAAAACCGCTCTATGTAATTTACATACTTCAGCACGCGGCAACTCCAATCAATCAATCAGTGTTTATTCAATCAAGTTAATACAAAAAATGGTTACAAAAGTGCGTGGACCATTAGCCTGTGTGTCTAGCTACTGGTCCAATCTATTACATGAGTATATTATTACATGTCAGCAGCAAAGGTGCAGTTAATATGACTATGAATCTTTATACAAACTCAATGACAGGGTAGATTCAAAGGTATGTTATATATAATTAAATACACACTCTATACGTATCTCAATAAAACTTTCAAGATATGTTCTCCTCGGTACTGTAATAATATGTGCCAAGCCAGGCACTTGAAAGTAATATCGTTTTCCTGAAAATGAATTTTAAAATATTTTAGCGGATTCCCATGGGGGTCACCCTGTGTTTTTGACGTCATTATCTTCAACGCCGCCTACCCGAGCAGGCGGGTTGTCAAGAGCGAAAAAGTGATACTTCAGCGCCCAAATCGTCGCTCTCGTCGCTGTCAAGAGAAATATGACATGGAACGCTAAAGTTGCCATCAGGATGCCATAGGGGCTAAACGCGGCTTTCAAGTATTGTCCTATTAAATGCGAAGCATTTCTTAGCGAACTTCGGCGACTTTGAGCGTATCTATCTATCTATCTATCTATCTATCTATCTATCTATCTATCTATCTATCTATCTATCTATCTATCTAACAGCCTACGACTTCGTGCTCTCCTGGCCGTTTCGTTAATGGTATGCATACGAAAATTGGTATGCCGCAACATGACTGCATGACGAACATAAATGACAGTTCATAACATGAACATCATGTACACGAAAATTGGTATGGCACAACATGACTGCATGACGAACATAAATGACATAGTATTACATGAGAATCATGACATGCATCTCATGAGCGGCATGATTTACGTGCCACGGTATCAGTGCTCTCCTGGCCGTTTCGTTAATGGGATGTATACGAAAATTGGTATGGCACAACATAACTGCATGACAGGTCATAACATGAACATCATGACATGCATGTCATGAGCGACATCATTTACATGCCACGGTCTCGGTGCTCTCCTGGCCGTTTCGTTAATGCGATCTATGCCAAAATTGCTATGGCACAACACGACTGCATGTCGAACGTAAATGAAGGATCATAACATTACAATCATGACATGCATGTCATGAGCGGCATGGTTTACATGCCACAGTCTTGCTGCTCTTGCGGCCGTTTCGTTAACTTCGTATGTACCAAAATCGGTATAGCGAGACAACAGTGCAGATCCATTTTACGTTCCTGATGCGTGCTTCGCATTTCCTTGATTCCCACTGCACGTGGGATCTGCCATTTTTTTTGTATGTCCTGTTTATTATTTATTTTTTCTCGATATTTGTCGATTCTCATTTATTTACATTATACATTATTAGTTAGTCGTTTTATAATGACATCTATTAATAATGTTTCATTTCATTTTAGCCATAATAAATTTTACGTATTTGCACCTCGCTCATTTTACATTGGTACACACTTTAAAAGTAATTGGAAATTTCGGAAGTACTGAAAGCCTGGTCAGACCGCACAACCACCAGCTTGAAAATTCTTGTCAACAATTTGATTTCAGCGTAAACGTACGGAAAGGGGGGGGGGGGGGCTGCCCCCTCTGGAAAAATGTCAGAGGGGGCAACGGCCCCTTTGCCCCTCCGATTCCGGAGTCCCTGGAAGTCCACACTGCATTCTATGAACTAGACCTATATCGGTATACGCTGGTATAGGTGTTGAACACTTCGTCAAGCTAGGTATACAACCACTGTCGTCCCATTCTGTGGCTGAATGTCCCGGCTATTTTTTGGCTGCGTGCAAGCAGCGCAGCTGCTATATTACATCGTCTTCGGGTGCCACAGGGTATGGTCACCAACCTCGTGTGCGTTTATTTATGGAAGCGCTGACCTTGGCCAGCCGCATGTCCTCGGAATCCCACATGGCCGAGTTAATAGGCTTAAAGGGATGACCCCACCGTTATTCTAGTGTTCCTCGCGCACTCGATTCTTATGTCTCTTTTTCTCACGTACACTGTACGGGTCGCCATTTCTCTAACTGGGTGGCACCCTGGCCTGTCGTATACTGCTACATTAGTGTTGCTGCATATGCTCTCCTAGTACGGGAACATGTACAATAACTCTATGCTGCATGCCTCCTTACCGAGCGACACAGTGCACGTGGGCACAAACAGCGAGAGTGTATGTGTGTGATATGGAGGAGAAAGAAAAAGAGAGAGTGATACATTAAGAGAGAGAGGGAGGGGGAATGGCGCGGAGCGAACCCGACCTAGAAGGAAAAAATCCGCACAAACATAAAACAGTACACCTACTTGCCATGCCTGGCTTCCTCGGCCGCGCCGCACTATGCATGCGAAGAGATCGCGGCATAGTTGCGAAAACGGCGTTGTTTAATAAGCGGCTTGGCGGCGCTGCGAACGTTTTAACTGCAGCGAGAGCCGCGGCTCTTCGGAGCTGTCTCGGCCACGCCCCCTTATTCCGCCCTACTTCGCGCAAGTACGTGTGTGTGTGTGTGTGTGTGTGTGTGTGTGTGTGTGTGTGTGTGTGTGTGTGTGTGTGTGTGTGTGTGTGTGTGTGTGTGTGTGTGTGTGTGTGTGTTTCGGAGGAAAGTAGATTGCACAGAACACGGCCGACCCAGCTCTGCGCCGGCCGCCCACTAATTAAAACCGGCTGCGCTGTCGAAGTTGTACGCAGCGAGTTCGTACGGAACACGCGACAAAATAAAAGGCAAGTGAAGTATGTGCGGTGTCGTATGCAGCGCACTTTCGATGAGAATGATTAACTCGCTATTTTTTTTTAACTTTTTCCGTTTAATTGATATTTGCATGGGCAGTTGCGACGGACGTCAATGGCGATGGCTGCGAACCGATTCATACGAACAAGATTTTCTTAACGAGAAGCCAGGATACTATACTCGAACACTCTTTATTTATTTATTTATTTATTTATTTATTTATTTATTTATTTATTTACTTATTTATTTATTCACTCACTCACTCCCTCACTCCGAATCTCGTCAAAGTGCAGCGGAATCGAACTACAAACCTTGTGCTAACCCGCACAACGTCCCAGCCATTCGGCAACTACTGCGCGTATTTACTCTTTTCTTTTTTCTACAGAACCATAGCCGTTTTAGATTACGTATGTATTGTGCTCTTCCATTCTTCTGTCGTTCCTTCTTTCCCATTTTCCTACTTTAATTTCCTCCTCCCCCAGCCCCTTTATACTTTTTTCTTTTTTTTGTATGTGTAAAGGTATTTGAGAACGAGGTAACATGGCTTCTTTTTCGCCTGTACAGGCACGGAACGACGAGCATTTAAACCACGTACTAACCTATTCAAGTTCAGATTCTTTCCGCACACTATTGAAAAATGGAATTAAACACCAGGTGCCACCAGATGGTTACCTTTAGAAGAATTCTTAGGTCAATGTTCAGGCCCTAGCCATGCTTCATAAGGCCTATCTGATTCTTGTTCTTTTTGTTTGTGTGCTTCTTACAGTGTTGAATTTTTTGGTTGTATACAAGAAATGTGCATTACAGTGTTGTATAAATTTTGCCTGTATATTGGGCTACAGTATGTAAAAATAAATAAACATAATGTCGGTTGCTTCTAGCTGCTTGTTGTGCTGGCCAAAGTACATCAGTTTTCGAAAAAATGTTTGTAACTTTCTTTCCCTTTATTTCGCTCCTTTAGGGAACCTTTCCCGCTGAGCTGTGGCAGTTCGCGACTCACTGTTTCTCCTTGTCGAAAGCGGAGCTGGAAAACGACGTATTGAGCTGGCAAAAAAAAAAAAAGAAAGAAAGAACAGAAGTATGTCACGCAGGCTGTTATCTTATTGTCAGCTGCATGAGCACCACGTTCCGTTTTTCGTCGTTGAAATTACAGCACCGATGTCAACGAAACTGGCGCCATGAAAGGAGGACGACGCACGGCTGTCTTGTATTCAAGCTTTACCAATGGCCTACAAAACTTGTCTTCGGGCAGGAGAATGATCTTTAAGTTGTCGGCCATTTTGAGTCGCGATGTAAGGGTGCACTTAGTACTTGTAATGACAAGTCCTCCACGGGTTCGTTGGTCGTTGTCGGTAGGCCGCGACTAACGGGACAATGTCGCTTCGGCTCCATCTAGGCGCCAATTATAGCTGTGTGGTGAGACCTTTGCGTTGACGCCTGGAGGAGGAGTTAATGAGTGCCACCTCAGAGACAAGAGTCGAGTTTTCGTTTGTGGATGTAGAGGCCCCTGTAAAACACCCTGTCAGTGTCTGAAAGCTGGTAGCAGCTGGTGCTTGTTTGGGCTAAAAATACGCAGAAAATTTTTATTTATTGGCTGCCTGTACTTATATGCACTGTCTAAAATTTGCCCGTGAGGATACATAAGGGCTCAAGCAGTAGCGCCTTGAATGCTAATGGGGCGTTTTGCCTAAATTTAGAAAACTTTGTATTCTGTCCAGATTCCAGCGCTGACACAAAACAGCTGGCAGAACACAGCGTGTATCATTGCTTTGGAAAGAGCCTTTAAGAAAATGTATGCTCCCATTGACCCGCAGTGGCATGTGTTTATCCCCTTATTACTAAGTGAAAATAAATTTTCATTCCAAATTTTCGTCAGAAAGCTTTTATGAAAAAAAAATCTTTTAATGTGACAGCACAGAGAGGTCGGCTATGCTGGAGCCGGCTATCCCAACATCATGAAATTAATGTTGAAAATATTAAACGCACATTCAGGAAAATAGACCACAGGAAAGAATAAAAACATAAGAAAAATGCAGAAGGAGTATGTACAAACTATCTACAAACATGATGGCTGCTGTGTAAAGAATAGCTCTAAGGGCATAGTCCAATACGTGCTCTGTGGTCACACAGATTACCGCGGGCACGGTCCCTACAACTATTTCTACGTACTGGCATACGAAATGTCTATATGATATGGCCGTTATCAACACAACATCGCAAAGAGAATCAATAATGTCAGTCGCAAAGTCTACTCAAGTGCACCATCGCGCTATATTCCGTAACGTCGTAAAAAAAAAATGGCACCTCCTAAACGAAATCAATCAGCGATGAGCATTTCTTCTGGTCGTGCGTTTCTAGCGGTTGCGATGTGCAAACGTTGCCTGCAATGAGATTCGCACATAGAGCAGATTTCCGCACCGAACACAGGAATGTAGGGTGCTTGTGTTCGAGCGTTCGCGTTCGAGTTGGCGAACTTTGTGACGGCAAATCCAAACGCCTTTGCGCACTGGCATTGCGCGTGCACTGCAACCATTTATGGTTCACCAGGTGCGCTTCCCAGCGTAGGAAGAATTCTAATAAATATATATATATATATATATATATATATATATATATATATATATATATATGTTTGTGTGTGTTGATTTCTGAGGTTTAACGTCCCAAAACCAGCTCTGAGAGACCACGCCGTAGTGCAGGTCTCCGGAAATTTCGATCACCTATCCTATTTAACGTGCACTGACATCGCACAGCACACGGGCCTCAACATTTCGCCTCCATCGAAATGCAACCGCCGCTGCCGGGATTCGATCCCGCAACCCTCGGATCAGCAGCCGAGTACCGTAGCCACTAGACCACCGTGGTGGGCCAGGCCTCCTTTTCGATAGGAAGCGAAGACGGCAAAGGCACGTGTACAGGGCGGAGTGCGTGGCAAAGAAGCCCTGGCTGGCGGTCCAAGATTTCTGGAGCCCTCCACCACTACAACGTTCTTCGTAATAACGTCGTTGTACTGGCACGTAATAAAGTTAGCAGTTATTATGGTGTGATATTCTCGATAGAGTTTCGTGAATCCACAAGCCGGAGCTGTTACGCAAAGTAGCCGGGCGGTGAGGCCGTACCGCTCGGAGGAAGTCGCGTGCAATGCTTTATTAGTTTCCTCCCCACGTGGCCTTCGGCACACTTCGTTGCTATCGGCCGGCCTCATGTGCACAACTCTATAGAGCAGCTCCAGAGTTGTTTTTGCAGTGCATCAAAAGCATCTCACTGCAGAACGAAGTGTTCGATGGTCTCCGGCACGTCACCGCTGTGTATATTCGCAGCCGTACTACAGCGAAACAGAGGCGTTGCGTGCGCGCCAACCTCTTTGGTGCGCGCTTGCTTCGTCACGCCAGCCGTTTGGCAACCGGAACACCCAAACCCGTTGCTTCCGCGGAATAGTCCGTGTGCTAACAGCGGCTGTGCCACTGTTAGCGCACGCGGCATTGTAGCAGCATTGTAGTGTGTACAATGCCGTGGATACGCCTTCCAGAGGAGTACGTGTCGTCGTCGTCGTCGTTGTTGTTGTTGTTGTTGTTGCTGTCGTCGTCGTCGCCGTCGTCTTAAACGACGACCGCTCGCTCGAGCCCACCCTGGCATGACTGCACATGAATTCTTGGTCACTCATTTATCAACAAAGGCAAAAGCCCACATTCACCGCCTGGCACCGAGAGAATAAGGACGTCGTCATCACTGTAGCCATCGTTACCACAATCGTCGCCTTGATTATCGCCACTGTTCACCGTTTAATCAGTGCGGGGGCGTATAAGGCAAATTGGTTTCACTTCGACGACTTTTGGTTCCAAGTGAAAACTCTTTAAACAAACGAATTTTGTGGGCGTGGTCACTGCGCACTATATCGAAACTATATATGCAGGGTCAGCTATTGCTTGACAAACTGAGTACGTTTGACTTCTCGGAGCCGCCAGACATCACCGTTGACACAAATCTTTCACATGTGAGTAGTTTTCGCGATACTACGTAGAAGCTGCACGTGTTTGCCGATGCTTCAATGGAAGCGAAAATACTACAATCCCGTGTACTGTGTAATGTCAGTGTACTGACATCGCACAGTAAACGTGTACCGTACAGTCCCGTGTACTGTGCACACTACATCGCGCAGTATAATGCCGTGTACTGCACGATGTCAACCTAAGGTGGTCAAAATTTCCGGAGCCCACCAACTACGGCGTGCTTTGCAATCATATCGTGCTTTTGGCGGTAAGATCCTAGCAGTCATTATTAACTAGGAACTACACTTAGGCAAGGTCGGCTATAACGACGCAAACGCGGTATAGTGGCTCTTGGAAACCTCGAGTGTCTGTATGTACGCTCTTGCGTTCGTGCGTGCAGTCGTGCGTTTGTGCGTGCGGCCCGTACGTGTGTGGCGCAGCACATATCGCCGACGTGCGATGCGTGCCTGATGCCCTGCGGGGAAGCCGACCGCAGCGGCGGTGACCGTGGCCAGTGCGAAGCCCTGCCCAGCTCCAACGCCGGAAGGGTAGTTTCTTGCGGGCATGGACGACCTTGGTGCCAAAAGGGAAGCACAAAAATGGAGCTATGGGAAGGCGGCCGTTTGTTAGCCAGATTATTTGAGCTACGTTGCGTCGCGTTGCCGAGGTCTGTTTAACTATAACGCTCACGGACGCGCTGTTGTCCGACACTGGTACGTTGGTGGCTTTGACACGGCGAAATATGCCTGTCACGGAGCAGTCTGGCTTGTGCTATAACCGCCAGATACGTTTCTATATATACAGTAGTGAGCAGAATTTTTTGGCAGTTCGATTGCTTTTTCGTGTGGAGGCCCGCTTCTTCTCGTACTGCCTCTGTCTCTCTCTCTCTCTCCAAACGTATATGTAAGTCGAACTTGGATATATCGAAACCACATATAACGAATTATTGTGTGTATGGAACAGCTATGAAAAGTGTGCGTTTGTGTGTGTGTGTTAAGACGAAGACGACCACCTTGCGAAAACACTTCACTGTTCACTAACGTACCGAAAAGGCTACTTGCCTGAGAAATGTATGTTTTTCGAAACCCAATTGCGCACTGTCACCGAGTCGTCTTTACGTATAACTTAGTATTGCACCTCATTCTTATAATTAGGAGGTTAAGAATAGGGTGGAGTGCATTTGGCAAGCATTGTCAGATAATGAATGGTAGCTTACCATTGTCTCTGAAGAGGAAAGTGTGTAACAGCTGCATCTTACCGGTACTCACTTACGGGGGAGAAACTTGGAGGCTAACTAAGAGGGTTCAGCTTAAATTGAGGACGACGCAGCGAGCTGTGGAACGAAAACTGGTAGGTGTAACCTTAAGGGACAAGAAGATATCGGAGTGGGTTAGAGAACAAACGCGTGTTAGGGACATATTAATAGAAATTAAGAAGAAGAAATGGGCGTTGGCGGGCCATGTAATGCGATGTAATATTCGAAAATTTTGAATAACGAATCGAATGGCGTTCTATTGGATTTGGTACTCAAATCGAACAGTGCATATTCGAAATACCGAACATTTTTCGAACAGCTAGCGAATACTCGGCGCCAACGAGAAAACTACAAAGGAAGGAAGGAAATGTTGGAATTGCAAGGGGTTATTTTTCTCATAACTGAACTACCACGGCGCATGCAGCCCGCCATTTTACGGGACCATATAGGGAGGCTATACTGATCTACAGACCTAAAGCTTCCTGCTTAAAATTGAAGTGTCTCGGAAGCGATAGTGTCATCAATCTGCTCTCATCATCATGATAATTAGTATATTCGCCGAGCTCTTGGCATGGGGGAAGGAATAAAGCTAGGAGAGTGCGTTACGTGTCCATCTTGAAGCCTATAGTCATGAAAAATTCAAAGGAAAGAATCACTGAAAGTAAGCCTTGATCACGTGACAGCCAAGCGGTAGATTAATGTACGGTGCAAGCGCCACCGACGGTTGCATGTAAGCCTACCTCACTTTGCATAACAGTATTTCTGTCGGTTAGATCTGCATAATGTTCCTTTGTCAACGTTCATGGATGTTTCATGAATATTTCTTTCATATAGGATGTGAATCGCTACTCTGAAAATTTTTACCGTACTACTCGAAAACTATTCGAATAGTATTCCATTCGTACTCGAATGGTATCCATTCGTACTCATCGCTGTTCGATTCGTATTCGATTTTGTTGTAAAATTCACTATTCACACGCTCTATCACATGAAATCGTTTGAAATGTGAAAGCTAGCTGATTAAAAAAGTACGGATCAGTGAAATTAATTTATTGCTTGGTTTTTACAAGCGCAGGAGGATTGAACGCTGGGCGAGTTGATAATCCATGACACAGACGAACTGCGCGAAATAAACAGGGACAAGGAAGACACATGCACAAGCGCAGGAGGGAAGGTTAAAACATGGAAAAGAGCCCATACAACTAGTAATATAATTTAGAAGGATTGCGCTTGTGCGTGTGTCTTCCTTGTCCCTGTTTATTTCGCGCATTTCGTCTGTGTCATGGATTACCAACTCGCCCAGCGTTCAATGCTTAGTTTTTACGTCCTGAAACCAGCTATGATTATGAGAGACGCCGTAGCAGAGGTGCTCGGAAACTTCTACCACCTTTGTTTCTTTAACGTGCACTGACATCGCACGGTGCCCTGGCCTTTAACATTTCGCCTCCACCGAAATGCGACTACCGGGGCCGCGATCAACATAGGCGCAGTTATAACGGTGGAAAGATTCAGGGAGCGGTAAAACATTAGCATAGCACAATATGAACGAGAAGATTTTAGACTGAAGGGGAAAAAACGTGTGCTTTGAAAGATAACTAGGTCAATATGAGAACAATTTGACAGGGTCGTAAAGACAGCACTGGAATTGCATAAACTTAACTGCGCAGTCACGTAGCGCGGTCAACCGAATATCGAAAAAGTTTTCAGATATTGAGTCATATAGTCAGAATCGAAAACGGTTTTATTTAGTCATAGAATTAATTACAAAATATGTGTATACAGAGGAGGTCCCATAGTCAGAGACTGAATCGGGGCCTCTTGCAGTAGTGAACATAGAAAAAAATTAGTTGATGCAGTAAACAGTGGTACAGAAAACAAGCAATAGGATACATCGCAGGAAAAAAAAAGAGTTCTACTTAAGACAAACATAAGCAGAAAGCAGCAACAAAAACCGAAATTAGACAACATAAAAAATAAAGGTAGTTCAACTCTCCTAGACAGTTTTCAAATGATTACATGGTGAAAGATAATAAAAATAAGCGACGAAAAAGAAAACAATACAGTGAGATCTAATTTCAGCAATGTCGGATGGTGGTGAGATGCTTCGTCAACAGTTGGTTAAGAGAAGGCACGAAGGGGAACGGGAGTAATCGAGGTGATCAAAACTATCCAGATTATGGAATGGATGCGAGGAGAGTTCAGATCTTTTTTTGTATATGCTGATTGATTGGGAGGTTTCGATTCCTGAAGGTATGGTATTCCAGAGACGGATTCTGTTCTATTCGAATGTCGAATCGAATAGACGATGCTCGCAAGCACGGGTGTCTTTCTTTTTTCTCTAGAATAGTTTACGAATGTTTCAAAATGTTAGCTACACCAAAAAAAGCACAAAAATTGCTGCGAAAGTACGATTAGTTTAATCCTCGCAGTTGCATTATAGGTGTCAAACGTGAAACCTTGTGCGGTGTAGCAGGCTGTTTTGCTCGAGGAGCGTGAATTTTCCGGCTATGCAACCCATTCACACTTTCTCAACATTTGTGGGGATACGAATAGTTTCCTCCTTCCTCCAAATGTGCCCCGCCACGGTGGTCTAGTGGCTATGGTACTCGGCTGCTGATCCGAGGGTCGCGGGGTCGAATCCCGGCCGCGGCGGCTGCATTTTGATGGAGGCGAAATGTTGAGGCCCGTGTGCTGTGCGATGTCAGTGCACGTTAAAGAACCCCAGGTGGTCGAAATTTCCGGAGCCCTCCACTACGGCGTCTCTCATAATCACAGCTGGTTTTGGGACGTTAAACCCCACAAATCAATCAATCAAATCAATCCTCCGAATGTAGTATTTGTACTGCTGACCCGAAGGTCGTGGGATCGAATCCCGGCCGCGGCGGCTGCATTTGGATGGAGGCAAAATGTTGAGGCCCGTGTGCTGTGCGATGTCAGTGCACGTTAAAGGACCACATGTGGTCAAAATTTTAGGAGCCCTCCGCGACGGCGTCTCTCATAATCGGATCGTGGTTTTGGGACGTTAAACCCCACAAATCAACCAATTTAGTATTTGTACTCTTTCTTTGCTACTGTTAATAATATGGGGACGAGAACATCAAGTCGCATTAATTATGACGAAGGCTCTTTAATACACTATCATTATTCTAAAGGTGTTCGAGTCTACATACATACATACATACATACATACATACATACATACATACATACATACATACATACATACATACATACATACATACATACATACATACATACATACATACATACATACTAGATCGTGTCGCATATATATGTCGGGCATTCATCGCTACGCCGCCATTTGTAAGTATAGAGTGTAGTATGTAATAACGGCACAGGCCCAAGGGCGGTTGTGTGGTTGAGTAAAGACAGCAGAGTAAAAGTGACAAACAGATGGATGAGGGTCTGTCACCAGGGTTTGCGGTCGCACAGTTGCGCAATGACCGGCACTGCTTTCTTTGGCGCTTCTGGTCACGTTTCCCAATAACGACGCGTTCGTGCTTTCGTTATGGCCTCGTGAGCGCATTATCTATTACGCAGACGGCAACGACTACTGTGATCGGCGCCTTGCCTTTTTTTTTTTTGTTATCTGCTTACTGACAGGATAATTCTGGACCAGCCAGACTAGTGACTACGCGCCCGATAAGGGATGTGTGTGTGCGCGCCGGGACATTGTTTCAACTTTACTGTTAGTTACTGTGTGATCGTGAGCTTCAATTTCAACATTTTCTGTGTCCGTGGGATTATATTTTACGTAAAATATGACCTCTCTCTACATGTCTCACTCCCACACATGCAGTCAATTACATGTATATATCCCTCGCACTGTGCTGGTGCCGACCGCGCACAGAGCAATCTGTTTTTCGTCCCTTCCCCCCCCCCCCCTCCCGCTTCTTTGTACTCCGCACACAACAACGACATTTGGCTTCAGCGGTTCTGCGCTGCACTGCGTGGGTTCCAGCGGCATAGACTAAGGTGACGGCAGCGCGAGTGTCCCCTAACGAGGGCTTACAATCTGCTGCCAGACGACCTCAGCCCACCCGATCGGTATTATGGAGGCGCGGTACAAACACAAACGTCATGTTGCACTGGCCTTTGCCTCTTGGACACACCTCTGTAGCCCAAACCCCCTTTTTTTGTGAGCTCTCCCCTTTCCACCCCCCATTATGCATGTTCGTGAAGTGTACTTAAAAACCATGCGCCCATGAAAAACTTTCATCTTTGAAAAAGGCTGGTCTCCAGCCGAAACGTCAGAATAAATCCTAAATAATATGTTTGTCACTGCGACTTTCTGATCTTATGGTTATCCCGATAGCCAGGAAGAACTTTATATATATATATATATATATATATATATATATATATATATATATATATATATATATATATATATATATATATATATATATATATATATATATATATATATATATCACCTGGCACTTTGTTTCGGATTTGACTGAAAGGGGGTTGTGGAGCTTTTCGGAGAGCATTATTCGTTTCAAACGTCTGCATGTGCTGATCGACATTGCAAACATTACTGCATCCAGCTGTCGAACGAATTTACTGAGAAAAACGTCATCCAAGCGCAAGTGTACGGCTGCACAGAGCTCACATTATAGAAGATAGGACCATGCGTTTATCACCAATTTCGATTCAAGCAGGAGTTGGGGGTGTTATTACTTATGGTGTTACCGGTACTGAAATTGAGTGGGAGGGGGGGATGGGTACCAAGTAATTGGTTATCTGGAGAAATTTTGGGTGTATAAATAAACCCCTGGCTACAAGGCATCGGTGTAACACGCCATCGTAACTTTGAAATTAATACTATTAATTTCAATATCGCACGCTTATTGCTAGGAGAGAAAATGAAGACCAATATCTGATTCTTAAATTCACGCCAAAATTTCTCGCATTAGAGGTACCTTGACGTCGCTGATTTTAATGTGATTTTTTTCCCTTCGCATTTGGGCCACATTAGCTCAACAAAATTTTCCAGGAACATCTGTCACATTAGTGTCAGCACGACGTCACTGTTTCCGAGGTGTCTTTTGTCCTTTGGCTTTTGGGCCACATTAGTCCAACAACATGTTCCTTAAACATGTTACTTTAAGTTTGTGGCCACCTCAGAGGACAACGCACCTCACTTTCATCAATTAATAACTACGTACACCCTCAGACACCGTCTACGTTCATAACGTCACAGACAGTTTGTGGAGTAAGGTGGAGGTGGTGTTGCCACATACGTTTTGTTTATGCGTTTCTCTTGTTTACGAAGTGTCTTCTCGCATCGAGGGTGGTGCCTTTGACATTGTAAAGGGCTAATTTACTAATAAAGGAATTGTTTCTGTCCTTGGTGTTCTCTTAACCGATCGGTTTGGTAGTCATCGGTCATAGGCTTTATCCGCATTGTTACGAGTGGCCGACCTAATTGTTTTACACTTCACCTAGAGACAGCATTCTTTTTACACTGGTGATGTACATCTGCATGATGATTCATTTATTTATTTTTTCGTTTGTTTGATGGCTCAGTATCGGCTTCGTGGTATCGGTGTAGACGACTTCAACGCGGGGCTATGTTGCCGTATTGTGATGTCATGATATTGGTTGATTTCTGGGAATTAACTTCCCGAAACCATGATCTGATGTGAGAGACTCCACAGTGGAGGGCTGCAGAAATTTCGGCCACCCGGCGCTCTTTACCTTGCCCTGAATCGCACAGTGCACGGACCTGCATAGCAGCTTCGTCTCCATCGAAACGCAGCCACTGCCACCGGTATTCGATCCCACGACCTCCGGATCAGCAGGCGGGCCCCGTACCCACTATACCAACGTGGCGGGGCTTGATGTTAAAATTTTAAAAAAATTGGCCGCGTACCTGCGTGCTTCGCCGCAAATGTCGTCGAAATACGATAGTCTTCGGCCGACTATACTACGCTGCGTGAAATATGGACGCCATCTGGCAGCGGCGTCGGGCGACATGAGCTTGTGCAGAATCCCTGGACAACTGCCAGGTGGCAGCACAAAATCGTCGGCAGAGGCCTCTTTCGTGCATAGCGTCGCATTTTTAGCGTAGCCTAACAAACACTAGGGTATTTATAATTACGTATCTATGCATTTTCTAGTAAAGGAACACACCACCTTATACTTACGTATTGATGTTGCGCCTCAGTTATGCGTAATATTTGCTTTTTGATCGACTATGCCCACAAGTATGAACGCAGCTACCAGTTCAAGATGGCTGGGCGTTAGGCAACTGCTTAAACTTTGGCCGGGTGGCTGAATCGTGTGACAGACAGATAAACAGAAAGGCGAAAGCCAGACGAAAATTTCTGCGTTCAAGAATCCCAAGGAAGACTATCGTCTTAATATATATATATATATATATATATATATATATATATATATATATATATATATATATATATATATATATATATATATATATATATATATATATAGTGAAGTAGATGCTCCTTCGACCAGTAACAACGGAAGATTTATTTCATGCAACGTTGCATGAAATAAATCTTCCGTTACTGGTCGAAGGAGGATCTACTTCACTTTACATCACGCCAACGGCCACTCCTCGCCATCATGCCCACCTATATATATAAATACGTTGCATGGACCGGACCGGTATAATAATGAACCAGAGAAACACATACTATGAATAAATTCCTCAGTCGAAAAAAATTACAGAGAAGTCAATCAATGCGTGTCCCTCTTTTAGGCCTTACTCCGGGGGTCTCCTGGGGTCGCTAAACAAAGCATACCAATTACGGAGTACCGTTGAACAAACTTTGCTTGAGCAATACCGCCATACATGCACATTTGCCCTCTAAGCAAATAGGCGCGACAAAAAGAAACAAACCACAACAACGACAGTAAAAGTAAAGGAAAACTTCATTAGTGACACTCTACGCGCATTCATTACTCTATGCGCTTCGCTCCACGAACCAGCGTCCTGCCATCTCATTTCCTTCAGAAAAGGTTCACCGCCAAACTCTTTTATACCCGGGTGTGGGGAGAGGGTGTGACAGAAAAGGTGTATGAGTGAGGGTGTAGGCAACCGCGTCGGTGTCCGAGGTCGGTGTAGACCAGAATCGCCGCGCTTCACAAGCGCCGCTGCCGCCGCTGTCAAGCATGAGCTCTCACCCTCCCCCTTCGTCGCATCATCATCATCGGCTAGGCAAGTAATAATGACCCTGCATTACCCTCCCTTACGCAAGTCCTTCCCACGCCCTACCCTCTCGAACACACGGGAATAAAAAACAAATGGTCGGTGTGTGCCGTGTTTTACGGGATGTATTCCGCGGGCAGTGTACAATGTAACTGCTGGAATTTCGCGTTGTTCCGACTGTGTGGAAAGCTCTTATGACATTCGCTGTTCAACATCGTCGCCAGTCGTCATAATCACCGTCATTATCATCTCGGCAAGTAATTATGACCCTGAATTACCCTCCCTTGCTCAAGTCCTTCCCACTCTCTCCCCTCTCCCAAACACGGGAAGAAAAACACGTTCTGGTTGTGTACCGTACTGTACGGGGCATAGCCCGTGTGCTGTGTATAGTCAGATGCTTTCAGTGTCTCGTTGTTCGGACTGAGCGGAATGCCTTTATAACACTCACAGTCCTTCGTTATATTTTTGATGTTGAGATAATGATCTATCCCTTATTTGCCGCAGGAGGTTTATCCAGAAATTCATTTTCTTAGAGGGAGGGGGGCTGCATAAGTCCCTGTTTGCAGCAGCATCCTTGTCCTCCTCCTTCTCATCATCATCAACATCATCATCATCACCACCACCAACACCACCATCATCATCCCGATTATCATCTCACAAAGTAATAAGGGCCCCACATTACCCCCTCTTATTCGATTTTTTCCTACGCCCTCCCCTGAAAAACACTAGAATTAAATAAAATTCAGTATGCTCGGTATTTTTCGGGCTGCGATTCGCGCGCCATATGCAAACAAATGTCGGAAATGCGCGTTGTTCGAAGTGCAACGCCCTTGCAATCTTCATTGTTTTTCTTTACGCTACACAGCGATGTCATCGTAAAGGTCGAGCACAGCAGAGCTTGCGCATCAGCCGGAACGGAAGAGTCGTTGACGCGACATGGCCACGGCTGGGGTTCTCAAATGGTTAGAGCGTCCGCCCGCAGTACTGCAGGTACGAGGTTCGATTCTCCGCAGCTCCGCCGGGCATTATCCGGTTTTTCTAACTGGTACAGAAGCAGTACAGAGGAGAGCTTGGTGGTGTGGGCACCCATACCTCGCGAATATCGCCTCTCTTCTACCTTTCACTCCTTTCACCCCCTACCCCTCCACGCTACGCGATTACGTCAGAAATAAGCGATCTAAAGAGACCATTACCCTAATTTCGCTATAGAGAAGTTCGTTATAACGGTATATATCTGAGCGGTCTACATTGAATTATGTCATATGATTATTATCATAATCTCTCCACGTCCTCTCCATTTTGACTCATTTTGCGCTGCTCCGCCGATGATACACGCGCAAGTTTGCGCCTTATGTTCAGGAAAATGCGATAGTTTCCTCTCGCCACGCTTGACGCCGAGGCGTCCTCACGCACGCCTGCACCTCGACGACCCACACCTCTTCCTCCTCTCTGTAGACCGCTTCTTCTCAATCTAACCGCGCTCAGCAGCCGGTCGTCTCACACACGGCAGCCTCAGTGCGAAAGTGTCGGCCGCCGGGCGTGCGTTTTTTGTGTATGTGTTCGTAACGCACGGGCCGCGCACGCATTGGTATTCCGGCTTCGCGAGATGGGAGTTCGAGCGTGACCGCCTCGCGACGAGGCGCACCGCCGCTGCTGCAGCGGGCGCTTCGCTATAGCTTTACGTGGATTCATATGACCGCCAAAACCCGGCTGCCTACCTGCCTGCCTTCCACCCAAGCCCTGGTGTCGACGCAGTCAGCAGCCGGTTTCGTTTTCTTTTTTTTTTCTTCACTGAACTACGCGAACGGAGATCTGGCCGGCCCCGCGGCTTCTTCCGCGCAGGGGCCGCCTGCTTATCTAGATAAACAGTAGCGAGTTTTAGCTGAGCGTTTTGTTTTTGTTTTGTTTTTTCCGCCGCGAGATCGAGAGAGGCGGCGAGCGTGGGACGGCGGGGATAGTGGGCGGAGCGCATTCCGCACGCACGCGCAGTTCGTCGGGAGTGCGTGGAGCTCATAATTCACGGAGTCCTTGTATTCTGTGCGGTACGAGAAAGATGGAGCGGCTCGTTAACACTGTGATAAGCTGCACTTTTGATAAGACAATGAAAAGCAGGGGAAAGAGAGAGAGAGGAGGAGGGGAGCTTAACCAGACGCACGTGCGGTTAGCTACTCGACAGTGTGAGAAAGAGAATACGAAGGAAGGAGAGGTAGGAGTATTGCCGTATTTTTGGGCGTGTTGGTGCTCTGACTTGGACAACATGGCGTCAGTCATCGACAACGCCCCAATGAGCTTTGTATTGTCCATGTTGTCAAAGTGAAGAAACAGCTTGAGTTGAGCATAAATGTTGATAACAGGTGCGTTTGACTTGGACAACATGGCGTCAGTCATCCACAATGCCCCAATGCGCTTTGTGATGTCCATGTTATCAAAATGAAGACACAGCTTGAGTTGAGCATAAACGTTGGTAACAAGCCAGGTACGTTTAGCCAAGTCGACGTGTTAACCTGCCGTATAAACCTTGCGCTCGGTGAGCACAGTGGTTTACACATTGATGCCACAAAACATTGTCGTTTTCTCAAACGCTGTACATAGCTTTGAGATTCAGTGCTGACGCTCGAACAACAGCGTGAAGTGGTGCACTGATTGCGCTAGCACTTTACACTCTGCGTGCACGTTGCATTTTCGTTGCAAAAAAAAAAGCAATTATATTCGCGCTACAAGCGACCGAGACCTTGACAAGTGACACTAACGAAAAATCAATGTAAAGTGTCCCATATGGAAGCAGCGTTGCGTGTTATTTTCCGCACGGGACAGCTTCGGTGAACGGCACGCTGCCACCGAAGAGGGTGAATAGAAAAACGAAAATGTCCAAATGAGAACTCATGATGAATGGTCACTCGTGCGCTACCCTGTCCGGCTGAATCAAGCGTCCAGTATACGTGGAACCGCCATTAAGGACGAATGAAAATGTCAAGATAACAAACGAGAGTATGCCGTGAATTAATTAGTACACGACGCACTGCGCACGAGGCATCCTGAGCGTTACCTCATCCTGCTGCAGCATGCTTGCAGTCAGCATTCGTGTTTTCTAGCACCTCTTTTTCTCTTCGTACGTGACCGTCACACACTGCAGTAACCTTTTAGACCTTTCCTCACAGAGGTACCACGTCGCGACGTCATGATTCTCATATAAGGTTATGGTTTTTGCGTATGTAATGCTTGCTGCGTGCCATGCACTTACTTCGCTGAGGCACCTCTCTTGGCTGCAGCGTTGACAAGGACGTTTAAATTTTTTTCTTTAATTTTAAACCTCCTTGAGCGCTGACTATCTTTCACCTGCGGTTAGGTTTTGTGCCTGAGTGCTTACGGCAGGGATGCTACTCAGGGACTCGATCCTCGGACCACGTGGTCCAGGGTGAAGGTGTGGCGAAGGAGGAATTCCTACCACGTGGTCCATTTGGTGAACGTGTCACCTGATGGACGTGGTCCATCAGCTGACAAGTTCTCATCAAGTTCTATCATCTTCTCTAGTGTCAGCTGATGGACCACGTGGTCCATCAGAGGACACTAGAGAAGATGATAGTGCGATAGTCCCATGGCGATAAGATCTTATCACACTAGGACGTCACACGAAGCAGCATGATTCACAGCGAAAATTTGCCTGGGGTATGTATCTATGGGCTATAGTTATTGTAATAGAGGAATCGCCCTGCAAAGCTTAACACTTCGGCTCGTGTTGTACGTGATGCGCTTCACATGGTCATGGATAAGCGCACCATGGTCTCCTCATAAAGAGGACCCTGTGCGCGTGGTCAGAATTCATTCGAAGCACGCCATCTCTCTTTCCCAGGTGTTGCTTTGGATAAAAGTAATCATCTAATAAATAAATAAATAAATAAATAAATCCACTAGTAGTGAACTTTGATGTATACGTGAGAGATAACCGGGGACACTTCGCACTATAGAACCACAGCTCCAGGTATTCTCAACCGCGAAATATCAATCGCGTCCACTTGGACGCTAGCGCGACAAGAAGACCTTGGAGACCTTGGTTTTAAACTGCATTAAGCGACATAGACCTGTAAAGGAGAGGCCACTTTAAACAGAACAACATGAACGCGCGGTCACGTAGCCTGGTTAACGAGGTTAGGGCTGTTAAACAGACTCACCTTGAACAAAAGCTACAGATACCATCTCTCTATGTGGTGCTTCTAACGGGCAATTATAATTGTTTCTCCTCTTGTTTTCTTGCTTCGTATACAACGAGTTATTGTATCACCACCGCAGGGGCATTAGCGATTCCGGCAGTGCGCGGCCGAAGGAAGCGAAGAGACCACTTTCTTCGGGGTGGAGGGGGCCCGCGCGGACGGCCGGCTTTTGTTTCGTTCCAGGCACCCACGCCATGCTCTCGGTGAAATAATTGCGTGAAAGGGTGCACTCTCCCGCAATCATTAAAAGCCAGGATTCCTTCTCTCACGCTCACTCACTCGCTCACTCTCCCGAAAATAGGCCGGCGGTGTATAACGGCGACAGAAGCGCAAAACAGACAAAGATGGCATGGCGCAGAGGAAGAAACGTGCGTGTATATATACTGCACTTAACCCCGATGTCGTGTCAAGGTCAGTCTGCGGGGAGCAAGGCTGCCATAGATAGATAGATAGATAGATAGATAGATAGATAGATAGATAGATAGATAGATAGATAGATAGATAGATAGATAGATAGATAGATAGATAGATAGATAGATAGATAGATAGATATGGTTTCGCAAAGCCATGAAATGCAGTGACGTCATACAGTTTTCAAGCGGAACGGGGTGGACGTGCAGCCGAAGCACATAGCAGGCAAGTGTTTGTTTGGCGTTTATGGGTGACCGAGAATCATCATTCGCGTAAATGGTATATTCTATCATCATGCCTTCGATGTCATCGAGTTTTCGGGCGAGGCCTATCATGGAGATAATGAATAGAGTAGGCGGTCGAGATGACCGCTCCTTGAGGTGTGCCTCTGTTACCTAGCTTCGTCGTACCCGACGTTAGGTCACCAGCCTCCAGCATTGTCATCCTTCCACTGAGAAAGGCTCGAACGTATTGATGAAACTGACTCCCCTGACCGATATTCGAAATGGTTTTGAGTATAAGCGTATGGAGGGTGTTATCAAAGGCTTTCCCCACGTCCGGTCCCAGTATTGCTCTCGTATCCCTTGTCTTCGAGCTGATTATTTGGTGCTTGAGTAGGAGCATTGCATCTTGGGTAGATAGACCAGATCTGAAGCCGATAATCGTGTGAGAGTATAAACGTCGTGCTTTTCCAGATACCGAGATAGCCGATTCAATACTGCATGTGCAGCCCCCTTTTCCACGCACAAGGTGATTGAGATTGGTCGTAGATTTTCAAGGCCAGCAGTCTTGCCAGGTTTTTGGGATTAAAAAATAAAATTAGTTGTGTAGTTCCTTGCTCCAAGCTCTGACTTCTCCTGTCACCATTTCTTTCGGAACTCGTCCCAGTTTACAACCTGAAATTTACGTAGTCTCCTATGTTTCATCTGTAAGTTGATCGTTAATGTGTTATGGTCACTATCTAAGTCTTGGTTTAAGTTAGTCCAGGTGGGTTCAGTAGCGTTGGGAACGAAAGTGAGGTCCGGAGTCTTATCTCGACATGTCGATGGGGCCGCATCTAGTTGGCAAAGCTTGGTCCGTAACGAGCATTAACTCTGTCTGTCGCTTCGCGCCATAGGCTTCTCCCCTTTGTTCGTATTGTAGGGGTAACCCCATGCGTGATAGGGGGCATTAAAGTATCAGGCAACGATTAGCAGCGAGTCTCGAGCTAGTTTGACTGCTTTGGTGAGTAGGGACTTAAATCTTTGCACCGTATCCGTAGGGCTGCTGTAGACATTACGGATAAAGATGCTGTCCTGAATGCCAGTAGTAGGGTTTGGAATGATTTCCGTCATGGTATATTCAATATTGCTACCGGTAGTCTTAAAAGCGTGGCTGTTGTGCGTAGCCTCATGATACGCATGAGGTGAATCATGATTCAAACTATAATGATTCACATAATAAATAAATCAAATAAAAGAAAATGACTAAAATTTGTATTGAACTTTAGTTGGGTATTTGAATAAATGTAACGACATTTCTGGCATATTTAAACACGACCAGCTTCATTAATGTAATTTTGCACTGCAAAGCAAACATTCGTATTGCAATATCCAGAAATGGAGGCACCAGAAGACAGGACAGCAAGTGTAGACAAGCCTGTTTTTAGAGCTCGTAAAGGGTTTTCTAAGCAAGTTTTCCTGGCCACGGTAAATCGTCGACAGCTAAAAAGTAAATGGTCTATCGTCTCTGGCCCACCGCAGAATGCACACAGTGGTGAAGGAACCCGACCAGGCCTGTGTTCATAGAAATTTAGGCTCGGTACACGGCAGCGTATCCTTGTAAGGGACACTTCTAGCTGACGTGCTTCCTTGTTGGCTTGTTCTCTTCGTCTTCCGGCCACATATGGTATCTGAAAACGTTGCTTGCAGGCTTTATAGCCTACCAAGTGTGATCCTCCGTACAGGCCACACTTGCGTGAGCATTGGTGTGACGCCTCCGTATTGGGTGTACCAAATCCTCTGCACGTCGATTCTTGGGGGTTCGGACACACATCCGCTCGATGGCCCAGCTTTCCGCATATGTAGCAAACATCCATTTACTTGCGGTAGAGAAAGCATCTCACCAGGGTCAGCCCATACCTTACTAAGTCTGGCGCTTTAGGCCCGTCGAAAGCGATGATGACTGTACCCGTGTTCTCAATTCCCTTCGTTGCTATAGGGCTAGCGACTTTCTGTCGTTGACAGTGCTTCTTTCCAGGACCTCAGGGCTATCATTGACGTCAATGCTGCGTATGACGCCCTTGCAGGTAGTGTGCGGAGCCGTTTCGTAGGAGCTGACTTCGAAGTCCTTGCCTCCAGTTTGGATCAGCTTGATCCTTGAGCACTTACCCACGTTATGATTTTCAGGAGTGCTAACCACCATGATATTCTGCTTGTAGTAGGGACAGTGCACCGTTCGATGGGACCGTGTGGTGGGACCGTTGGTACCGTGCGATGTCAGAGCGCGTTGAAGAACCCCAGGTGGTCAAAATTTCCGGAGCCGTCCAGTACGGCGTCTCGAATAATCACGTAGTGCTTTTGAGACGTAAACATTAGAAATTATGATTTTCTTCTTTATTTTCTGACTAGTATTCAAGATTTTCAACTGATGCCCTCTCCTACCATTTATAGTCTTCCTTGGGCTACCGAAACGCGAAAAACTCTGTCTGTCTGTCTGTCTGTCTGTCTGTCTGTCTGTCTGTCTGTCTGTCTGTCTGTCTGTCTGTCTGTCTGTCTGTCTCAATCGTTTCAACCGTCCGGCCAAAATCGATTCAACTAGCCGACGAAAACCAAGCGACCTACTAGCACTTGTGGCACGGGTCATACGCGTCAACATACAGCTCCAAGGAAACCTGGGGACTATTTGAGGCAAAATATATGCACCTAATCGTGATCCGCAGCGTTCATTAAGAGTACACATTGGAGTGATTTTTTATTGATTTCTGGGGTTTTACATCCGAGAAACCAACTGTGATCATGAGAGACGCCATAGTGGAGGGCTCCGGAAATTTCGACAACCTGGGGTTCTTTAACGTGCACTGCCATCGCACAGCACAAAGGCCTCAACGTTCCGTCTCCATCGAAATGCAGCCGCCGCGGTCGGGATTCTATCCCGCGACCTTCGGACCAGCACCCGAGTACCGTAGCTATACTAGACCACCGTGGCGGGGGCTTGTACTGGCGTTCAACGTTAGTAAATGAAACATTAACGCGTTAGAAATGGTGTCGAGCGGACGCTACGCGTTTAAAGGGCACAGATCCACTCTCCACTGATCTAAATAAAATTTTTAATATACATTATCCTCGGTACTGTAATAATATATGCCAAGTCAGGCGGATCTAGGTCATTTAGTTTTCCTGTAAATGAATTTTAAAAAATTTTAGCGGATTCCATCGCAGGTTTTTTTGACGTCATCACCGCCGCGCTACCGACTCGAACTAGCGTGCCTTCAAAAGCAAAACGGCGATACTTCAGCGCCCAAAGAGACGCTGTCAAGATCAGGAAAGCTGGCACAATTCAATATATCGTCGGATGACCCCGTCACTAGCATTTATTTAGCGCCAGTTCCATATTTCTGGTGACGGCAAGGTTGTGACGTCCCCGCGCACGCTCCACGAAGCAGCTATCCATTTCGGTTTCGGTTTGAAGACGACATTCAGTTGCCTATTTAAAATTGGTGCGTATCTGAAAAAAACTGAAGCACCCTGGCAGTTACAGGCTATCAGTACCATTGGAAAACACTGATATCATAACATGGTGACAAAACCGCCGGAGTTGCCCTTTAAAGCAACCCGACAGAAGCCGCGGCTCTGTAGCCGGGCTTCAGACAGTGATAAGACAGTGATAAGAGGTCCCAACAGATGGCGCGAGAGCAGGGCGAACGCGAGAAATTTGTATTGAATTAGCAAAACCTCCATTGCATCCATCACGGTAACAGTGAGAGGGGAGGAGTGGGAAGGAGGAGCAGAAAGGACATTACGTATCAGGGGTGGCAGAGGACGCCCCTGATACGCTGCAAATTTGACGTCATTTGCAGCGAAGCAAGCAGATATGCGGCCATTCTAGATGCGAGAGCATCTTATGCTCGGGGCAGAGCCCGTTCTGCGGCGTCCGCACCCACACTGCGCATGCGCAACTCTCCCTCATTCTCCTCTCATACGCAGGTGTGCGCTCTCCTCCCCTCTCCCCTCTCCGCCACAGGTGCGGTGCAGCAAATCATTGCATATCTCTCACTCTCACTCTTTCTCTCTAAGGGTACGCCGGTAGGCGGCGCAAGTGTCGCGGCGCAGTGTGAAGCGCGCGTTCGCTGTGCTTCCGTCATTCTCTGTACAACGATGCGCGAAACTCGATGCGCACCCCTCACGATGCTTTCGCATCCCACCATGGTTGCCCGTAAGGGAGATGTAGGGGTTTTTTTTTTCTTTTTCCCTTCCTCCATGATTAACTCCACAAATAACTCAATCGTCAGCATGGAAGGTTGGGCTAGTTTTAACATGAATCATGCAAGACAGCGCTCGTCCTGTATGCTTCATGTTCCTTAGTCTCAGTCTTTTGCGCTGCGACAATGCAACGCAATCATTTCGCATGAAATGCATCGTCACTGGTCGTACACAATCGCTCCAACGTGGCCACGAGGTAGGTGCACTTGGAATAAAGGTCGTTTAAATCGAGAAATATATTAAGTTAGCGCTCTCCTGCACGTCAGCTGCGCACGCCATTGATTTAATATGTCAGCACCCGAAAGCCTTTCACCCAGCTCCGCAACGGAGGTCTTGCTGAATCACGTATGCATATCCTTGCATCGAAACATCGTCTTCTATTTTCTTACGTATTATCTCCATTGCTTCAACTTGGGACAGCTATACGAAGCTCTCCTACAGTAGAGTACTATGTGCTCTGATCACTGCGAAAGACTATCGTAGGCTACTGGACTAATTTGCCCTTACAAAAGTGCCATATATGGCGATACCAGGAATTGGGCATATGTGGGTATATATGGCAGGTTCCGCACGTGGCCGCATTTTCCCCAAGCGTGATAGAAACAATATGGCAATGAAAGACCAACATGAAGAATGCCATGTAAGACTCTGATGCATATTGGACAAATACAGCCAAACATGGACACGTGCCATATATAGCAAATATGCATATACGGCCCTATATGCATACCTGGCTATATATGGCAAGTGTCTGTACATGGCCCTATTGGCCCAATACGTATCAGTGTCGTGCATGGCATTCCTCGTGTTGGTCTTTCATTGTCATATTGTTTCTATCATGATTGGGCAAATGCGACCACGTGCGGAACCTGCCATATATAGCCACATATGCCCAATTCCTGATATCGCCGTATATGGCATTTTTGTTAGGGTGTCCATGAAGAATGATGAGGGCACAGGGAAGATAAGGAAAACAAGCGATAAGGATAAGATAGATTTGTGAATACGGGCCTGAATTGTTCATCTCTTTAAATAACTTTACACCTCTCGGTTCTCTGACAGATGCACAACTCTCCCATAGCCGGGCGAAATTGCCCGAAACCGTCTACGCTTGTTCTAAACACGCGCACAGCCCTCATGTGTGCGCTCGTGTGATTTAGAAAACGTGTATGTTGTATGGGAATTCATTTATGTTAACTGCTCATTTGTGTTAGTCCTGTGTTTGTGGCAATGTGTGAGCTGCGTCGACATGAGCCAAGTACATAGGGCTCTATGGAGTCATTGCACATGTCATAGTTGTATTTGTTCGTGTTATTCTACTGTCGTTGTTCCTCAAGCTTCCTGGTGTCAAACGCTGGAATAAACTTCACACGGAGCTCTCCCATAGTCGAGTGCAATCTGCAAAGTGCAATGTGCTTTACATTTCTGTTTCAAACACAGTGGTTCGCACTTGCCCTGAACACATCTATCTACAGCATCTGAGGATCGGCAGACGTGCCGAAGCCCACGACAAGAATTCCAGCACAGAAAAGCAGCGCTCCTGTTTCACCTGCCTGCGTAGAGTTTAATGAGACTGTGTGAGTGAACGCTGCTGGGGAGGCGCCAAACTTTCGCAATGAAAAGAAATCGGAAACGAAGAATGCTACCCCTTCGGCACCCCCGAAGTAGCTGAGAAGCCCACCATCAGCACGAAACAGGCCAGTGGACACTTGCGACACCGTGGTTTTTAGGAAACCTGTGCGACATACCGGCGCATCGATTCCGAGCTCGCAGCGACGTGCCAAGACAAAAAGCGCAGGGACAGCAGCAACGCTGCCAGCCGCGGAACTCTAAAAAAAATGGCTGCGTATCTGCTTGCTTCACTGCAAGTGACGTCGAAAGACGATAGTCTTCTGCCGATTGTGGTTCCGTTGAGGGAAGGACGCTAATTTCTGCAGCCCATGTCAAGAGCACGGCTAAGCGTCCGTGGGGGTAGGGGAAAGGGACTGAAAGAGATTGAAAGGAGAGAAAAGCCGTAGTGGAGGCCTCCGGACCACCTGGGGTTCTTTAACGTGCACTGACATCGAACAGTACACGGGCCTCTGGCATTTTCAGCTCCGTCGAAAATGCGACAGCCGCGGCCGGGATCGAACCCGCCCCTGAGCTCCTGATACGTAACATCTTCTCTTCTCCATCTCCCCCCCGTCACGCCGTTCTGCTCCCCTCCCACTCCTACCATGATGGATGCAATGGAGGTTTTGTTTAACTCAATTGAAATCTCCCGCGTTCGCCCTGCTCTCGCCCCATTTGCTTGCATCCTTTATTACTGTTGGCCTGATGCGTATAACGTCTCTTCGACAACACTTTTAACGCGTTCATTTGTAGGTTACTAGCGCAAAAACAAGTCCGGTGTGTTTTCTTAATTAAATTAACGCTACAGGTCACGGTTATTGACTTATATTTTGCCTCAAATAGGACTGACGTTTGCTTTGCGCTGTATAATGTTGACTTGTATGGCCCTTGCCACCAGTTCTAGCAGCTAGGTTGATTTTGACCGCCCGGTTGAATTGGCTTTGGCGGGCGGTTGAATAGAGTGACAGATAGACAGACTGTTTATCGCGTTTTGGTAGCCCAAGAGAGACTATCGTCTTTAGAAAACCCCACGTGGTATTAGCAATGAAAAGAAATGCCCTTCTAATAGCGTAGCAGTCCTGTATGTGAATGATCATTCAGTTCCAGGTCGCAGTGTACCTTAGCATGCACATGGTGATAAAACACTGTGTTAGGGTCTGTGCGTGAAACATGTATACCGTGTTTCTCATCGTTTGCAAGTTCGCTTATAAATTGCGTGTGCAATAAACCTTGTGAGCCGTTAAAGAAAAGAAAAAGAAAGGCCCCATGTGTCCTTGTATGCGCGGCACGTGGGCATGCATGTTGCCCTTTTGTCACAGGTTCAGCACACTTTCGGTCTTAATGTGGCCGAGTGCACTGAATCCTGCAGAAACTTCATGGGGCAGCCACCCGACCAAACAGTATTTCAAATGCAAATCTTACATAGAGGCGGAGCTCAGAGGTGCCATCACCGCGGGACTCTAACTGGAGCAGGGAATAAGTGGCATGTCCTCGCTACCGCCGAGTGTACAGGATTTCCCAGCACCTGGAGAAACTACGTCAAGCTCTTCAAATAGAATAACGCCGTTGTTGTTGTTGTTGTTGTTGTTGTTGTTGTTGTTGTTGTTGTTGTTGTTGTTGTTGTTGTTGTTGTTGTTGTTGTTGTTGTTGTTGTTGTTGTTGTTGTACCCTCTCGACGAGACGGCACGCCGCCCTGCGCAGCTTCCACCTCGACGACCAACTCTGGGCTACCCAGCAAGTCTGCGAGGCGGTGAAGAGGCAATACCTCGACGTCCCCAGGTGGGAGCCTTAGGCCCAGCCAGCTAAACTGCTGGTTTCAATAAAAGTTCGTTCCTCCTCCTCCTGTTGTTGTTACCGTGGCGCGCGCGCGTGTGTGTGTGTGTGTGTGTGTGTGTGTGTGTGTGTGTGTGTGTGTGTGTGTGTGTGTGTGTGTGTGTGTGTGTGTGGTGTATGTGTGTGTGTGGTGTGTGTGTGTGTGTGTGCGTGCGTGCGTGTGTGTGTGTGTGTGCGTGCGTGTGTGTGTGTGTGTGTGTGTGTGTGTGTGTGTGTGTGTGTGTGTGTGTGTGTGTGTGTGTGTGTGTGTGTGTGTGCGCGTGCGCGCGCGCATTGGCAATGAATAGTGTGGTCACCCCAGAGTCC
The DNA here is from genome assembly GCA_013339685.2 of Hyalomma asiaticum. Lineage (NCBI taxonomy): Eukaryota > Metazoa > Arthropoda > Arachnida > Ixodida > Ixodidae > Hyalomma > Hyalomma asiaticum. The sequence continues at coordinate 31,878,393 of CM023489.1, forward strand.
TTAGCAGTTTTAGCTGTTCGAAACTGCAAATCACTTATGAAACTCGAGTCAGCAGTAGACAGAGCTACAAAACACTTACGCGAAACGTCTAACTGCTTGTACAGTTTTCTTCGAGTGAAGTAGCAGTAGAACCTATGAAGGGTACCACAATGAAACGTACTACATGTGAAGTCACTCGAACGCTGTCCATACGTTTCAGCTTCCCATTAATGTCAAGTGGCTCACTACGCCAGGCTGTCGCCATCACTGTATAGGCTGTCGCCATCACCCTTCTACTACCCCGCCGATCCATACTGTCGCACCGCTGTCACGAACGTCATTAGCGATGATCGACTATCTAGCTTTCGGCGCCAGCTTTTCGGCGTCGGGTTCATGCGCTCTCCTTGTTGTCTCGTGCCGCGAGGTAGTGCCGCTTTCAACCGGACAATGCCAATTGTGTTCCCTAAGCCTGACAAACATCGCTTCCGGCGCTGTCCGGCCGACCTATATACTCTGAACGGTCCATAATGGCCATTTGCCGCGCAGTGATATTCTGTCGACTTATGGCGAGCAAAGCAAAGCCCCGTATTGAAGACAACGCCTTTCTTTTTTCTTCTTTTTAAACGGCCCCACACACACAACGCACTGTGTGCGGCCGCTCACTGGGCCAACGGCGTCAAACACGACTGTTCCACTTCTGCGTCCCTCCATTTTGTTTTCCTCCTCGCTCTCAAGTCGCACGCAGACGGCCGCTCGACAGTTGTAAAACCCAAGTATAACCACTGGCTCGACAACGGCGTACGGGACGTATGTACAACCCTATAGTTTTGGCTACGATGGGCCCAGGAGCTGTTGGACCTGCCGCCGTGTGCCAAAACCGAACGACAATCGCACGGACTTTTGCGCCCTCTCTCCTTCCACTCCTTCGTTCTCTTTTTTTGGCGGGAAACCTGTCTTTACGCGGGTGTCCCATAGCTATATGGAACGAGAAAATCACGCCGCGACGTGGCCGGTGAACCGTGGAAGAAAACTGCTGCAAAGGCGAGCGACGCTCTTACTCGCTACAGTCGTGACGGCTATTTCCCGGTCACATATAGTAGTCCCGAAAGGTAACTTTGAAAAAAGAAGAAGAAGAACCTTAGTTCTTATTTCTTTTCTTATCTGTGAATTTCTTTCCCGCCCTTATTTCTTCGCCGGCCTTAGGATGGTCTAACCTCCATTATAGAGACAGACTCTCGAAAGCACATTTGACGGGCGTACCGAAAGAGCAGTTCTTCTCATCGTCCCGGCAACTTCTCACCTTCTTCGAGAGCTCGCTGTTCTCTTTGGAACGCTTTGTTGAGTGGCTTAAGGTTCCTTCTTTTTTTTTTTTCCTCTCCTCTGCCTCACATTTCGTTATTCTTTTTTATACAGGTCTCGGCTTTGAGTTTGTATATACGCGGTGGTCGTTAACCCGCGAAAGGAAAGAAATCTTATTCGGTGCACAAAAGGAAAGCACAGAGCGAGCGGCCGTTCCTTCCCGGCAGCGCAAGACCCCCGAAAGAGCGAAATTTCGTATAAAACGAAAGCGAAACAAGTGCAGGAATGAGGCGGAAGGGAAGAACAATAGGTGCCCGAACGTGTTTGTACGGGCGGTGTTTAACGACCGGGCTAGAAAAGCACTTTACCGCGCTTTAAGCGATTCGTTGTTCTGGCGGGCACGGGTACTCCATGAAGTGTCGGCGGTACCGCCCCCTGGATCAGGACCCTGATGACTTCTCTTTTTCTTTGTTCCTTTTCTTTTTCTTTTTTTCTCTGTTGTATGTGGACAGAGCCGAAGAGAATGGTAGGTTTTTTTGTTGTTGTTGTTGGTATTCGTGTTCTTTATTTCAATTTTGTGCAAGTATACGTGAGGAAGTACGAAACGGCGAACACGTTGGTTCAGGGTTCGCTGCCCTCTTCATGGGAGGTTCACGGGTCGCTGCTCTCATAATTTTTTTGGAAAGGACCCTCATGGATCTCTCTGACGAGGTGTCTCTCTTAGAGCGAGGGGGCGGCGCTTTTGATCATCACCCTGAAGAGCTCAAGAATATCAATGCTGTCATTTATTGAATTGTTTGTCGTAATTGTATAGCGCTTGTTTAAACCGCCAGGCATTAATAGGCGCTAGTGAGTTTGTTTTTCTTGTTTTTGTGTAGCTGCTCCGATATTTTCTATTTCTCAAGCAAGTGAGACACCTGCAGTGATGTAGTGGTTACGTTACTCGGCTGCTGATACGAAAGACGCGGGTACGATCACAGCCGCGACAGTTGCGTTTCGATGGAGGTGAAAATGCTAGAGACCCATGCAGTGTGCGATGTCCGGGCACGTTAAAGAATCCCCAAGTGGTCAAATTTACCGGAACCCACCGCTAGGGCGTGCCTCATAGTCATGTTGTGGTTTCCGTATACGTAAAACACGAGCAGATGTGCTATTGTTCAAAGCAAGCTAACCGTAAAGGCCGTCGCTATCGTGCGCGAAGTGGCACTGTGTGAGGTACATTCATTCGTACCAGACTGCCAATGAAAAGCCTATCATTAGTATCGGTAGTTATAGCATATGTCGTCCGTCGAAACGGAACGTTCTGGGGTTATATGACAGGAAAAACTGATAAGTACTCATGAAGGCGTATCAGTCATCCTAATACGATTTATGAGAGATGAGCTACCAATTTGCATAGAAAAAGTGTACTGTCTGTGTTCGGCGCTCATGGAATCGATAAACGTGGCAGACCTCAAAGTGCCGGTACTAAATAATTGCGGTTGCATCAGTATGCATGGGGCACGAAAATAAGCAATGGCACAACTATTCGGCAATTGAGTTTCCAATTAACATTATAACTGGCTAGTTATTCTCATGACATCACTTGCGGTGGTCTTTTAGTTGTTGTTGTTGTTGTTGTTGTTGTTGTTGTTGTTGTTGTTGTTGTTGTTGTTGTTGTTGTTGTTGTTGTTGTTGTTGTTGTTTTATGATTTCCACTCAACCGCCAATCAAACAGGAAATACCTTACGGCTTGCGTGTGGCAACATGAAGGAGCGATATTACCATCATGTTCTTTTAATACTACTTCGGCAAAAATGAAACGACGCACTTTTACGTGGATAACGCTTTGGTGAAAGTATAAACTAGCAGATGCGTTCGGCGCCGTGTTCCTGCCTCTGACACACTAAGGACAGTTTACACTTGTCGAAGCGTACTTTTGTTACCGAACAGTAATCGCCGTCTTTACTGTTTGTTTGTTTGTTTTCCTTTGACACCGCGCTCTGGATCACGAACAGTGTACGTTCAATCACCGTGGCATGCCGTTCTTGACGGGACCGTAGAAGAACTTCTTCCTGGGCGAGTTGGTGCATGACTTATTTTTCGAGTATGTTGCGCGAAGAATGGACGATCACAGGAAGAACGAGGCAGACAGAAAGAACGCAAACTATCAACTGGTTTATTCGTTCTTGAATCAGCTTATGTAAGCATGTTCAAACGTCACAAAGAAAGGAAAGAGGGGTTGAAACGAGGTGAAAGGGGAAGCATACAACTCAGAACACCTCACGTCAACAAACACATGCGTAGAAACTTGTCTTCAGCATTATACAAGGTAACAGAAGTGTCGCTTACGCATTTATCTCCTTTATCTTTAATAAAAAATGCTTCTACTAGTTCACGGCCTACTCTGGTCTGGTTCCTTCCGAGTATCTTGATCTTTTTTAGCAAAGGCTCGCATCCCATGCACTTGTTGAAATGTGCGGGCAAATTCGCTCCTTCTCTTTTTTCTACAGACGAGGCATGCTCCCCCGCACGATGGGAACGTGGCGAATACAGTGTATTCAAGAAAGATCACGCCAGAAAACCAGATATGAATATTCTTGTACGGCAAAACGTACTCCCGAATGTTCTCAAAAAGGCTGAATTTGTTCATAGTACTAAATGATGAAGCAAAATTTAAGAGCCATTTTTCTATCGGCAAAGTGTGTCCTATAGGTTATGACAAGTGGACTCGTCTTCCTCAGGGTGCAACGATTTTGCTCCCATTTCTTGCAACATTTGTTTGCCACGGCGAAGAGAAGAATATTTAAAGAAATGAAAGATTTTACTTGCCGGAGCCGTGATATTGCTATGAGACACATCGTATGGGTGGACTCTGGACTAATTTTCACCGGCTTGAGTTATTTAATGCGGGTGGACAGGTGGATTAAAAGCTTTATTGTGGTCTGTTAGAGCGTGCACATTGGGCCGCTGCCCATTTTTTAAAGTGGGCACAATCAAAATACACGGTTGCCCTTTCACACTTCCGCCTACGATCTGAATGTGACCCGGACGTTACCGGTCATCGAGTGAGCGACAACATTAGGGTGAGGGGCAAAGGAAGGGTAGGTCATGCCTCCGAATGAATTTGCGTACTTCGAGTTTATATATATATTATAGCTTAGCTTCAGACTTAGCTTAACGACGCTACACCTTACATGCGCTAAATACGGCGGCAAGTATGTATACTATACAGTCAAACGCCTCTACAACGAACGCCTCCTGTGCGAAATCACTGTTATAACCAGTGTTGTACGGAACGTCGTTCCAAGGAACGACGTTCCTGGAACTAGTTCCTTTTTGGAGGAACGAAGGAACGCTAGCGTTCCTTTAAGAGTTGGTGGAACTGTAACGGTAACGCGTTACATTTATGCAGTAACGGCAGGGGTAACGACGTTCCTTTTATAAGCGTTCCAAAGGTCCGCATGCAGGACGGATAGGCCGGGCCACAACCGCCGAGGCCGAGCCTTGAGTCCTCGCTTCCCTGTTAGCAGTCTCCGTCACTCAAAAGAAAACTACACGCAAAACGTCATTCCTTTACTCTCCCTCTTCGAGGCTTCGACGAGGGCGAAACTTCTCTTTCGCCAATGTAAGCACACCACACAAGTGCATTTCGTTACCCCCATACGGTGGCCGCGCACTGTCGCTGGGCGAAATGTTTCCGGCTGTCTACGGCAACGCAGGCGGAACCGCAGCCAGCCACGAAATTCCTTTCGTCCCTTCAGATCCCGCCGACAGGCTCCCTTCGAACTATGACACTGACAACGCACGCTTTGCTCAATGCATTGGTTTTGAGAGTGCGGTTACGGCTCAAACGTGTGGGCCTCGGCGTCAATGGCATTTTTTTTTACGCAGCAGACCGCTCGGCGAAGCAGACGAGCAGCGGCAAATGTTACCGTGAAGTCAAGATAACGTGACGTGGCTAGCAGGCAGGCAGTGTCTCGATCAACGTAGCTGTGTGTGGGCTGGCGACACTTAGCAGCCGGAAACGTAAACCACGAGAGTTTGGAGAACAGAACTACAAGGCCAGCCAGCACGACCGAGCCGTCTGGGGTTTGTTAACAAAAGGGTGGCGTGGTCTCTTGTCAAACGTCCAACTGAAGATCGCTGAGAAGACATCAGCTGCCGTGTTTCCACGGACGCTCCCGGCTTGCTTGAGTGGGGAATTGTAGGATTCTCCGAAAGTCGTGTTGCAAGCGACCATTCCGACGCAGCATACTCTACTCGACACGCTGCCGGCCTCTGCTGATGGGACGACAACGTCCGCCGAAAAAGGAAAACTTGGCCCTCCTGCTGTGACGAAAGGGGTCGACGAAAGGGCCGTAGTTATGGCGGAACAACTCTCAGGCGCCAGCAGGGGTGCAGGAAATCGACAGTAATGCGCGCGGGACGACACCAACCACGTGGGGAGGGGTAGAAGTCTTTCGCTTTATTTGAGCCATTCTGAAGAGCAAGGAAGGGTCGTTCTGAAGGCTGGACACACCGCAGTGATCTTTCACTTGGCATTCGAAAATCACGGAACACCATCTCGCCTCCTGTGCCATCAGATTCTGTTGCAATGAGTACCGATGTGGAATTATAGATTGCTTCCTGGCCATGACTACCCCCGATGTTTCAGCCGACTGAATACAACTTCGCACGCCTGTGTTTAGCGCAATTTATGACTTGTGCTCCATCAAACAATACAAGTGGAGTGTCGAAAAGATCGGCGAGAAACTTAAAGAAGCACGTGCAGGTATGATTTATTTAATGTTCTTTCCTATTCGCATAACGAAAAGACAGCTTTGTGTTCTAAGTATAAATCGGCCCATTTGTTACTTTCTTGTTCACATTAGGTATGATTTCTACTATGTCTTGATCTCATAAGAACTAGAGCCACGCTCAGTAGCACGTGCGCAAGTTTTTGCTACTTGGGTTGTGCGGTTGTGCTGCTGCGAACCTTTCAAGCGTGACATACGTCATTTTTGTTTTCAGACATCATTTCTTGGTTGGTGTCCGATGAAATGATGCACGTGAGGCGATTTATTTATTTATTTATTTATTTATTTATTTATTTATTCTCCACATATTAATGTAATTTCACTATTGCATGAAAGTGGGGCTGCTGTAGAAATTGAACAGACAAAGCGTACTCCTTAGGACGCCATAAGAAAAAAAGATACTCCTACGTCGTCGTCGGTAAGCTCATCAGCTGATCATGCAGTTCGAATTCTCCACACCGACACACGCTGCGCACCACTCTCACCGGTGAGTTTTTAAGGTGGCAGGTGGATTAAAAACAGTCGTTAGAGGCAAGCGGCCGCTGCCATTTTAAAGGGGCACAATCAAATACATTTGCCTTTCACACTTCCCTACGATCTGAAGTGACCGGACGTTACGGTCATCGAGTGGTGACACATGGGTGAGGGTCAAAGGAAGGTAGGTCATGCCTCGAATGAATGCGTATTCGAGTTTATAATATATCTAGCTAGCTCAGACTAGCTAACGACGCACACCTACATGCGCTAAATACGGTGGCAAGTATGTATACTATACAGTCAAACGCCTCTACAACGAACGCCTCCTGTGCGAAATCGCTGTTATAACGCAAGGAATCCTGACGTCCCCAGACTGACTGCAAGCCTTACGGTACGCCACCTGTACAGCGAGGTGACCTGTACGACGAAGAGTTTCAAAGATCCCAAGCACTTCGCTATAAAGACGTTTGACTGCACATATATAATTCTCACGTTTTCGAGCGCCTCATAAAAACACGTGAATGCAGCGCCGTTGTTTGGAGTTTGCGCGCAGTCATCAAGGTGTTGTCGCCATCGTGAGAGGAGCGACCGACGGCTCGCTTCATTCCTGAGTTTCAAAACACGCCATATGCCCTTCCCATCGACTCGCAGTCCAACCTTCGCAGCTCGAACTTCGCCCTATATAACACTCTCTCTCGTCCAGACACCTGTCGGCGTTATCGAGCGCATTGCAACCGACGGAATCGACGCGATGATTATCTCAAAACCGTTTTCGCACGTCCTTCGACTGAGCGCTTCGTCATCTCTCTCCTTCGTTGCGCAGGCGTGGGAAATCAATTTCACCGAGCAGCCCAGCCCTCGCATGTGCCTTCGTGCAGCCGATACAGCCCTCTCAAGCTCTGCACTGTATCTCACCAACAACGATACACAAGAGGAGACGACGACGCACAGCTTCGGCCATTTGCACGCGGGCACGTCGAAGGCTCGTTTGAACCGAAACGGTCGGTCCCTGTCATCACGTACGGCGAGTTTCTCCCTATCGGACGTCCCGTACGCCGAGAGGCACAACTGTCGCACTCTTTTATCGTCGGCGTCGTCGTCAACGGCTGCGACGAGTGAGCTTTAAATGTCGTCTTTTTCGATTGCGCAGTGCAACGTCCCGTGCGGCTGAAGGCTGGACAGCGTCGTATGCTACGTAGCGCAAATGGTGTTGCATTCGCTGATGAGAGCAGTTGTTATGCGGTGTCGAAAGCGATAGCGGTTTCACTTTCTGGAGGAGGAGGAGCTCGGATGTTTGTGTTTTTTTTTTTGTGTTTCTTCAGCAGAAGGCAGCAGCAGCACTGCGTGTGCCGCGTGGGAAACGCGCCGAGCGGGAATGTGAGAAGCAGGGAACCCATTACATCTCGGCATACGAAGTCACCGTCTCACGGTGTAATAATTTCTGGAGCGTTACGTGCTCAAAACCATGAGATGATTATGGGGCTCGCCGCAGCGGAGGGCTCCGGGAATTTCGGCCACTTAGGGTTTGTTAACGTGCACTGACATCGCATGATACACCGGGAGCTTCTAGTAAGCCTGAAAGTTGGACGAGTTGGTGCCAGGGCTGCTTTGCACTCCAACACGGGAGCATTTTTCACTTCCTCCAAAAAACACGACCGCCATGGCTGGGATCCTACCCGCATCTTTCGGGTTAGCAGCCGAGCGCTATGGCCACCGTACCACCGCGGTGGCCCCCTGTCCTGCGGTGTGCCTGTGTGTCACGGCTGGGCACCATGAAACTCTGTACGAATTGAAGCCTCTAACCTCGAGATAAGTAATTAAGCACATAGCATTGGGCTGGAGTGGGAGAGGAGCTTGACGACAAGGAATCCGCTATCAAGTGAGTTAATAACTAACACGTCTCTGTAGTTTCTTTTTGTCCCTGTCAGTTCCGCTGAACAGCGACCTCAAATATATAGCAATGAAACAACTATTCCAAATTCCTATAGACATGGCCATCAGCGCGCATTTGAAGACGCACACTAACAAACCCTAGCTCCTGCGAGAGTTGGGAATGGGAGCAGTTTATTATCTGTGGAGCGTCGTTCGCAGATAACACCGTTTCTGTCACTCAGAAGGGAAAAGCTCCCCTCCTTGACCCACTACTCACGCTGACATGGTCCTGGTACGTGACTATGCGAAGGACAAGAAAGAAAGAAAGAAAGAAATGAGACAGACAGACAGACAGACAGACAGACAGACAGACAGACAGACAGACAGACAGACAGAGCTTCGTGTTGCGCAAAGGGGAAAATGGACCCACGCTTGCCCTCCACCCACACTTTTGCCGTCAACCCAGTGCTACATAAACAGTGATGTGGCAATGCAACATTATAGCCCAGCCGTTTATTCCGATTTCACAGGCGTGGCACTGCCTTTACTTTTCAACGTACTCTGCATCTGACCTTCATTTACGATGGAGAACATTTGACTTCGTTCCGAATACTTTGGGTTACCTGAGTTTGATATCATTCCTGGTGTTTATAGATTAGGTGATGTGTCTTCTTTTTTCGTCGTCTTCAAGTTACGATATGCCCTCACTCGTGTATATGTACTTGCTGCGCCTGCTATGGTTACTTTCTGTGTGAGTGGTATGCTCTCACGGATACCTGGTTACTTTCTGTGTGAGTGGATACTTGGTGTGAGTAGTTACATGGTTACTTTCTGTGTGAGTGGCATGCTCTCACGCATGACACAGTTAGCTTGCTGTGTAAGTGCACTACGATACGCCCTCACGCGTGGCATATTTACTTGATGTGCATGGTGTGGTTACTTGCTGTGCAAGTACACTAAGGTATGCGCTCACACATACTACAATTGCCTTCTGTGAGAAATCTGTTGTCTTGCTTTGTTTTTGCACGAACTGTGTGGCCTAGTTACTTGCTGCGGTAGCTGTACTGTCCATAACTGAAATCCTTTGGCCTTCGTTGTCATCTCCTCTTTGCAGTTCTGCGTTGCACATCTTCGGTATACACCTTCTCGGTGTTACGGACACCAGCAATCACTATTTAGAGCGATGACTAGCCCTAGAAGCTCGAGGAAAAGATAACAAAGTGTTAGAAAATGCAGCTAGTTTCCAACGCCAACGGATCCTTACTAGCTTTTCAGTACCTGTTTACAATCAAGGGTGTTCATTATAGTTCGTGGAAACTAACTTTTCAGCTAACTTTAGCAGTTTACGGTGTCATTACCGTTATATGTCACGCAATTTTTTGTAGTTCTATGTAAAGGGACATAACACATTGTTTCATTGGGATTGACAGATATGCACAACGTCGCCACTAACAAATAATGAACTGGTTGGATATACAGAAATGTAGACCACTTTAGTTATCCTAATGAATAGGGGTTCACCGGTGTCAGCTATGCACCCATCAAGGTATGGAGCTTTAAAACACTCCTGGATTCGCTTATGAAGTACGTGTCCCGCCATTGTCTTGTATTCGACCAGTTCTCGACGTTCGTTCGTGAATCTATCTTCATTGTGAACCAAACAATAACTGTGTAATGTTTTGGCTGGTGATTGAGTACTATGTAGGAAACAAGGGTGAACGAATGTGTCATAACGAGTATGTTAGTAACGGTTGCTTCCTTTTGCAGGTACCATAATAATAGTAACAACATTTTGTGACGTTGCTATACTATGCCTGCATTGTACTACAAATGCAATCACTGTTGTGACATGTAGTTACTACCGCAATGTTAGTAATTAAAACTACCACATTAAAAATGCGGAATGCTTTCATATTAAAGCGATAGGCTGTTGTCGCAATTAAGTCCTTTGTCGGCGGTGTTGGCCGGGAACAACAAATGGCAGGGGCAAATTAACCGCGAGCTTAATTAAGATTTCGAAGGATTCGAAGAGTGAAAACAAGTCGGAGAATACTCGGATCAGTGCCAGATTACTAAAGGAAGTTCCCGCAAACAGGGCACAGTAAATGAGCTGAAAAGAAAACTAGGTATTAGGGGATCGGGATGAAATTTCCCACCCAGCCCTTCCGAATTAAGAAGTGCTCGCACTCATCTTTCTTTCAGTGTCCTCGACCTTCTATTACAGGCGGTACTATACCCAGCGCATTTTTCTTCTCTTGCTTGCATGACAACAGATAATGGGGGTGGCGGGTTGAAAAGGAGAGGGGGTTGGGGGCAGACCTCTCTGCCCTAGCCGCCGCCTCCGCAAGCAGGAGCACTTACTTACCCGTGGTCCCTGCGACCATCTGCGACAGTGTACGCCCAGCCGGGGCTGATCGCGGAGACCATGCTTCTATTAAAAATGGGGCAAATGCGGCCACATACGGACACGTGCCATTATAGCCAGATATGCCCAATTCCTGATATCACCATATATGGAATTTTTGTAAGTGGCCCCAAGTGGCTGCAAGATTTGGCGGATCTCTTAACAGAAGCGTTTCGTATTCGTAAAAAGTGATTTTTTTCAGCAAGCCAGAGGCGGTAGTTGAGGACCTCCCTAAACTCAAAAGAAGAAATCGTTGTGTGTTGGCATCTACTGCACCATTTTGATTAAGTTTGCATCACTGAAAAAAAAATGTATGATAAAATTTCAAAGGCAGATCTCCGTGCGGAACACAGATCTCTTCGCAGAAGTTCGTAAAAAATTGCATAACGTCATGAAGTGAATAACCAAGAATCTTAAATTCAACAAGAAAGGCTGTGAGCAATTGGGACCGAACTACATAAAGTCGGCAAAGTCAGTGCATTATACATCGCTATGAAATGTACCCTCTAACCTCCGAATGCGCCTTTCTGAAAATCATCATCAGCATTCTAGTAGTTTCACGCAATCCGTTACATTTTATCTATTTTGCCCATTTCTGTGTCTTCTAACAGAAACAGCTTACAAAACCGCGACACGAACCTTTCTTCCTTACGTTTCGTGATTTTTTTTTTACCATTCTTCGACAACTTTTGTGAACAAGTGGATACCTAAATAGAAACATTGTGGTTGCTGCATTTTGTACACACCAGCTCTTTCTTTTATAATTGCAACAAGTTTGCTTCGCAAACGCTTAAAAGATTCTCTCTATCGAAAGACCATCTGTGGTTGTCATACATTAGAGTCAAAGAAGCTTATGTTGATTTTTAGAGAACAAGAAATGGCTAAACAAACATGCTGCTGGAACAAACATAGAAAAGAGAAACATATTGTTTGCCTATGTCTTTGACAAACGTAAGATAGCAACCATAACAATAGCGCAAATCCTGACTTAGACCATGTTAGCTTTTCAGCGATTTATATTTTTATGTAGGTGTATAGAAGATGGAGAATAGAAACAATAAACGAAAGGCGTGTAAATAACTAAACCAGTTTGTAAGTGTATGCGTAACGCCTGCGGCTAGTAAACACTGCTAACTTGACTCGTCTAGTGTGGGTAATGTTTCTTCTTTATGATTTTTAATTCCGCTGATGTGCTCACGCTGCCTCTGCTAGACTACTAACTGAAAAGTAGTGATCGCTTAAAAGTGAAGTTAGGACGAAACTGACATATTCAAAGGCAACTTATATCCAAGGTAAATGAAGTCGGTGGACTAGCTGCTTTTCGGTGTCTGCTATAAGAGTTTCCAATGGAATTCAAGAAGATTTTGGCCGCGCTGAAGTTGGGAAAGAAACGCCAAATATCTCGTGAAATTTTGCTTGCCCGAAAAGTATACGTCAGTGAGTAAAATGGCGACTACCCGCACGCGGACCTACACAACTGCTCGAGGTTTTTAATTTGCTTCCTTTTCAAGCTCAATGCATACTTCGCTGTGACATGCGGTTAAAAATTCGGTCGAAAAGATATTTTCAGTCGAAACAGAAGCCATCGCGAATACAAAGTCTGTCAATGTATATTGCTTGACATGAATACATAATTACGCAACGACACAAAGGCAATAAGAAGCCCCGCCACGGCTGCGTAGAGGCTATGGCACTCGGCTGCTGGCACGAAGGTCACGGGATCGAATCCCGGCGGCGGCGGGTGCATTTCAATGGAGGCAAAATGTTGAGGACCGTGTGTACTGTACATTGTCATTGCACGTTAAAGAAACCCCTGTGGTCGAAATTTCCGGAGCCCTCCACTACAGCGTCTCTCGTAATCACGTGGTGGTTTTGGGACGCAACACTCCAGAAATCGATCAATCGACAAAGGGAATAGAAAAGGAGCAGTGTAACAACTGCCACTGAGAGGGTCACGGCACCTGCTATCATATTCATTCGGGAGAAGAGAACAAATAGTAGAAGTGAAGATAGAAGGAGAGAGAGAAAAGGGACATGGGGTAAAAGGGGGAAGTTTTGATGATATAATAAAATAGAAACACAGAGAAATGTCTATGAACGGGAGGCCAGATCAGCGCTGTTCAAAAAAGTTAACAAGGCTCGATGGGTCTGACCACGCCTCTCGGAAAAAGGCAGTTAACAAGCTTGGCGCACTCTAAAACTATCAGTACATTTTCCATAATGAGCGATGCATAACATGGCACTGAGAGACGACATACTCAAGTGTATGCGATGGTGTGATCAACCTGCCAAATTTATATAGAATTTTTTTTTTACAACGCCATGAAGGTTTCAGTTGCGTAATCTTCCAGCAATAATCTCTGTTTCCGGTTCGATTTGTTTGGAACTGTCATATCCTGTTTGTTGGGTTGTCATTTCCACTGCTATATACCGTAATGCTCGATTTTCTAGAGCTTTCTTTTTATAATTTTCGTTTGGTATTGGTGCACGCCCTTCCCGTTTCGGGGTTCATAACAAGACCCGTTGTATATCAGTAATTCATTACTTACCCTAGTTGAAGAAGACACAGCCATTGCAAAAACGCTATACGATGATCGTGTAGAGTTTCTACCGAGCTCCATAACAGAATGTCACGCTTGATTTTTTTGTAGTAAGGATTAGAACTCACCGCGATGGCAACGGGTTTCCGTAGCTGATGCAGGTCTGGCCCTCAGCGTCTGTAGGCGGCAGGGCAGCCTCCAAGTCCTCGCTCATGGCATACTAGAGCTGTGCCGGTCGGCGGTTCGGCATCGTCGGCCACAAAAGGCCGGCATGACGAATACGCAGCCGCCCTACGCACGCATCTTCCACACCGCGCACTGCCGCCGGGGACGACCAAACACTGCCATGCTCGTCGACAAGTCCAGGACAGGAGAAAGACGTCGTGACTTACTCGGCGAAATCAGACAAGCCGTCACCTTGTTCTTGTCTTTTTTTCTGTTAGCGTCACAAAACACGCACTCGGAGCACAGATGCTTTCAATTGACACCCACCGTACCACCGCCGACAGCTTCGAAGATTCGACAGTTACGGGCGAGATCTTGTCTGGTACGCACCTGTCTCTTGACTGTCTACGGCGTGCCGTTAGATCTTCGGAGAGCGTTTTCGCGCTCCCGACGTCGGCAACCTGCGGACATGGAACGTCAACGTTGTGACAGTTCACCAAACGCCGAATGTGTCAAGTCCTGAGACAGTCCGAGCACCAGGACTTCGTAGCGTCTGTCCGCCGTCCTTCTACGGTCAGGGTCTTTGACAACTACAGGTGCCGATTACGAGCCTTGAAACACTGCTCCTGGAAGCTTCCAGTGTTTACGGTCCCGGTCGCTTCAAAACGCCCAAAACACGATGTTAAAAACACACACCGCGCACGCCGTCACGCTAGGCTGCTCCGAAGAGGCCACCCCCTCCGTAGTGAACGATGTTCGGCGTCGATGCCGCTGCCCAAACTCCTGCACGCGGACGGCGGCCGCGACTGCGGCGTGTTCGGACTCGAGCTCGACGCTCTTTCCCCCCGAGCACCTATACTACTACCCTTCCTTCCCTTCCAACCCTCTTTGTGTCTCAACTACCCTTGTTTTCTTTTCCGTCCCTTTCGTCTCCCAAGGGCGATGGGAAAGTGAAACGCTGGCCGAACCACGTGGTTCGTTGACGCCACGGCTCGCGCGGGTGGGCCTACTCCCCCCTACAGCGGTTACCAGGGGCAACCTTCCTTTGTGTAGAGTGTCGCAACGTTTGGACGCCTATATATCGACGAGTAGGCTTTCTTGTTTTCTTTAGTTTTCTCTCTCGCACACTGTTATAACAGCACATCCTCCTCTCTTCTTTCCTCTCTGCCATCATCGCACGCCATTCTCCGGCAGTGCGGGCTCCCGCCCCCCCTCCCCTCCCTCTTTTTTTTTCGTGTGTCTTGCGCATTTAAGGGAACTGGTACACTATGCGAGGAACGAGCTGCACGAATGCCTTCAGTCGTGGCGAAGCGGAGCGCCTGGTGCGGCTTGGCGCCGTATTAAAAAAAATTAAAAGAAAAAGGTGCGTGCATGGTACGCCGTTCTGACATTGGTGGAGTCGCGCTCGCGTGATTACTATTTCTATTATCTCCGTTCTATTTTTCTAAAACCGCGAATGCTCTTGCAAGGGAGGAATTCCGTCGTGTGTTCATTATGTGGGCAGCCCGTATACGCTTTCAATGGGCCATCGCTGCCGACCTTGACATTGTTGCTTTTCCTGAAAGGGTTTCCGTGTTCTGGCTACACCCCCCCCCCCCTCTGCCACCTCTTCCTCACGCACATACATACTCCTTGCCGAGTTTTCCGCTCTGCTTGCGTTTTCTCTTTTTTCCAAAGTGGAAAACAATAACTCTATTCTTAGTACATGGATTACGGGCATCGCACGCAATGCGAGGAGAGGAAGCTGCGAAAATAGAAAAAGGGAAACATGCTACCGACGTTTTCGATTATTTCTTTCCTCCTCTTGATTCTCGAATTTATCACGTACCAATATGCGTTATGTGAACTCAGCTGCAGCTTGGGCGAGTTCGTGTCAATCAACCACTCTTTCATTCGCTTATTTAATGCGTTTTTCTCACCAGGCTTTGTTAGCAAACCGTCGCGGATGCGACACTGTTCGCTTGTTCTAGCCCGCAGTGCGTTGCCCTTAGCCACGCGTATACAATGGTGTAGATTGTGCGGCAGCAGTTCTGAGCACGATTTAAACATCAGTAATTCTTTTTTTTTTGTATTGATCACGAAAATCGGGTGATACACAACATTTCCCTTTTTAACTGAAATATCCAAGATATGAGCAAGCATACAGCACAATTAGGCCTGTGGAAATCAGTTACCTGAATGAGAACCTTGAAAGGCTTAGCTATCATCGCGAGAGAAAGAGAGGGGGGGGGGAGGGGGGACACCCAGGCCTGCGCTGAGCACCGCAGCACAGTGGCAACGTAAGCTATATTTTGTGCTCTGTCAATCTTTTCTTTCGATACGTCTTACTTTTTTTCCTGCTTCTCTATTCTTCCTTCCCACCCACCCCCTTTCTTTTCTTTCTCTTCCATTGTCTGCTTTTTCTGCTTCACCTTCTTTTTAGTCGTCATTCGCTTCCTCTTCATCTTCGTTGCAGTCGCCTTTCTCTTCTTTATCGTCGCCTTCTTTTTCCTCGTCTTCGTTCATGGAAGCACAGCCAGTGGCTGGCAATATACAGATGAACCACGATTTAACGAAGTCACCGGGACCCGCGAATTATTTCGTTAAGTCGGGAACTTCGTAAAATCAAGGGAACGACAGATTTCGCTCGAGAGAACGACAAATTTTATGCCTAGTGAAAAAGCTCGCGCTTTTCGCCTGCACGCTCTTGGTGAGCAGCGGTCTTGCGCTCTACCTTCGGAAGTCGCGTATAACAACAGTCGTGTTAATGTGTCCTGAGTGATTATAATTTATGCTTTATGTAGCATTCGACTGTTCATTTATCGACATATTTTCTGCCCAGAGTGAGGCCATTACATGCAGTTACTATAAAAGGTAAAGTGGCAGATAAACCATCGAACGCTATAAGTTGAATGGTATACGTGGATCACTAAAGTGCAATGGATCTATTAACAGAGACCAGACACACGCACTATATCCAGTGTTATGTGCTGGAAAAATAAAGGCAAATGTTTTCGCGAGGCAAACGTTGATGCCAATTTATTGATATTGGGTTGTCAACAGATTCGAAAGGCAAAGTAGATCTGTACTTTATTGACACTAACTCGGTAGCGCAAAAAAACACGGACGAAGAAAAGAAGGAACACGGACAGGCGCCTGTCTGTGTTCCTTCTTTTCTTCGTCCGTGTTTTCTTTGCGCTACCGAGTTTGTGTCAAGAATGTACCAACTAGCCCAAACAAGAGTGTTGCTGCTGTACTTTATCTCTGTTATTCCGTGCAGCACTGTGGAAGCCGCGGGCTTCTTCGACCAATCAGAAGGGCGAACGCATCTTAAATGTGTCCTTCCGCGTCTAGTGTAGACTGTTAGCGGAGAGTGCTGCCGCGGGAGCGGCGGGAGCATCCCCAAACACTGGCACTACTTCTTGCTTCGCAATAAACGGTGCTCGACAGTTGCCTAAGCGTCGTCTTTACTGCACCGAACCACTGAGGTGGAGTATTCAAAGCACCGCGCGCAGAGCACCGAAAGACTCAATAATAGAGACCGAATTATAGGCAAATATAATGCACATTACTTTCTGAGTGCAAGTGTTCCACCTTTTTCATGTAAGGACATGAATTAGAGCGAATGAGAAGCGGCTTAGCACGAGCTTTATTGTGCTCTATGAAAGACTACTTCTGTCATTTGGGCAACGGGAAATGCTTTTTGGGGCGTTCTTCTTGCTACGTAAGCACATTCAGCTACTTATTTTGAGGGGACCCGGCCGCAGTGAAAGACGCTGTCGCTAATGGCGACACACCGGGCAGTGTGACTATAACAGCAATAAGAGGTCGTGTTGCCAACTTTCGTGGAAAGTTTGAGAGCATCGTGTCCTCTGACTGACGTGATATTCTAATGCCAAGGCAAAGGATTACAAACTATCATCATTTAAGCAGCGTACGGGCAACGCAATGTTTCAAAGCGGGTGTACAAAACAGAAAGGCAATCAGAGCTGAAGCATTTGGCTTGTGTTACGTATCTTTGCAACACTTCAAGTCAAAAGTCTACTACACATTTTGTAATGCATTAGGCTTTGCAATATGATTGATTTCTGGGTTTTTACATCCCAGAACTACGGTTTGGTCATGAGAGACGCCGTTGTGGAGGGCACCAGAAATTTCGACCGTATGGGGTTCTTTAACGTGCCCTGACATCGCACAGTAAGCGGGCCTCAACATTTCGCCTCCATCGAAATGCAGCCGCCGGATCGAGCAGGGATTCGGCCTCGCGAACCTCGAATCAGCAGCCGAGTGCCATAATAAGTAGACCACCGCGCGCCGCGGGGCACTTTACAATTTCACATTTTTGCACCGGGCATATCAAGACGTTTGCAAGTCCCAGTGAGACCCAGTGGAAGAATACACGCGTCCACATTTACATCGGTATCCTGAACAAGATATGCAGCAATGTGTGCCCTCTTTAATGCATTATCGAGTGTGCAGCGGGTTTTTTGCTCCACGTACAATCACGTGCGGTGCATATCCGCATATCTCAGGATAGGGTATGTGGGCACCTATCTATCTATCTATCTATCTATCTATCTATCTATCTATCTATCTATCTATCTATCTATCTATCTATCTATCTATCTTTGTCGTACAATCCATATAATCTGTGTCTCTTCCCATCGAATCTGTCTGTATATCTGATATATCTACTCGTTTAAATTTGTACATAATCTATCTATCTATCTATCTATCTATCTATCTATCTATCTATCTATCTATCTATCTATCTATCTATCTATCTATAACAGTTAACGCCCTTTATGCTTCTAACAGCGGCGGCGTTCCAGTGCGAGCTACTACTATTGCACTCATGCACGAACCACGCTTTGAAGGGAACGGTCCGCTCATCGTCACTATACAGAGCGCTATATAGGCATGGCGTGAGTAAGACTATGCACTCCGCTGCCGCGCCTATAGTGAAATCGAATTCGGTTTTCTTTTCCGGGGCGACGTTTACAGCTGGAAGTACAGTGGGGCGAGTTCGATTGGGAGCGTTAACAGAAGTGAGCATCGGCGTCGACACACTGTCGTCGTCGAAGTGGGCCATCGCACCGGGCACCTCAAGTCACGCGAGAACCACATAAATATGGATCTGATAGCCTCGGAGTATATATGACTGCGGGCTGTGAATAAGCGCAGTACTTGAAACCTGTATTCTTTCTTTCTTCCTTCTCTCTCTGTGGTTGGAAATAGTCTATCAGGGGCTGCTTAATATTTTATTGGTATCGTATTCGAAAGCCATGCATGTCTCATGAGTCGGAAAAGCCCAGTGTCGCAGTCGGCGTGAACACAACTGCTGCAAATTATGCATCACAGATGCACCAAAGTTTGCTCGGAGATAGGCGCAAAATCTTTAGGGAACGTACCCGAAAGCAAAGTCCGTTCACAGGCTTGAAACGAAAATTTGCCGGTCAGGGTGGAAATAGAACCCGGGCCCTCCATTGTGCCAAACGCGCACGCTTCTCAAATGGAATAGCTCACCTTGGCTCTTATGCGTGCTTGGCTAAATAAACATGTACGACTGGAAGACGAGGTGGTGTTGGTGGCGAGAAACATTTATTAAAGTATTATATGCGGGAATGTTGTTCGGGAAACCAGCTCCTAGTGTGCCAGCTCCCATACAATATTAGGGGGACCATTGTCCAGACACGCCGGTCCAAGGCTCGTTGGCCTGGGAGGTTCTAGCAGGACTGCATCCCAGTCATCTCGGGTTGAGTTGGGGTTGGAGGCTAGGGAAGGATTGAGTTGGCAGGCCCTTGCCATGTGGTATGGGTCAGCCACCTTCTCACAGTGCTGGCAGAGGCCAGAAAAGGAAGCTGCACTGCCGGACACGTACTAGCAAATACTAGTCGAATAATAAATACCTCGACCGCCTTCTTCAGCCCATAATTTACAGGGCGCAGGAAAGCGGCGGTGGGTGTACCGATAATGAAAACTGATCTCTTTGAAAGTGAGAGGAGGTGAATTGTCGTTTCGATCAGAGGAGTCGTCGGTGGGCGAGGACTTGTTTCTCCAGCGAATCGCCGATTCATCGAATGGCGGCGCACAATTTCAGCTAGGGAGTTAACATGGCCAGCAAGGTATGTTCCTTCCTTTGTCAGTACTGCTGAGTCCTACTCGCAGACTATACGTATGCCGCTGGTGGCGCTGAAGGTGCAGCGTCCAGCGCCGCCAGTGGCAAAAGTAGTACATT
Organism: Hyalomma asiaticum; assembly: GCA_013339685.2. Classification (NCBI taxonomy): domain Eukaryota; kingdom Metazoa; phylum Arthropoda; class Arachnida; order Ixodida; family Ixodidae; genus Hyalomma; species Hyalomma asiaticum. Next base: position 31,898,124 of record CM023489.1, read on the forward strand.
AAATGAAAGGAGGTGTACACGCACGCCCCGTAGAGATATATATAACCGACTTTTATTTGCTCACACGGCGCGACGCGCTCCTACGCGTCTTACGAAAGGGGCGTCACGCCACGGGGAACTACCGAACTACAATGGCGACTGAAGTACACTGACGAAACTGGACGCGTCTTGTTTCCTGTCTGGGCGCTGTGTCTCGCAATGCCCTGTGTTGTTCGTGTCAATACGAAGAACACAAATTGCACGCAGTATAGCATGACGCAAACACCTACGCAAGAGCTTTCTTTCTGTCTTTTTTTTTATTTTTTTGGACGCGTTCTCCCTCTCCTTTCTCTCTCACTCTATTTTTCTTTATTTTTTTTTACTTCTGCCATATTCACGTACCTCCTATATGCAAAGGATGGTCTGTATTCGTCAGAAAGCTGCTACGACAAAATAGCTTCGTAACAGCCAATTTCAGTCAATCCAAGGTCTGACGCAGTAATGGCCGTGTGTACAAAATTTTAAAACATACCCCTGCATAAATTTCGGGAACCGCCAGTAGGTCTAAATTAATCCGTAATTCAGCGGCGTGTCTTATAATCATGTCTTGGCTTTTAGCACGTAGAGCGTCAGAACCGTGATGAATTGTTGCTTAGTGCTTTAATTCAGCTTCATACTTCAATAACTGACAAGTTCGTCGTGACAACACATGAGAAACCAAGCACAGAATTATCCAGCCTGAACAAGCGCCTCTTTGCAATACGAAAAATGATTGGGCCGTATGCCTGGAAGTGGTGTGCAGCAAAAGTCAAACATAATTTTGAATTACTTATCAGTGGGCGCAGAATAATACCAGTGCTTGTGACAAGCAGTGATGTGCAGTTAATATATTAAGTGACATGTTTTGAAGTGTGGACATAACTGGAACAAAAAGGGCGTTTGCGCGAACGTTTCACTGGAAAGCGAACTTCGGTTCGGTGAGCTTGCCATTGCCGCGTTATTTTCTTTATTTGTTTCGTATTCGTTTTTCTTTCTTTCTTTCTTTCTTTCTTTCTTTCTCTTTTGAACAACGTAATGGTGCAGAGTAGCCGTGGAGTTGCCACATGGGAACAGCAAATGAACAGGTCGATTCGTCCATAGCTCACGTCGTGAAAAATCTTGGCTATTATTTATTGTTTAGAGAACGCTCGAGCTGTACGCGTAACCCCGTATAAAGCTGCTAAAAATGTCCTCGTTGGCCATTCAGTTCAACGTTTCGCAATCGTGGCGTGTAGTTATAAAAGAACCCCGAGCAAACAACCCCGCACACCGGCCGGAAACCTTGACCAACGGACCTCCACAATGCCCGAGGCCCGACGGAAACAAGGCGGCTACCATGTTAGGAACAGTTGAAAACGCTAGCACAAAGCCGAATCGATTCCAGAGGGTTCGCAGTCGACTTCGAGCCCCTGCGCGGTACCGCCAATGCCTTTGTTCCGGATTCAAAAGGAGAAGGGGGCTCCATCACTTCGCGCGTAGACCTAACACGATCGAATCTTATTACTGGCAGGTGCAGAACGTACCTGGTTAGGCAACAGCACCGTGATGGGAAGTTTCGAAAGTTTTTTTAGGGGTGTGTGAGGCCTAGTGAACTTCGACGTTGACGTCATCCATTTTTCGCTCCCCTTTTTCTTCAATGACACGTAATTAAAAAAAGTTGGCGCCTGCAGTGGTGACGGCCACTCCTTCTTTGCCCGGCTATCAAACATAAAAGAAACAAAAAGAAAACTGAGAGGCATATCGAACACACGAAGCCAAGTATGTGTCACGAACGTTCATGCACCTAAACTCGTCAGCACCAAGTCCGGAACCGCGGGCGATCAATTGTGCGCAACCGTCACTCGCCGCCGGCGAGGGTTCTTTGTCAAACGATGTTTGCGCAATGCTTCTCCCGCCAAGCGAAAACCGAAGTTAATAGAGAAAGAGAAAAGAGACAAAAAAAATAAAGAGTGACGTTGCTGCATCGCGCTTGAACGAAACAATCAATGCATGGTTCTGAAGGCCGTAGAGTGTGGTACGTAGAAGTCCTGGCTTTAACAGTATCGGTAAAGTGAGCATATACGAACATCTCGCTATGAAAGCGCCTCGGAAAAATCGGCCAATGTGAAGCTTTATTCGAAGTACGTTTCAGTTGAGCCTTGGTATAACCAAGTAAGAGACGTAGCAAAAAATTTCCTTATATCGCGAACTTCGTGTCACCGAGATTCTCTTTTTTTTTTTTTTTGGGGGGGGGGGGGGGGGGTGGGTGGCGAAGCTCCTTAAGGTTTGGGTCTGTCCGTCCGTTGTAGTAGCGCGTTACCTACTAGGAACGCGCTACTAGAAGGGAGCGTGTGGGAGGCGCGCCCTCGTCGCGTGCCTCCCGGCGCGCGAGCTCTCTCACTCTTCCATCTGCTGTCTTGTGAGAGAGATAGAGACAGAGAGAGAGAGAGAGCGAAAGGCGCGCGTTGACTATGGAAACAGGCGAAAATGCCAGAGGCCCGTGTACTGTGCGTTGTCAGTGCACGTTAAAGAACCCCAGGTGGTCTAAATGATGATGATGATTGTGGTTCGGTTAGGAAAGGACGCTAATTTCTGCAGCCCATGTAAGGAGCACGGCTAAGCGTCCGTGGGGTAGGGGAAAGGGAGTGAAAGAGATAGAGAGGAGATAAAGGCCGTAGTGGAGGGCTCCGGAAATTTAGACCACCTGGGGTTCTTTAACGTGCACTGACATCGCACAGTACACGGGCCTCTGGCATTTTCGCCTCCATCGAAAATGCGACCGCCGCGGCCGGGATCGAACCCACGTATTTTGGGTGGCAGCCGAGTACCGTAACCACTACACCACCGCGGCGGACGGTCTAAATTTCCGGAGCCCTCCACTACGGCCTTTCTCTCTTCTCTATCTCTTTCACTCCCTTTCCCCTACCCCTACGGACGCTTAGCCGTGCTCCCTACATGGGCTGCAGAAATTAGCGTCCTTTCCTAACCGAACCACAATCAATCAATCAATCTTCGATGAACGCGCCACCAGCTCGCAAAGAAGGAGAAAGCGCCCTCACCCGCGAGAGACAACGTTGACGTAGGCAGCGTCTTCTAGCGAGTTTCTTGATTGAAAAATACCGACTGCTAGCGCTGGAGAACCGTTCACCGGCCACCCATATATATACATAGGCACTGGATCTCGACTTGCAATGAAGTGCCGGTGGGAGATTTCACTTGTGCGTAGTTGAACCATAAGGATTCGTAGCGTGCGCGTTAACTAAATTAATCCGGAGCTCGGCACGATCTACGATGAACCTCCGGAGCTTCGCCCACTCATCATCGTTCACTCCGTGGATATGCTGTGAATTTTTTTTTCCTGACCTGTACTGGAGTACAGCGCTTTTGCTGTCCATCCACTTTTCCACTTTTGCGGTATAGAATGGAGGCGGAATACTTACAAGTGAATCAAACCAGGAATCCGTGTTAACAATATGTGACAGAAACCTCATATTGGCTATCGCTAATATATTTTGCAAGTTTATATAATACCAGACAAATAAACTCTTGTTATCAACGTTCCATAAAACATCGTCGCCGTAATATCTTCATTGATTTCCAAAAAAAATTTGCTCCACCTTTAAACCTTTTTCTCCTCTGCTGCCCGATCCCTGGCCAGTCTCCTCATAGCGCGTAGTGCCCACGGTAGTGCCACACCACACCAACTAACCAGGTGAATAGTCAAAGAAGAAGATGCAGCTGCCGTTCTTGCTGTTTATGGCGACCGTCCTGGAAATATGTCAGTGCGGCGAATATTTTCGCTCCATGCCAGGTCTGCTGAGATTGCTGCCGACGGAGAAAAAGCTCGTCGCAGCTCTGCATCGTCACGTCGAGCACTGCGCAAGGACTTGGCGACGCGCTGCGCTCGTCTCGCCGCCGCAGCACCTCGAACTCCGCGGCGTTCCCTCGTCCTCACCGAGAACTCGGCCCGCGGAGTCGGTGTTGCTGGCATTCTTGAGGCTCTCGACGCTATGCTCAGCATCCGAAGCACTCCGAAGCGTCCGCTGCCCTTCGCCTGTAGTCGATCAGGGTTTACTTGCCTGGCCCACGGAAGACGACGTGGACGGCGCGGCGGGCAACATCTGCAGGCTCCAGAACGCCTACAGCTTGACGACTGCGGACGTCATCGAGACCCTGTGCTCTCCCGTTCTGGCCCAGAAGCTCACCCCGGACGACGCCCTGGCGGTAGGCGTGCACTGCTCCCGGAGCGAACCGACGGTAGCCGCCGCTTGGATCGAACTGGGCGACGACCGACGGTACGCCGATTTCTTCCACCACCATCTTCCGGAACTGGAATCTTCGACGCCCAAGGCAAATTCCACGCCCTGGCGGGACGTCGTCAGTCGGCCGCCGGAGACGCCCGCGATGTGGCCCTACCGAGAGGCCTTTCTCGGTAACGAGCGTTCCAGTTTTGCAAGCGACACCACTTTCGGAGAACTGTGCCGTACCAGTCGGGAGTCAGACGCCAGGGTGAACGGAAATCTGCGCTGTTGGCTGTCGCCTGGAAAGCGAGGAGCGGCTACATTGTCGCCCTTCGCCGTGGAAGAGCTGTCCCTCTCGGAGCCTCGGCTATGGCTCGTGCACGACTTCTTGGGCCTCGAAGAGTGCGCGGCGATTCGCCGAGGAGCGGCCGAACTGGAGCCCGCCCTGGTGAACCAAGAGAACGGACGTGACAACGAGCCAGATACCAGGACGGCGGCGCTGACGTGGCTCGAAAACGACGGAAACGCGCGCCGCGTCTACCAGCGCGCCGCTGCTCTCACGGGCCTCACGATGGAGTCCGCCGAGAAACTACAGGTCCTCAACTACGCCGCCGGCGGCCATTACAACGAGCACACGGATCCCTTGGGCAAAGAAAACGACCAAGGCGAACGGTTGGCCACGCTTCTGGTGTACCTCAGCGAGGTGCGTGAAGGCGGCTCTACGGCGTTTCCGGAGGCCAACCTCTCCATCAGGCCTCGCCGTGGGTCTGCGCTCTTCTGGTTTAACCTGAAGCAAGACCCGCCGGCCAGTCCGCGACTGATAGACTACAGCACCAAGCACGGCTCCTGCCCCGTGTTGCGTGGATCCAAGTGGATCGCCACGCTCTGGATTCGCGAGTGGTCGCAGCCCTGGGACCTGGACTACTCGCTTGCGTAGTCAGCTGCATCGTAGGGGTTTCTCCTGTTCCACGAGGCGTTCTCAAGCAGCGTTCAAAGCAGTGCTCACGCATTAACGAATCGTGTTATTTTGTTACCACTTATCGATGTATATGCGTCACCGCATCTCGTTTTTAACATTTATTTGACACCGTATTAACGTCCCCGTTGCATAACTTTATGCTCTGTATATTTCTTCCCCCCCCCCCCCAAAAAAAGAGAACAACCACGTGACCAAGAACGACAAGCTTTATCGACTTGATTCCGCTCATCTCACGTTATGCGCGTTTTTTTTTTTTTTTTTGCATGTATTATTTTAGATTGAATGGGCTGGTATGCACTTTGTTCACCGCGTCTCCTGCTTCATAGGCCGTCCAAATAAGAGAGGCATTAGAAATTTGTTATTTTTTTCGTTCCGTCAATACACAGTAGACCGCAGTAGTGGTCCATTATGTATTGATGGAATTAATGTGCTACATTATAAATGCAGGGACCAAAAGTAAACTGTACACATATAATACTTACGTTTTGTGAAACGTCGTTATTTCTGCATTTGGTAGGTTAGACCCGCGGCAGAAAATGTGTGCTCTGTGGGGGTTGGGGAGGGGGCCAGGGTTATCTTCTTCGTCGAGATGGAGTTGTCCCGAGGTCCGCTCTGCAAAACGGCCGCCAGGTCCTTCTTTTTCCCTGAAAATGTCCAGGAAACCACGTCAAAGCCGGATTGCTTCATTTGGCCCGATGTGCCATGGCGAATCGGTCCACTCCTGCGGGGTACCAGGTCGGAGAACGCTCAGGGAAAAGTGCCCTCCCTCGGATCGTGTGAAAGGCGTGGCAACTCCACAGGTGGTGTTCGGCCGTACTATCGGGCCGGGCATTCCGTACACCTAGGGCTCTGGCATGATTGCGGTTTTATGATGTTGGTGATAAAGCTTGCCGGTCTGTGCTCGACAAAGAAGTAGGCTTTTCGTTTCCAGCAATTCCTTCATGTGCAAGAATTGACAACTGTGGTAGAGCCGTGTTCTTGTAGGCGACGGACTCCAGTTCGTATCGTTTTCAGAACGTAGTAGTCTCCTCTCCCTGAGAGGCAGGCAGTGTAGGCTGCCTGCGATTCAGTGTAAATATAAAAATTACAGCATATCCACGGAGTGAATGATGATGAGTGGGCGAAGCTCGGGATGTGCATCGTAGATCGTGCCGAGTTCCGGATTTAGTTAACGCGCATGCTACGAATCCTCACGGTTCAACTATGCACAATGCACAAGTGAAATCTCCCACCGGCACTTCATTGCAAGTCAAGATCCAGTATATATATATATATATATATATATATATATATATATATATATATATATATATATATATATATGGGTTTTGCCGGTGAACGCTTCTCCAACGCGAGCAGTCGGTATTTCTCAATCAAGAAACTCACGAGGAGACGCTGCCTGCGCCAACGTTGTCTCTCGCGTTTGCCGGGGCAGTGTCGAGTTTGCCGGGGAGCGCGTGGCGAGGGCGAGCGCCAGGTGCCACGCGCTCGCCCTCGGCGCGTGCGTGCGCTCCAGCAGGCACGCGCCGGTGGCTACCTACTACCATAGTCCTTCATGCTACTACTAACTACTACTACTACATACATCGGGGACGCACGAAATGGCTGCTAATGGGGAATGAGAGAGAGAAGAATTCGGCTTTTAGTTAACGCGCACGCTGCGAATTTTTTATTGTTCAACAACGCACAGGAGGAATCTCCCACCGGCACCACCTTGGAGGTCAAAGCGTAAGACTGGTTACGCACTACTACGACTACGACGAGGGACGAACGGGTGCCGCTTTAAGGAGCTTCGCCCCTAATAGGTGAAAGGAGAGGGATATTTTCTTTCTGCTGTGCGAGTGATAGCAAGATGTAATGAGTTAGAGATTAGTGACAGTGTGTTCTGCGGTGAGCCGTTAAACTGCAGTGGTTCCGGACTCGAAATCATGGATGGATGGATGGATGGATGGATGGATGGATGGATGGATGGATGGATGGATGGATGGATGGATGCTATGAGCGTCCCCGTTGTAACGGTGCGGTGACATGTGCGCCACCAGGCTCGTAAGAAAATTTAAGAACTTTTCTTCTTTTTTTCCTTCTCTGTTTAAATTGTCCTCATGCCTTTTAAATCTACTTCATTCAAATCAATCATACTATAGCAAAAACGGAAATTCATAGCCCAGTTCTCTGCCCCTTATGGCAGAAAGTCCATATTTTTCCCTATAATTATTTTTGTCCGTTCTCTCTAGTTTTCTGCCATCAGTATTCTAACCGTCTCTTACTTATTTCAATTGCGGGTATGTTCAGCTTCCCGTTTCCAATTCCCATGATGAGGCAGGAGATCATGGCAAGCTATGCCAGCGCCGTCTGACGACCGCGCGGCGTCTGTGTATGGTTGAATGGGCCCTTCTAGGGCTAGCTTGCACGACATATTCGCACGGCGTTTTGCGGCAGCTTCACGCCTGTGTGGATTCGCAGAACTCATCTTTTTTTTTTTTTTTTGTGGTGGCATACCATCTATGAAATCGATCAATTCCTATGATGAGGCAGGAGATCTAAGCGGCTCTTCATTATCGATACTGTGGCCTAATGTCGGCAAGATTTGACATCCAGCTGCCGTTGCGGATAGACGGACATGCTGGGCGTGCAATGGCTGCTCCGCCACATCTAGCAGGGCATTTATTCTGCTACATGCAAGTAACTCGGCTACAGGCCAGTACTGTGGTAGACCCGTAACCACGCGCATTGCCTTTCGACTAATGCGCTCAAGCTGGAGGCGTTGTGTCGCGTTAAGTTGTATAAACGAATATTTGTATAGCATTTTTGAGGTCACGAGAGATAAGGCTATCTGACGGAGCCCCACTTCTTTGATAACGCGTCCACGCCCAGAGAGGCGGCACATAAACTGTAAGTAGTGATGGCAGCTGAGAAGCGTGGAAATGAGCCAGCTTTTGGCTCCTCCATCCTCCTCAATAAGCATGCTCAATACAGGCAAGGTGCCAGTTGTGTCAGCACTGCTTCACTGTCATTGTTGCACAAGGAACTTGGCTTCTTATCGCTATTACATTAGCTCCTGTGTTCGTTGTTTGGTCGGCGCATGCTCTCCTGGCTTTCCTGCAAGATGGTTTTTGTTAATAAAGCACAGTTGTTAGTCCACCCGTTGCGTGTGTCACTTCTCCCTTCTATCCGTCGTCCTTTGGGGCTGGTTTGCACGTTCAAAAGCATGCCGAGTATGCCGATTGTTTGTTTCCGTCAAATGACAGTAACCGAATCGAACGGAGACAATGTTGCGTCCGGACAGCTCGCCGCCGCGATCCATTAACAATGACCACGTATTCGGTTTTTATTTTCGGCGAAGTCTTTAAGCCACATTCCTTGATCTAGTCGTGGACGACATTGAGGCCTGCTTGCAGGGCTAGTTCTTACTCCCCGGAAGACTCTGAGTTTGTCCACAGCTAGGGTTGTCAGTAGAACCACTCAGCGCTGAGTGGTCTTTTTTTTTCATGTACATCGGTGTGGGTGTGTGTGTGTGGTCTGCGCTCTTAAATTTGTGAAGGGTTATGTTCTCCGCATACATGGCATAATTAAGATCAGGCATAGATGCCAACATTGGTGGGAGGCCTGACGTAGTGATGTTAAAGAGAGCGGGAGAAGTAATAACAGCGCCTTGGGTAACTCTGATACGATTGTGTTGTGTAGTACATTAACGTACTACATTTGTACGGATATATGAAGGATACGGTAGTCTTCACGGTAAAACTATACACGAGTCATTGATGTCGGCGTGTCCGGCGCTACGCAGCGCCCTATGGTCAGTGTACGGTGTCTATCCCTAGAGCCAGTGGCTGTATCACTGAACAAAAAAAGCACGTGTAGAAAACGTGCCGCATGGCCCTTTCGAAAAAACAAAAAGAAAGAAGCACAGTCCGAGAGCGAGCGTGCGCGACCATGGCACCTTTCTACGTGTTCCGACGACACGTGGCAGTGTTTACCGGCTCTGTCTGGGCGAAATAGTCTGGGCGAAATAAAATGCGAGGCAAGCTTGCTAAGTTTACCATCCGAATAGACCGCTGATGGCGTGTGGCAACCGCTTGGAACCAACTGTCGACGTAGTTTTGCCTCGCTACCACTACGCCAAAGCTCGTGGGCCATGCAGTGGTGCCTCTGGACAACACGCATCTGCAATTCTTGTTGAGTTTGTCTCTCTCTCTCTCTCACTTTCCTCCTCTGTGTATTTTTTTATGCTGACGGCTAAACCCTTTGTTACTGGTACATTGGCTGTGCTAACGCTAGCCCTTGGAGTTTGGTAAACGTTCTGTTGGCTTGGGTAGGTGAAGTCAGACACGTGGAGCTCACATGTCCGAAGCGGGTATGAGCCGCATGTGATTTTTTTCTAGGTACGTGCGGCTAATACGTGGATATTTTAAGGGCGAGGCATTTCTTGGCGAACATAGGTCGCTTTGGCCAACTATATCTATATAACGTCTCGCTGCCTTCCCGGTTGCTGGTTGTCTCCTTCGCTTGGTATACGACGAATTATGGATGATAGGGTATGAATTTATGACGAACATGAATGATTGTTATCACTAACACCGTATACCTGCCCCGTATTTCAAGATTAAAGGGCAACTCCGGCGATTTTTCAATGTCCACGGATCTCAATGAAATTTTGAGTATACGTTCTCATCGTCACTGTAATAATATATGCCAAGACAAGCAGTTGCAAGTCATTTAGTTTTCCTGAAAACAATTTTAAATTTTTTAGCGGGTTCTCGTACTGGCCACCCTGTGTCTTTGACGTCATTAGTGTCTACGCTGCTAGGCCACCCTAACGCTGCCTACCCGAGCAGGCGGGCTGTCAAGAGCAATACGGCGATACTTATAAGTGCTCAAATCGGCGCTGTCAAGTTCAAAACTGGCGTATAACTCAAAACATCGTCGGATGCGGTCGGATGACAACGCCGCTTCCATTTTTCTGGCACAAGCTCCATATTTCTGATGGCGGGGACACTTGTGACGTCACCGCATACGCTGCAAGAAGCATCTATCTGTTTCGGTTTCGGTTTGAACACATTGTTCATTCGGTTATTCAAAATTGTTGGTGGGTTTCCGAGCAGAATCAACCATTCTGCTTGTTACTGGACTATATAGACCCTTTTCATAAACTGCAAGCTAGCTTTCCTGCAATGCAGCTTGCCCTACTAATGGCGGCATTGGCAATCCGGCAAACAACGTGTGCAAGCGCAATTTGCTTGCGATAGGGCAGAAGCATCTATCTGTTTCGGTTTCGGTTTGAACACATTGTTCATTCGGTTATTTAAAATTATTGGTGGGTTTCCGAGCAGAATCAACCATTCTGCTTGTTACTGGACTATATAGACCCTTTTCATAACCTGCAAGCTAGCTTTCCTGCAATGCAGCTTGCCCTACTAATGGCGGCATTGGCAATCCGGCAAACAAAGTGTGCAAGCGCAATTTGCTTGCGATAGGGCATGTAAAAAATGTCGACGCAGCCCTTCTGATACAAACATCCCCCCAAAACGGGTCGCAGCACGTGCAACTTGAATTTTGACAGCATTTAAATAAAGGCAGCTGTCGCCATTAGTAGGGCAAGTTGCATTGCGGGGAAGCTAGCTTTACAGTTTATGAAAAGGGTCTATACACCATTGGAAAACACTGATATCAGAACATGGTGAAAAAACCGCCGGAGTTGCCCTTTAACGACGGCACGACCACGTGTGGTACATACCCGCGGTGCCTCTACGTGGTATACATCGTAAATATACGTATTGCGTCAGCAGCCGTGGTTGTGATGCTTGTGTAAAGTCGACTGCAGTTTCGGTGCGTGGGAACCGCAATTTAGCAATGTAGGCAAAATGCATACGTGCTATGCTATATCACTCGGCCTGCTTTTGTCCAGCTTTGCTCTATGCCCTGTAGAAATACACTCTGACAAAGGAAGCTTATGAAATGCACATCATTTCACCGTAACTTGCGTGCACTTCTCTTCGATAAAACAGGCGCCAGTGCAATGGCATGAGTGTCCACCTTACGTCGTAGCCACAGTGCTGTTGGCGTTCCCGGTAAACAACTGCTCCGTCTTCACAATGTCGTTGATCCCTCTCGTAACACTTAATTGGCTGAATGCCAAACGATTCGGCATAGGCAATTTCCTCGCTGACTGTATGTAGCGCGACATCGATTCCCACAGTGCGTGGGATGTGCCGGATTTCGCTTGAACGGAACAAAAGAAAAAAAAAAGGAAATGCAAAGACACAATTTTATTATATGTGCAGTTTAACGCCAATTCTCTCTACTGCATGCACTGAACTTTCTGTATGCCCCGCCACGGTGGTCTAAAGTGGTTATGGCACTCCGCTATGGGTCCGAACGTCGCGGGATCGAATCCCGGCCGCGGCGGCTCCATTTCGACGGAGGCTAAATGTTGAGGCCCGTGTGCTGTGCGATGTCAGTGCACGTTAAAGAACCCCAGGTGGTCGAAATTTCCGGCGACCTCCGCTACGGCGTCTCTCATAATCAGAGCTGGTTTTGGGACGTTAAACCCCACAAAGCAATCGAACTTTATGTATTAAATGGCTCGTTGCTGTGAAACTCTCACAGTGGTTAAATGGCTGCTTCTGAGTGATAGCACATCCCTTGAGCCCCGCCTAGTTCCGCTCACTCGAGCAAGCCAATAGCTTCATCCCATTTTTTAAAAGGGATGAAGCTAACATAACATGCAAAAATGTTATGCAAAAGACCTCAACTTCCGGTTGAGCGGGGGTCAAATTTTAACCGCGAATGCCACGCGCTATCAATAACTGGCTCTTTGTGGGAAGGAAAAGTGTAGCAGGAAAAGTGGCTCAGTTTGTTCAGAAACTCGCGAATGACTTTATATAACCGAATGAACCATGTGTTCAAACCGAAACGGAAACGGGTAGATGCTTCGTGCAGCGTATGCGATGACGCCACAGCCTCCCCGCCATTAGAAGTATGGGCTGTCGCCAGAAAAATGAAAGTGGCGATGTCATCTGACGATAAATTGAGCTGCGCGAGCTTTTCTGAACTTCATAGCGACGATTTGAGCGCTGAAGTATCATCGTTTCACTCTTGGTGACCCACCAGCTCGGGTAGGTGGCGTTGAACGTAATGACGTCGAAAACACGGGGTGGCCCTCGTAGGAATCCGTTAAAAAATTTTAATATTCATTTTCAGGGAGACCAAAATACACTCAACTGCCTGGCTTGGCATATATTATTACAGTACCGAGTAGAACGTATATAAAAAATTTTGTTGAGATCCATGGACACTGAAAAAGCCCCGGAGTCGTCCTTTATGGTCTCACCGGCAGGTGGAGCCGCTCCCGGTGAGAACTTACCTGAAATTATCATATAAAGAAAAAAGTGAGCATCTTTATTTTTGACTGAGGCATAGGTGCACAAAATCTGACGTCAAATCCTCGACAGTGTGTTTTTGGGGCTCACGCATACATCCCGAGAAAGAGAGATAATGGAGGGGGGGGGGGGGGAGGCGAGGGGGATGTGACGGCCTCTAGGGAGCCTTCTGTGGAAAGGTATGTGGACCTAACGCCTTACCTGAGTGCTCTTGTAACTTTTCCTGATGGTGTCCTCATATGCTCCTCTTTCGTGCTCGGAGTGACCATCTACTCCAGAAAGGAAAGGTTGGTGCCTGGAATAATGAGTTACGTATAAGAAACCGGCAGTAAAACATAGGAATTTCCAGCAATCTTTTTGTCCCTGGAGTGCAGAGTTATCGAGCATCCTATACGATGGTTTGGTCAAGACGATCACACTAGGAAAATGGCCTAAGGCAAAGGAACAAGAAAAAATATGAAGGAAACAGTTCTAACAATGTTTCCTGTTCCCGTGTGTCAACGTGTGCGACACGCCTAAACAACCCAACTTCCGCAAGAACAAGTCACCATAGTGTATCCGTCATCATGCCGACACGTGTTCCGGTCCTTCCACTAAAAGACGTGAAATGAAACGAAGCGTGTTTCGCAGCTGGATTTCGGTGCTTCTCCATGATTCATTCAGCATGTGATGGAACGCCAACATAAGGTGTTCGCTCTGTGATGCAGACCTATCGATATAGTACTATCGAACTATCGATGGCAACAAAAGTATTGATAGTGCTATCGATAGTAATTTCGAAAGCACTATCGTTAGAGTACTATCGATTGTACCGTTGCACAGCGGCATGGCTACCGCAAAATTTTTAAAAGAGTCCGCCATGGTGGCAGAGCATCTTTTATATGCTAAAAAGAGCCTTGTATGTTGAATCAAATTTAACCAAGCTGATATGCTCGCGTCAACAGCAGACTATATAACCTTCATTCAGGATGTTGTAGATGTGTGGCAATACTAGGAAGGGGCGACGAAATTAGTGCATCGAGATGAGTCCACTACCATTTCCTTGGCATAAGTGATATCCGGTACCGTACGAAAACTGGAAGGGCGCAGTTAATCCCGCGCTAAAAACCGAAGTTGGTAGAAGCTCTTCGATATAGATCATCTCATTATTGTATATGAATGGACATTTATTAAGAAAGACAGCGATTCTTATTGAACATTACTAAACCCGCGACAAAAGAGCGAGCGTTTTCGATCGAGACAAACGCAGACTGCGCCAGTGTTCGATTGGTGAACTAAGATGGCGATTTTCGCAAAGCAGCTGGTCCTGCTGTTGGACCATCCAGACAGCAGGGACTCTAAACGACGCTGTATTTAGAACCGCAAACTCTAACGCAGAGCTAACGGTTCGGCAGTGCTTTTAGTTACATCCACAGGAAAAGAAAATCAACCTTTGGAATTCCGGAAGTCTTGGCAACGTTCCGCAACGCCGCTTTCTGAAGGGCTGGGAAGTAACGTCGGCACCCGCAGAACGTTTATTCTTCGTGGCTGGGTAGGTAACTTCACATAGCAGGAGCAGGCTGAAGGACACCATCGAAAGTTCACAGTGCTTGTGTTCCTTCTCCAGAACGCTTCACAATGAAAACAGCACAAAATTACGAAGGATATCTTCAAAAGGAAACAGGACAGGCGCTTGATCATGAATTTACACCAACTGGACATATTATTTACGTTGACCAAAATCCTTGGCTGATACACGACAATTGATTCGACAACTCTTCAGGTGTAGGGCTTGAATTGCGCGGCTTCAAATTTATATGCATTTTATAAATTAAAACAAGATCAAGAACTAAGTTTCTTGGCAAAGTGTACCTCGTTACTTTTGGGTATGAGCTTATTGATTGGCGCTTTCCGGCACTTTCACTGCCGATGTAATCATAACAGTCCCAAAAGCTGCTCATAAATTAAACGAACTGAGAATTGTCGATATAGTAGGCTATCGCAAAGGTTCTAGCAATGCTACCAGCTAAGAGAGTAATTATTCACAGCTCTAACGGTAGTATTATTCGTACCATACATCTCCACCGCTAGCGCCGTCGATAATGCTATCGAATGTTAATCGATAGTTTAAAATAGCTGTCGATAGTCAATTTACCGATAGTTTTGCATAACTACTTCGGTCTCGTGGTTGTCCATTTTCTGCATAAAACATGTGTGCCTATCGAGCGAAGCAACGATGAAAATACGCCCGAAATACGCCCCTTCGGTGACTATAGTAGGGGCTATAGTTACCGTATATGTATATGCTGCCGAAGGTAGGATATACAGTAACATAGTTAGAGTTGGGCTTATAAGAAACCTCATTTGCGGCTTTTTCAAGAAAAACTTCGAAGAAAATAAGACGATCCGCTTATACTGCGATATATAGCCCCTGTTGGATCTACGTGGCCCACAAACGAAGGTCTCAAGAGTTCCTTCTGACAAACAGGGCTCACGACATCGGCAAACGAGCCGGCTATGGAGCGTGTGATTGGTGGCCATTATAGGGGTGGATCGACCCGGGCCTGTCTCGCGGGGCTTTTCATTGCCAGTCGCGTGACACGGTTGTGTGATTGGCCCCCGTCACGCCAGCCACACGGCTGGTTTTGCCGGCAGCGCTCATCATCAAATTCATGCTCCGCGCACTGCCGGAACTGTCGTGTCCCTTGGTTGTTTGTACGCAAGGTGGACCCGATATACGATGTCCTTTTTGATTTCCCTTCCTGTGCAAAACCGGGTGCGCAGTACACGCAGAAACGCCCGATCGTTTCAAAGCACTTTTGGGGTTATGGAAGACTTCATGAACCTGGCTGTAGACGTCTCTTTGGCCGGTCTGCGAAAGCGCACCCTTGAGCAAACAAGCGCACCTTCAAGGTAGGCGCCCGTCGCGAGTCTCATACTGACCTCCTCTTTTACAAGCCGCCCCAGACAGCGAAGAGGAAGCCTAGATCAACGCGTACATCGGCAACAGTACAGCGTCGGCCCTAAGCGCGCAGTACGTTCGGGCACCGTACAGCACAGTTGCTCCAGAAAAACGATTCCTCTTAGCACGCGGCCTTTTTGCCTAATGCCCCTTTTGTTCGTGGCCAACCCCGCCGGCGGTAGAACAAGGGAAGACTCGTCGAGAAAAAGAAGCAGGGCACGCAGCGGAGAAAGCCAAAAAAAAAATAAAAAACATAATATTCTCGAAGCACGAAGTGCCCGCCAGCCGTACGTAATGACTTGTTTCCGGACAACACGCGGGAAGGCAGGCAAGCAGGGCAACCGCAGCGCCACTCAGACGCCTAGCGGCCGTCGCGCGAATTCGAGTCGCGCTGTCCGCGCGTCTGTTCGTGCGTGGCGCACTGAACCTGACTTGTGCTCCTTTTTCATTGACTTTTTTTCCCTTCTTTTTCTCTCTCTCTCGCTCATCGCGAAGCCGGAGCTGCCGGAGTTCTCCTAGTGCGGCTCCTCCTCCTCCGAGAAGTCGCCGCGGCGATGGGAAAAGACCGGTTCTCGGACAATGAGGGCCGATGGGGCCACAGGGGATTCTTCGAGATGTCGTTGCATTCCGTGCTCCGTGTGTGACTCGCCTCAAAGTGGCCCCTCTTGAAAATGTGAGCAAAGTTTCCACAAGGCCGAACGCGTGCGATATGCCTCTGCGCGGTCACCGCGCGCGCTTTGTTTCCCGGAGTGTGGCTTCACCCCAACGCCGATCGATGCAAGGTGCGTGCGTGCCGCGCGCGGCTGTGGAGTGGAGCGGCCGCAGAAACCAGCGCAATAATTGATGCCAGCCGTCGTGGCCCCCGTGGATACCGCGCCATGTCGGCGGTGTTGTGCAGCCTTCGAAAAGTGTCCGATTCCTTAGCCTGTGACGCGATGGTGCGGCCGTCGTGGTGCTCCGGAGACGCCGCGTTTGTTGTGGTTTCGGCGTGCACGTCGTCGTCGCGGTCGCCGGCACTCGACGCGGAATTGTGACATGGGCGAGGGGGTCGCGCCGTCGCCTCTTCGGCGACGGTCGCTGCTCTGCTTGGCGTGCCTCTTCACGGTCGCCGACTCTCTTGTGACCTCCGTCGGGCCTGCGGATAATCGGCGCGGCTTCGTGGTCTTCCGCGCTGCGCTTCATCAGCCCGACGCACCGCCGCCTTGGACTTACGACCTGCGCGTGCAGGACTCCGATGCACGTTTACTTGACGTCGACCGTCACAGCGGCGCCGTCACGTTGCAAGACTCGGTGCAGTGCGATTCTCTTTTGCAGAACCCCGTACCTGTGACAGTGCGCGCTCGACGGCCGTGTTGTTCGGCCGAGTGGACGACATGGGTGAGGTTTTCGGAGTGCGAAGTCATCGACGACGTCTCACCGGACACCTTGGATACAGTGCGCGTGACGCTACATCAGCTTCAAGAGGCGTGCTTCGTGCGAAGCGAACCAATCGTAAGATTGGCGAGCATCCTGCCCCGTCTCGGGAACTGCAGCTTCACGTACGGATATTCTCCACCGAGCCGGTGTTGTGCCATAGAAAGGGTGGCCGGGGATCTTGTGGCCCACACGGATTTCTGCGGTCCCGTGGCGGACACTCTCACGACGAGATTGACGTTGCCATGTGAAAACTCCAGCTATGACTTGGTCGTTGCCTTTGGGCGCCATCGAAGTAGGCGTCACACACTTCATTTCGATAGGAACCTTTACATTGCTTCGGTTCCCGAAGGGAAGGATCGTGGCTATGTAGTGGAAACCATGACAGCATCAACCAGCGGGGCGTCGTCATCTGATTTGTCATACTCGCTCCACGCTGTGTTAGATGCGAGAAGCCAGGCCATGTTCAACATTGATCCTTTATCAGGTGTTGTGACAACTACAGCCATCCTGGACAGGGAGTTTATGGACGTTCACTATTTAAGGGTGATCGCCATAGATGGCAGTGCGCACCCAACAGCAACAGCTAGTAGTACTTTGCAGGTGAACGTTCTTGACGAGAATGACCACGCACCTATGTTTGAGCAATCAACCTATGAAACCTCAATCCGGGAGTCTGTTCCAATAGGCTACACTGTGGTCACAGTCAGGGCAACTGATCAGGACTCGGGTTCCAATGCCAATATTGACTACTCGATTGTTAACCCAGATGGCACAAACAGTGCCTTCGGAATAGATTCAAAGAGTGGCATAATTACAACACAGACATCTCTTGACAGGGAATTAATATCCTTCTATTCACTCATAGTTCAGGCCAGTGACTCAGGTCCTGTCACCGATCGGAAATCAGCATCAACAACTGTTGAAATTACTGTGCTTGATGACAATGACAATTACCCTCAGTTCTCGGAACGTTCGTATTCCGTCAAGGTGTCCGAAGACATCAACTGGTTAAATCACCCTGAAATTGCAAAGATTCGTGCCGTAGATGCCGATGAAGGTGCAAACGCCGCTTTGAGGTACAGTCTTATAGGCGGCAACACACAAGGTCACTTTGCCATGGACAGCTTCACAGGATCTGTGACTGTTCTGTCACCATTGGATTACGAGTCAGCACGCAGCTATCGTCTTGTAGTGAGGGTTCAGGATGGTGGGACGCCTTCTCGGTCCAATACTACTCAGCTATTGGTGAACGTACTCGATATTAATGACAACGATCCGAAGTTCTACACCTCCCTCTTTCACGAAACAGTTCCTGAAAACGTACCGATTGGTCACAGCATAGTAAGGGTCCAAGCGTATGATGCAGATGACGGGGCCAACGCTGAGATCTCCTACACTTTGTCCTCTGCTGAGCATGCAGACTTGCCTATGAGAATTGATGACATCACCGGCTGGATTGTAACGACACGGGAGCTTGACCGAGAGGAAAGTGCCAACTACAACTTCCAAGTGATTGCCCGAGACCATGGCTCACCTGCACGGTCTGCCACGGCCACCATTCTTCTGCGAGTGCAGGACGTGAACGACAATGATCCAGTGTTTGAGCCACATGTCTACGAAGGCACAGTTTCTGAGGCTGACCCTCCTGGGACTCCCGTGGTAAGCGTCACAGCCACAGACCGGGACGAAAATTCTCGCCTCGTCTATCACATCACGAGTGGAAACACGAGGGATCGTTTTAGCATTGTTAGCCATAACAGGCAGGCCGTGGTGTCGATAGCACAACCCCTCGACTACAAACTGGAGAAGCGGTTTGTCCTGACGATCAGTGCGACCGATTCTGGTGGTCGGTCAGACACTGCGACAATATACCTCAATGTGAGTGATGCGAACACACATCGACCAATTTTCGAGCGCACTCCATACACTGCTACGGTACCAGAAGATGTGCCAGTGGGAACAACTGTCCTTGTAGTGGAAGCACATGACGGTGACGTCGGTCGAAATGCACTCATCACATATACAATGGAAGAGGATGTCCCGGAGTTTCGAATCGACTCTACAACTGGTGCCATTGTGACCACGAAACCTCTAGACCGGGAAAAGACCAGCGGCTATACACTGGTTGTAATGGCTCAGGACAACGGAAACCCGCCACTGTCCGACACGACAAACGTAGAACTGGAAGTTGCAGACGTCAACGACAATGCTCCTGTGTTTCCCACAGCTGGCTACACTAGCACAGTCAGCGAAGATGCTCTTATAGGAACAAGTGTCGTTCACATCTCAGCAACAGACAGTGATCTCGGCCTGAACGGACAGATTCGCTACACTTTTCTTGGAGGAAATGATGGAAGCGGTGCCTTTGGAGTTGATCCGACATCGGGTATCATTCGGACAAACAGGGTGCTTGATCGGGAGACGCTGGCTGTGTATCACCTTGTTGCCTTTGCCGTCGACCGTGGCTCGCCATCCCTTTCGGCTTCTGTGCCTGTGACGGTTTACATAGAAGACGTCAACGACAGTCCTCCACGTTTTTCAGCTGATCGAATCCGGCTGTTTGTTCCGGAAAACAGCCCGATAGGCTCCGTTGCAGGCGAGATAGAAGCACACGATCCAGATGAAGGACCAAATGCAGTCATCCAGTATGCCATCGTTGGTGGCCCCGACGCAGATGCATTTTCACTAGTAGCCAGACCAGGAGAGCCAGCAGAGATTGTTACCAGAACAGACCTTGATTATGAGTCTACTCACAAGAAGTACACCTTGATAGTGCGAGCATCATCTCCTCCACTCCGAAATGATGTCGAAGTTGAAGTCTGGGTCTCGGATGTCAATGACAACGCTCCTATTCTTAAGGTAAGTTTATTGAACCTTCCTCGAGTTTTGAAAAGTGCTTGTTTTTATCTGAAGTATTTATGGGCAATCTGTCATAAACACTCTTGTCGTTCACTGGCCTATATTGTCTTTTTGCAGCACCTTTTATATTAGTCTATTAGTTGACGAGCTGTTCATACCACTATTGCACAACCTGCTGCCATCAGTCTGTGTTAATCAGCAACCTCCTTGTCTATTCCTTCACTGCACATAACTGATACTTCTTTCAAGCCAAAATGAGTTGGTGTGAATTTCTTTAGGAAATGAAGTAGACCCAAGATGACTGATAGTGTGTGCAATGGTTTTTACCACTTGTTTGTTTGTATTATGCAATTTGTTATGCATAGTTTATGCTACTGTATCTCAATCATTTGTTTATTGCATATACACTTGAACACTTCTACAAAAAAGTGACCTGTATAATGAAGTTTTCCTTACTATACGTTCTGGCCACATGGCGGTGACATGAGCATTCGAGAGTGTGGCAAAATATAAATCTTTGCTGTTCGACAAATCTCATTATGGCTAAAGGTTAAAATGTATTCAAAAGGTAAGAAAGTACTTATGGGCACCATAGTTTTGTGACATGTTTGGTTGTGTTTAGGAATTGTGTATGTGGTTTGCGAGAGTACACCCTTTACGCTTGAAAAGCAGATTAGTGAGCTACCTTTCTGCAAGGGAACTTTGACAGGAGGGAGTTGAGATACTCCATTGTCGTATGTCACTGCGCATGAACGCCTTTCTGGTAGATCTTCCCTTACCTAAAGTACTTTAGCGTGCCCGTGTGTTTGGGGTACGTGCCCCAAACACTTTGTAATGAAGTCGTTTGACTGTACATTGACAGCCTACAAGTCATGCTTTCTTTAAATTTTGTGCCAGTGCATCTTGTACTGTGGCATGCAATCCCACCATGCCATACTGGGAAAGTTTGTGACAGGCTTGTGTCAGGCAACAGTCATTCAGATGTCAACTAGGGTGACAAAATAGATCCTGCCAGTTGGAGCAGCTGTAGTCCTTTTTTTATAGTGGATGTGAGAATGAGGCCCTCAAGCATGCTGAGTCAAGTGCAATAAATAATGGTTTCATATGTCCTAAAGTGGTATTTTTCTTGAATTTTTGTCCAGCTATAAATTGCAACTCATAAAAAAATTTTTTGAACATTTAATGGGACATGGCTTTAGCATATTTTCTTTATTCGTAAATGCACCGTATACTGTAATTACAGTGAGCACCTGTTCACCACTGTGTGCAGCTGTTGTCTGTCACTATTTAATATAAATTTAATTTAGAATGCAACCACAGTGTGCCTTCAGTTATGTGAGTATTTAGATAGTAACACTAAAATAACTTCTATTTAGATATCACAGTAAAGGTAATTAATGTGTGGGTAGGTGTGCTTCGTTTTCCCTTCTGATGTGGATAATTATGGGACTGCTTCATTGATACACAAGTTTTCACAATGGCTTACTTAGGACTTTAATGAACAAGCTAAACCAAATTGTGCACTTCTAATTCTCAAGATAGATCTTAAATAGGTGGGGATTAGTTGAATGAGAAATCAGTGTGCATAATTTGCTAGTTAGCAATATTCTACCAATTACTTTTAACTAAACACTTTATGGTGCAATTTGCAAATTGTTGCCTGTGCATTCATAAGGCACACTCACTAGAACAAAATTCTTAGGATAACTCTAGCCCCAGTATAAGTGCACCAGAGTGCAACAAAATGGCATTTATGTTTTGTATATTTCTGCCCTGCAGTACGTAAAAAGATCTTGTGTCAGCAAAGTAACTGGAACACCGTGAATTTCATCACATGTATGAAGACGTTCATCTCAGTACTGGAGCTAGATTCGAAGTATGTTCCAAGTGTACCTTAAGAACTCACTGTCCTTGTAAATTGCAGTACTTACCATAAAGTAAACATCTGCAAAAGCAAAACAAATTTTTTACTGTTTATGGCACAAAGCAGGAAAACTCAGTTGGGCCCATGCGAGATTACTTTGCAGTGACCATGGTAAAAAATGGGACAATGACAGCTTTCCTCCTTCATGAACCGCCTTCTACGTTGTGGCCTTCTGCACACTTGATCTGTGAGATGAAAACGTGCAGTTCAACCTCTGTGTAACAAATTTTGACATAACGAATTTTTGGTTATAACGAAGATTACCTTGCAGCAACCATGATATAAATCGGTGCTTGACATCTTTCCACTTTCATGAACCATCTTCTGCAGTGTGGTCTGCTGCACACATTATCTGCGAGGGGACAACGTACGGTTAAACCTCTATATAACGAATATGGATATAACGAATTATTGGTCATAACAAAAATTACATTGCAGCGACCATGATATAAAATGGGTGCATGACAGCTTTCCTCTTTCATGAATTGTCTTCTACATTGTGGTCTTCTGCACAATTGACCTGCAAGGTGACAAAGTACAGTTTAACCTCTGTATAACAAATTATTGGTTATAACAAAGTTAATGGAGAACAGCCTGGAAATTTACACATTGTTATAATCATCCATGAGTAACAAATTATGTCGTATCACGAAGCTGTTTTTGTGTAAGGTGTAACTGTTATAGTGATGTTCGAGTATATTTAGTTAACAGCTTGATTAATGAATTTTTGAGTTAGTCCTAAGAGCACATTTCATCTTCTTGTGAAAGTAATGCCTGCCTTTCTGAGCAGTCCAGCTCAAGATTTCAATCAGTGTAAGGTGCTGCAGGTCACTTTTTAAAAATTCTGTATTACAGTTTTCAAACTCGTTAAATATATGTTCCCACATTTTTGTATTTTCGAGAAGATCCCAATGAAATCTCCACATGCCCTGACATTCTGGCCTTTTTCCTACTTCATAGTTTTTAAATACTTTCTTTCCAATCCCCTATATGATTCAGTGCGTACACATAATGGTAGGGAACAATAAGTGATCTGACCCTTTGACAGCTCCTAAGTTTGACAAAAAGCCTAAAGAACCTTGGAGAATGTCTTGAGTGATCTCCATGGAGTGTTTCGCTGAGTGAAGAGTGAAGCCTAAATAGAAATAAACACTACTAAGGTTGGCCGAGCACGTTACCACAACATGGTGGTTTTAATGCTTCACACTGTCATGCCGTGCACTTTGCGGAAATGCAATGGTTGCAAAAGGAACATGTAGCTGCCGCACGCATTTGGCTCTATACAAGGTGAATATACATGTCGCAAGGAACAAGTGATGTTGCATAAGTTTAGAAAAGGTGAGCACTGAGTAGTGTCAAACTTTGGGCTAGTTGGTCCGGCATTGTAATATTATAGAAACAGTGTGATACTCTGTTTCATACACATGAAAAAGAGCACAACATGGACAAGCATTGAAAGTCAGCGTTTGCCCCTGTTGTGCTCTGTTTCGTGTGTCTATCTCAAATGTCGCATTTGGCAGAATACACGAAAGGCTCTAGAGGGAATTGTCATATGAATGATGACAGTGGTGTTGAAGTTGTATACTGAACAAAATAGCTCATGTATAGGAAATTGTACCATGCTGAGGGTTAGGCAGGATTTGGTTTTAATAAACACAGTCTGTCTATAAAGAGAGCTCCATGGCCTCGCACACTGCATGGTTCCATGACAAATAGAAGTGCACTGTATCAGCCTCCTAAACACCCACAACTTTGACTGAGAGATCAGTGGCAGTGACTCATAGATCCACTACACCACAGGAATCAAGCGTACTAGCCCAAATGCAGCCAGAAAACTCCAAACTCACACATTGGATGGACCAATAGAGAAACAGGAGTGAGAAGAAGTGTTAAGAAGGAAGCTTCACAAAGGGTTGAGTTGCTAATGCTGGCTTTGTGGTATCATGCTCCTTCCACCCTCCATTGAGTTTGTTCAGACATCTCACAAAAATGCTGGTCCAAACAAAAGCTCCACTTAATCCACTTAACTGAAACCAACATGTAGGTAGTGCTAGGGCTCTAGTGGAGTCTGCTAACAGGCTGTTTGATGCAAACCCATAATATTTTTTAGTGCACAACAGTGAACACAGGAAAGATGATGGGACAAAGCACTACTCCAAGCTGACATCATTTTATTGTACCACTCCATTCTTTGTACAAGAACAGAGGATCATGCACTGTGAGCACCACGTGCAGCAACCACTGGAACACATGATCATCAAAGCACACTCACAGGAAGGAATCCAAGAAGGGAAAATCCTCGTTGGTGTGATCTATAAGATTTCACTGTCATGTGATGAAGTGTATATAGGACACATAGGCCATTGTGCCTTAAAATGCTTTAGAGTGCCTTAGAGAACACAAGCAATTCCTACCAAGTACGGGCTCTCACTTAGCTCAATATTGGAAAAGATGCAAGTGCCATGGTAAGTTTAAACAGACTACTACTTTGAAAAAGAGCCGTAACATCATTGCCCGAGTGATACTCATCAGAACTTTCTTTCATAAAGTCAGCTGGCATTGCAGTGAATTTTTGTTCCTTCTCTAACTTTGTGCAGCACTGACGTTTCCTTTCTGGATTTTGTCCCATGAGTGTGCTCTCTTGATTAGGTGCTGTGGTTGCTTCTACGCATGGTGCTCACTCAGCATGATCTTCTGGTATCTGCTTTTGTATAAAGAGGGGCGTGATGCAATAAAATGATGTCATTTGAGAGTAGCACTTTGTCCTCTCGTCTTTCTTTTGTTTATTGCTTTGTGAAAAAAAAGTATTATGATGCTAGGGCTTGTTGAATTCATCTTGTTAACTTTCTGTACAAGTTGTCATCTTTGTGTTAAGCAGACAAAAGAATGAAATGTTCAGCATATCGGCTTTTCTGAAGCCTGAAAAGATGGAGTAATGTTTGTGAAAGGGGCACTTGACATCCAGCCATTTGTTGCAGGAAGCTACCTAAGAACATCCATAATATATCCCAGAAGGAAAATCCTTCCAGCTGATAAACTCGTCCCGATCTGGGGTTCAAACAGGGGACCAGTGCCTTGTCAAGGCGATCACTCTACAATCTGAGCTGATAAAGAAGCCACCTGACCATAGCACAAGGGCAAATAGATATTTTTCAAGCATTGGTGAATACCGCTGAACATGGGGGAAATGCACGTATGCTGGGTACAGATATTAAATGCAAATTTCCATTATGGGATTGTTCTACAAATGGCGAATGACAGTTTCTTCTTTCATAACACTTATTCTTTGTTCAGATCCTTTTTGTTTCCTTTGCCAGTGCCTTCTAAGGCCTGCTGACATTATTTCCTACAAGATCAGCCTGGAATTAAACCCACACACAAATTGAATGTCATAAATTGTATAAGCACTGAGCAGCTATGTGACCCCTGGGTGCACTGATAAACTTTTTTTTTATACCATGCCTTCATCATTTGTTTCTTTTCATGTGTGTGTTTTGCTATTTCAAGAATCCGTAGGATCACTGATCATGTCATTCTTGTATTGTCTCCAGGACTTCAGCATAGTGTTCAACAACTATCAGCATCACTTTCCCGTGGGCGCCATTGGGCGTGTGCCAGCATGGGATGCCGATGTCGCCGACCAACTGCGATATCGCTTTGTCTCTGGCAACAATGCCAACCTTCTCATGCTGAACGAAACATCCGGTGACATCCGGCTTAGCCCGAGCCTAAACTCTAATGTGCACATCAATGCCGACATGGAAGTCAGTGTGTTTGGTGAGTGCTGGTTATGTGTGCCAAAGCATGAAATCTACTTCTAGTTTGCAACAGTGTCAGGTGAATGGACAAGTTCGAAAAGTAACATGTGATGTCACATTCTAGCTGTCATGATACGCCTTTAAGCACACAAACAGGTAAAGCCCATCACTATCGCAAGTTCCCATTACAAGGTCCTGTTGTAAAGTAGGGGACAGTCAAAATGCGAACAAGTTAGAATCAAATGAAGGATTTTCTTTCCTCTTTACTTCTGCCAATACACACTATGGCAGCATGACTTTTGCATGCGTGCTTATTTTAAGACCTAAACCATGTCCAACAACCGCTTAATTAGCTGCATAGGATTGTGCTGTCGAGTTCTGGCTCACAAAACCTGTTTTACTCTGCAATTTCCTGCTTGCACTTAATCTGTCCATGATTGTACATGCACACATTTGGTTGGTAGGTTTTTCAAGAAATTCACATCCATGAACTTTTGATGGCAACTGCACAATAGCCCAGAGTTCTAAGAACCAACGTTCGATGGTCATTAAATGTTTGAGTATGCACTCTGAGTGCAGTTCATCACATATTTGTTACTATGTGCAGAGTTAGTCACTAGGGAGCATGTAAAGCATTGTGTGGAACCTTGTGAAATGTATGAGGAGGCTCAACCTTAAATGCTTCTTGAAGTTTGCTGCACTGACAGGCGCTTTTAGAATTATAATTGTTAAAACAATGTTTCAGTTAAGGGGTTCCACAATGGTGTCACAACTAAACCCAGGGATCTCAGCTAATAAATAACATTTGGTAGCATTTGGAACTCTCCTAACTCCATTTGTGCACCCAGAGATGTTCAGTTGGATAAAACATTTTAGGCAAAGATAACTAGACATTGCTTTTTTTCTCTCTCTCTCTCTCTTCAATGGTGCTAGGTCCTTTCTAAGCTTCCACATAGTACACTGACAACTGTTTCTACCGCTAACTGCAACAGAACCACCTTCACAATGTTTGCTGTGCCCTCACACATTCGCTTCAGTAACGAACTGCCTGAGTGGATGAGGCACCAAGTCCTTTTCTTCCACTTTCTCACCAGACGGCATCAACGAAGTGTCAGCAATGTGCCACCTCTCGGTGAGGCTCGTATCGGAGGCCATGCTGTTCAACAGCGTCACTGTGCGACTGGGTGGGATCACCAAGGAACAGTTCCTCTCGCCACTGTACGACCAGTTCGTCAGTGGCCTTGCAGCCATTGTGCCTTGTGCCAAGGAAAACGTCTTCATTTTTAGTGTCCAGGTGAGCCCTGCAATGGGTGAAGCTACACAAGTGTGCTTTAGAAAATACTAGGAGATAGTTTGCCTCTTTGAACTTTTGTGAACTGGTTCACAAAGCATTGCCAATTAGGTCTGCAAACACATGCATTCACTAACCAAAAAAAAATTTTTTGAGTTAAGTGACATAGTTACCAGCAACTAGAAGAGAAGCTCAGGGGAACATTGAGGTTTAAATCGATGAACAGACCGCCAAATACGATTTAGAACAGGGAGTGTCGCAGGAGCCAATGTTCGACAAGTGGACCTGTCTTTGTCAGTTGCCACCCTGACGAAGACAAGTCCACTTGTCGAAACGTTGGCTCCTGCGGCATTCCCTGTTCTAAATCGTATTTTGCGATCTGTTCATAGTTACCAGCAGTCGCATTTGATAATGAAAATGGTTCAGTGCTGGTTTGACATGGTTCCAGTTTTCTACTCATGCTTTGCATCTGGTCACTGTTGGCATGATTGCTTTTGTTGAGAAAAGCTGCTTGGGATATTAACTAGTGCGTGTGCAGGCTCACATTATAAATGAAATAAGTCATAAGTCAGTAGTTATCCCATTTTCTTGCTCATCAGTGCTGTTTTTTAGAAGTGCTATTAACTTAACTGTCCACCTTTTCAGTTCCTGAATAATCACGGGCTTAATTACCGTTAGTGGTATGTTTATTTTTCCAGTGATAAAAAAAAATGAATACGTGTTCCTTTTGCTACCTTCAGTTTTATTTGTTGGATTGTCTGTTCAGAAAAGATCTTTTCTTGATATATAATCTAAGTTTGTGTTCCTAATCTCCTTTCTCAAATTCTATTGAGAACCTACATATTTGCACTTACATTGCCTCCTTTCCTTGTGCTTCTGAAAAACAAACATACCTTCCATGTTTCTTTTCCCGTGAGTGCTTTTCTAAAGGTAGCCTGATTCTCACTGCAGTTGTGTGAACTGCGAGAATTTTTTTTTTTTTCAGTCAGCTTACAAGGATTGCCAAGGTCTATTTGTGTCTATCTTTTTTCTTTTTTCGATGCTTTGCACCAGTTGACACATTACATTGGATGTAATTTCAGGATGATACGGATGTTGACACAACTGTCCTGAATGTGAGCTTTTCGGCGCTGAAGGGTACCGAGGACGACTACTTTCAACCACAGTACCTCCAGGAGAGAGTCTACCTCAACAGAGCCATACTAGCCAAACTCACAAATGTGCAAGTAAGTTTTCTTGTTTCCTGCTCTGCTTTGATGATTACAGCCCAAGGTCAACTTCAACGAAATCACATAATAGACAAGAACACCTTTGTTATAGCTAATATGTTGCTGATGCTTGGATTCTCTGTTATTGTCACAATAAGACTAATCCTGAAATATGTATGCTGATGCTGTCAAGAAGCATTTTAAATTTACTTTGTTGTACCTAATGTTTGTTATGAATGTATAACCACCATGTTGTAATAATGGCACATCCATATCTCATATACTTCATTAAATCATCATTTGTTATGTTGAGGTTTGACTGTATGCAATAATTTGTTACGTTGTGGTTAGACTGGCAGAGGTCAGCCAGGTCTCTAAGGCTTGAAGGCGATGCAAAAAAAAAGAAACAGCAGACCTGAGTAGTTTCTCTGGGCATTAACCTATTTACTGCAACAGCAGTAACTCGCATGTGACAGTGTTATCCTTTTATCAGCTTCATCTATGTATGGCAAACAAATTGTTGTGCACATTCCTATCATTGTTGCCTGTTGTAGTTTATGGGCTGGAATGAAGTGAAATAGCAAATTATCAGATATGACAAAAATTAAAATATATCCAAATATATTTGTTACCAATATTCCATGTGCCTGATGTAGGCTCTTTAAGAATATTGTACATAATAAACATGTTTCCACTCTGGGTGGCCACTTTGGTAATGCAAGTTTTGACTGGCACATGCTACTACTCTGACGCTCTCAAAGTATGCAGGCTGCAAATAAATGCCTTTTTGCCATCATTACAGGTGCTGCCCTTCGATGACAACTTGTGTGTCCGTGAGCCCTGCATCAATTACGAAGAATGCCTGTCTGTGCTCAAGTTTGGGAACGCATCCTCGTTCATCGCATCAGACACGGTCCTTTTCCGGCCCATCTATCCTGTCAACACCTTTGCCTGTCGATGCCCTGTTGGCTTTACGGGTGGGTGTCACTCTACGAATATCATTTTGCAAAAGCAGTCAAACACATAGGTCGGTGCGCTCACTCATGAATGCACTCACCTGCACTCACTCGCATTCATTTCATAGACGTGAGTGTTAGTGCCAGTGAGTGTGAGTGGAGGAGAGTGCGAGTGCGGGCGAGTGCCAGTGAGTGTGAGTGGAAGTGAGTGAGAGTGCGTGAGATTTTATTTGTCAGTTATGTAACTTACTTATTGAGCTGTACATTTCCCTAAATTACCTTCGTTTGCACTTTGGAATTTGTTTTCATAGTCACTGTTACTTCTTTTGTGCTACATTCCAGGTATGAAAAGGAAGTATGACTGCGACATTGAGATCAACCTGTGTTATTCGAATCCTTGTGGCCAGAACGGGACATGCGTTCGACGGGAGTCCGGATACACATGCATCTGCCAAGAGGGTTTTATAGGTAACAAGAAATTGACATTTGTTGCACTTTGTTGTGGAAACTGTAGCATTATAAACTTCCCCTTTGTGACATTTAACACATGGAATTTATTTCAAAGGAAAAAAGAAGAACAGTTTCAGTCCTGAAACTGCTTACCACCAAACAATATAGTATAGATATACATACTGAGAAATCTCAGTTTCCCCTTATCTAAGCCATGACATTTTCTTGATACCCATATATGCAAAGGTGACTGGGCAAGGTGTTCTTATGGTTGTTGAAGTGTACTAGTTTACGAAGTAGATCTGGTGGTTTTATTATATGCATTCATAGTGTTTAATAAATGAAAAAAACCTGCTTGAAATATAATCTCCCAATTTACAAATGTAACTGCAGTCTCACATAACACTCAGTATGCCACACACACGTACGCATACAAACACGGAGACAGACTGATAAACAGACAAAAAAACCAACATTGCTACAGCAGCCTGTAGGTTCAGAAGGCCATAAATGCACCTGCATATGGAATGCTGGAAAAAATGATAAGCACTGCAAGACTCCTGTTAGAGTGTGATATTGAACATACAGCACATTACCTGATATTGACAGTTACAAGTCCTTATGTCTTGAAGCAAGGACAGTAGTACTGTGTTAAATGCTATCATAAAGCCACTAAACATTTTTAATGCTTAGTAACTATCACCTACACTTGTTACTGCTTTTACAAGGCAGGCGTAGAATGGCATGTTAATAATATGAATTGCTTCTTTTGGTTGGGGGGAGGGGGGGGGGGGTGGCCAAATAGGGAGGCTGCTGTAGTTAAAGGAGTACTGCCACGAAAATTTTCAGTTGGCGTTTTTTTGCATGAAATGAAAGGCCAAGCTCTCCATAGCCCAGAACACGTACTGGTAAACGTGAGCGCGCCGTGAAAATTTATTTACAGCATGCCTTTAAAAGCTGGTTTCGGTTCCTACTGTAGCCTGACGTCACGACACAGTATGGGCATAGTAATGAGCTCCTTGTGACGTGCTCCCAGTGACGTTTTCGCCCAGTGGTCTCTCGCGCACAGCGCCTGCAGCAAGCGCGAGGTCTACGATGTACAAAATTTTGCATAGCGACTCCGCGACGACAGCAAATACTTCGGTACAATGCAAGATGCAATGTACGGCACGCACAGTGGATGTCGGCGTGGCTCCGCAGGCCGCGATAAGCTAAGGTGGCCTCCGCCGCATTTCAGGGGCAAAATGCTGGCACCATAGCGAGCTTGCCTTTCGATTATACGTGGGCACACACAACGATAGAGGGTAATTCGACCTTGCTCGCTCGCTTCACGGGCACTCTTAGCTATACGGCAACTGAACGGCGAGAGCAGACGACCGACAGTGACGCGCAAGCGGCCATTTTGCATGTTTTTGTACCCGACGTCATCACAACTTGCCATACTGCTGCATGAAGTCACCAAAATTTGTACTGTAGCCTGACGTCACATTAGTGTCGATGTCAGTAGGCGCGCCATGCGAATATTGACTTTGACGTCAAATTAAAATATGTTATCAGCATTTCTTGAGCTTAACATTTGCTCAGAGCTATCTACGCATATAGGAGAGTCGTATGGTGGAGTAAACTCAGCTTCGAAAATTGGTGTCAGTACTCCTTTAAAACCACTGTAGAAGTCCAAGACTGTTCCGTTTCTCACTAGGAACCAATTGCGAGATCACCATCAAGAGTTGTGGCCAAGAATGCAACAACT
Source organism: Hyalomma asiaticum (assembly GCA_013339685.2). Taxonomy (NCBI): domain Eukaryota; kingdom Metazoa; phylum Arthropoda; class Arachnida; order Ixodida; family Ixodidae; genus Hyalomma; species Hyalomma asiaticum. The sequence goes on from CM023489.1 coordinate 31,929,273, forward strand.
GCACTGAGGATCCCTTGTGGACAGACAGCCAGTGCCAACTGAGAGCACGCAGCTTCAACCGCGGCTCCTATGTCACGTTTCCCTCTCTAAGACAGCGCCACCGCATGCACTTGCGTCTCAGGTCAGTGCAATGCTATTTGTAAATTATCAGTGTACTGTTTGTGGAGTGCATAAAGAAACAGATTAAGCATATTTGAAATTTATAAGTGTAGATGCACATCAAAATATTACTGCAGGAAGACATAGATGCAACTGGCAGCGTTAGTTGCGACATCTTACGACCCTGCTTAAATGAATTGGGGAAGACATTCTTTTGCTACAAATTAACATACTGCACTGTTTTGCCAATGTAAGTACATTACAAGTGCACCGTACTTGTAAAATTTGGTTGTATGCCAAACAGTTTGGCGTAGGCAAATTCCTTGGTAATTGCTTTGCATGACATCAATTCCCACAATGTGTGGGATCTGCTAGATTTTTCATAGCACTGCTATAATAGCTATATGTAATATCTCTATGTTCATTTACCTCATCTGTGTGACTGTGTAGATCTGTGTGACTAACAAAATTCTGAGTGCAAAGTAAATTTGAATCGAATAGAATATTTTTCTAGTAAAGTTCGAACATTTTTTAATAATACAATGTCAAATTACAGAGAAATGTACTGCTAACCATGAGAAAAAATCAAATTTATACCACTAGTGTGCTCTCTGTAGAAAAAGGTCTTAAAAACAGTCCTACAGCGAACTGAGCTAACTTTTCCACAGTACACGAGTGCTAGCTTTGCTGCAGTACACGGGAACTATGCGGCAAAGCGTACTACATGTGGGAATGTGTCACTTGGCATGAGACGTAGCATATTTTGCCCCTTAATTACCAACTTTGAATTGTTCGAATAAAATAACAAATGCTATTCAATAATTAGTCGTAATTTCGGATTTTTGCATACCCCCAATTATAATGCTTTAGTATATTCACGTTTGCTATGTTGAGGTTTTACTGTGCAAGCTAAAGCAGATACAGCATACTCACCATAATTCTAACTCTGATAGTTCAAACTTTCGGTTAATTCAAACAAAATTCAACATTTTGGTTGGCCTGCTATGTTTTTGTTGCATTTAAGAGCTGCTTAATTCAAACTGAACCATTTGTAAAATTCTGTTAATTCATGCTCTTTGCTTATCCTTACCAGAAATATCGGCTGGTTTGGTGCCTTCTAGCTGAACATTCGTGCTCATACATTTCTTAACAGCCAGAAATGAAGTCAATCGCCTGTCAAAACTTGTCAAGCATTCAAAACCACTAGCAGAAAGAAAGAAAAATAAATGCTGAGGTGGCAACAATGCATGCAACAGGCCATCTCTGTTTTATATGATATGTTGCACTGAACCATACTTCTGCTTGCATCTGATAATTCAAACAAAGTTCCAGGGTCCCCTCAGGTTTTATTTAATGAGGGTCTACTATATTATAAAATGAGCAGAATACCTTGCAAAATTGTTGGTTGGATAAAACATAATGTCAGTGACGAGCACTCAGTCAACGGCCAGTAGTGTGGCAGTTAAACGCTTACTAATTTCACGACGTTATTCGAGCCCACTCTCTCACCACGGTGATATTAATGCCAATGTTTGCCAATGTTTGCCTGATCTGAACAATGTACCTACCAGAAATGATAGTAGAGAGAAATGTTTCTGGTTCCGGGAATTTGTTTTACCTTCATTGCCTTTTGTGTGTTCTTTACCAAGGCCCCTTCATAGTTTTCTCAGATTTATGGCGTTTGTACATGGGCATTACCGGGCACTCGTATTGCTAATCGCTGTTGTAGATCACTGCCACATTGAGGGAATATCCTCACATGTCTACTGCCTTTTTTGTTTATTGGTATTGCCTGTTTTTTTAGTTTTGCCTACACAAAAACGGAACTGGACTGCTTCCTCTACAATGGACGCTACAACGACATGCACGACTTCGTGGCCTTAGAGGTCGTGCAAGGCAGCATCGTGTTCTCGTTCTCGACGGGAGTCAACATGAGTCAAGTGTCAGTCGCAGTGCCTACCGAAGTCAGCAACGGACAGTGGCACCAAGTTGAAGTCAGCTATTACAACCGAGTAAGTTTTTTTTTATTTACACCTTTATTAATCACTTTATCTTTGTTGTTTAATGTTGCTACAATTCAAGCAATCCTGCAAGCAAAATTGCTAGTGTACAGTCAAATCAGAGTGGATGATTGGGCGAGTACAGTCAAGCCTTCTTATAACGAAGCTGCATCTGACATAAAATAGCTTTGTTATTATTAAAAAAATTGTTATAAGCTTACTTTCTTGACACTGTATTCTTCAAATGATTTGTTATTACCAATGATTCAATATATCTGTATCCGTTACATCGAGGTTCAACTGTGCTATAAAATCTCTATGCAATTTGCATCTGTTATTGATGTGGTTTGTCACGATAAGATGCTTGCTGTATTTCTACAAACGCCATTCACACCGAAAATTTTTAAGAATTTAGGCACAAAGCAGGTTTACAAATTATGCAAATTGCTACTTTAACTGCTGCTTCATAATGATGAGTGCATTTCCATGATAGTGCTGCTTTTTCTTTGAACAGCAGCAGTTTAAGTTGGAATGACCATACATGTGAAATGAGATATTTTTTTTTTTAGCTTTGCCTTTTTCCTTTAGCTGAGTGAGGCAGTTCTTATTAATACCAAGTCATCATAGCACGAGGTTATCTTTAATAGTTATGATTGCAGTTTATTTCCTTGCTCAGTGTGTAAGGTAACTGAAGAGTGGGGAAGGCAAGGGCACACTTAATATATGACAGTGTGGGTCCTAGCTCTAATAGAGGTGGGGTCTAATTACGGAATCTCACTGCTTTTGGAGTCGTTGCCTTGTTTGAACTAATAAACATGTGCGGGACGACTACCAGTCAAACCTCTGTATGTGAACATGGATATAACGAATTATTGCTTGCAATGAAGCAAGTGAAGGGTGGTCTTAACATTAATGTAGTGTTACTAAGACATGCTTATAACAAATTTTTGCATTTACCAGATCTAATAAAACATCAAATGCGACTGTATTGAAAATATGGTTCAAATACTAATTAACATTCCTGCATGCATATGAACAGCAGTGAGGTGTTTTATTTTTCCTATTTATGCTTTGTTTGTTTGTTTGTTTTGTATTTGCCCAAAATGTGTTGCCAAATTGTCTGAATTACTGGCTACAACCAAGTAAGCAAAGAGTAGTCTTAGTAATACACTTTTACAAATATATGCCTATAATGAATTTGTGGATATAACAAATCTAATTCTATGTCTAATGTGAACTCGTTGTAAATGTGTTTCAAATGCTTAACTCTCCCGCAAGCATGTGAACAGTAGTGAGGCTTTCTTATATTTTGGTTTGTTTTGTTTGTTTTGCCAAAAGTGTTGCCAAATTGTCTGAATTGCTTGGCTGGCTGTTGTTGTGCCTTTTTGCAGTTCTTTTATTCTGAAGCTTTGATATTCCTTCTTTTTTATGTATATTGCAGACGGTGACATTATCCGTGGATGGCTGTGACTCTGTACTAGCCACCCGTTTTCAAAACCGGTTGGGCAACTACAATTGTGCCAACAGTACGACTCACTATCTAGAAGACAGGTAACCTATTGCAATTACATGTATTCTACTGTCTCATGTGATTTCCTTTTCTTTTAAGTGCATGATTGAGCCATGAGCAATCATATGTTAAATGAGAATAAAGGGATACAGCATTGTATTAAGGTGGGGTTGTGAGTTGGTTGATTAGCATTACTTTAGACAAGAAAAACCTTTAGATCACCTCTGTCTTCGCATTAAATAGTTACTTTTCAGGCATTGAAGAATATGTGAGATATCTTTGTTACACTCATTGATTTTTTTTTTGCATTTACTATTAGTAGCGAGATATGAAAATATGGAAGCAACTGTAAATATTAAACTTTAAAAAAAATACCTAGATGTATGTGTTTTTAAATGCAAAGCATTTATTTGTAACTTCAACAATGTTGACCATATCTATTTATCTGTACATCTAGCTGCCTATTTCTCAGTTCTCTCCTGATGGTCTCATTTGTTCTCTATACACCAAAATTGGCGTGGTATGTCATCAATGTACGGCAGACCTTACTGATTTTTCCAGACATCACTAACTTGATATACTTGTCATACATGTCATGATCAATGATGATACGATCACATGTAGCTTATACCCATAGTGTCAGGGTGATTGAACGTTAACGTTACAGCCTATGTCAAGCGAGGACCAACGAAAAAACACACTGAAAGGTTGACGAGAGTGCACTTTACTTTCATTAAGTAAAACAAAGAGATACCATTTGCTATGGCTCGCTATTGCAATTTAGACGTAACAAACAGGTACAGACAAACATGCTGCAATGGCTGAAGGTGGGAATCGAATTCAGGCCATCAAATGGCCAAGCAACTCATTCATGGCGGCTGTTCCCACGCAGTAGATATTGTAAATAAGCTTATTGCATCAGCAGTTGTAGTGGTGGTGCTTGCCTAACATCAATTAATTTTGTGATTTGTGTTAACGACTCCTATTGCAATGCATACATACTGCTGTCACTCAGTGTGCTTTGGGCCAGCTTTCCTTGACCCTGTAGGAATACTCCAACAAATAATGCTTATGATATGCAGTGTGCATTTCTCTTTGACAAAAAATACGTCTGTGCTCTAACGTGCACAGGCACCACAATGCGCCACACTGTCTGGTAAGCTCGTGCCTGGTAAGGTCACCTTACACTCACAACCAGTCAGTTTGCGCAAAGACATTGATCCTACTTGTAATGTTTGAATGAATGCAAAACAATTCAGCACAGGACATTTCTTTGTTTCAACTGCTCCGCATGACACTGATTCCCTTAACGTGCAGAATCTGCTGTATTTTTCTTCTTGGGATTAAATAAATTATTAGTTTAGTGCACATTCTCTCAGCTTCATTCATGTATGCGTTACATTTTGAGCATACATTGTTACAAAAACAGCTAGATCATGTACACATACTTCTAAGTCACGTTACTTGGGGGTGTTCGTGGAGAAAATGAATATAGGAGTACTAATTCTATAGAAAACATTGCTTGACTTACCCATTTTAAAAGTCGAACGGGGCCTTTCCATTTTAAAAATCTGCTCTTTTTCTTTTATTCTGCAGGTGCGCTGATGTGATGCAGACTTGCTACCGCTTCCTGGACCTTACTGGCCCATTGCAAATAGGCGGTCTGCCAGACCTGCCAACACATTTTCCTGTCTCCCAGATGCACTTTGTGGGCTGCATCCGGGACCTCTACATCGACCATCAACTCGTCGACCTCAACAAGTGCGTATTTTTACTAATTTTTAAGAGAGTTAAGCATACCCTGGACACATGCACGTAGATACAGTCAGCATTAAAAGTTTAAGAGCCTCATGAAGCTGCGGGAAAACTAGAGCTGTACCAACAGTGATATTTTGGGTGTGAAGCAAATTCGAATAATAATGTTGGAGTGTGACTCAAAGCAAATATTTTTGAAATAATGCTTGAATATTTTTGTAACAATTTCATGTTAAATTACACTGAAAAGGGTATTGCTACACTTGGGAAAAAAAAAGTTATTGCGCGATTGGTGTACTCCCATAATGTCATTCCCAAAAATAAAGAAAATTCGAGTCCTAAAGAGCAGTCAATCAGAGAATTTTGCCGCAGTACACAAGTGTTAAGTGGCGAAGCATACTACATGCAAGGATGGGCCACTTATTATGGGACATAGCATGTTTTGGTCTCTTAATCACAAGCTTTGAATAGCTGAATGGTAAAAATTAAGTGCAAATCAAATAAAATATCTGAAAGCTCCAATGTTTGCACACCCCTAGTGAAAGCGTGGAATTTCTAAGTCAAGTGTGGCATGGCCAGTAAAATGGAACATTGTACAGTACAGTAAAACTAAGATAGAATATATATGGAATCATTCCCTATATTGAAGAGTTCCGACATCTCTTTGAAAATCTCATGCAAAAGCGAAGCACTGTACTACAGTACGGTAAAGCACTGGGCTGAAGCGCTGCGCGTATCTTTTTGGCGCACCGCCTTCGTTGCCCTGTTCCTATAGTGCTGTCTCTCTTCCAACGTCAAAAGTGGAGATAGGGAAGAGCAAGAACAATTGCAAAAATGTAAATAAAAGAAAGAAAAAGTAGAGGGAACTCTTTTTGTGGATACAGTCAAACCTCACTACAACTATGTCCAACTAACACATAAAACTAGCTTCGTCATATCCAGTCAACGCCTCCTCTAACTGTATGCCTGGAAGCGTTACTCCCTTTCCCATAGAAAGCCCCCTGGCATATGTTGCAGCTAGATGCCGCAGGAGAGCGCTCATCACTGTGCCGCTGAGTCTTGTGACATGACGTCTCCGAATGCTACATATAGGGACACTGCTGGCGTGTTTACAAAGGGCAGCCACAAGAGGACCCTGACCGCTGTACCAAAAAGGGGGAGAGAGTGCATGAAAAGAGGCGAGGGTGGGCAGTGCCCACATACCAGGCATATCTTTTGTAGGAGGCGTTGATCCAGTGATTCATTGCAAATGTATGATTGCAACACTGCTTTATTGGCAGTCCTATTCTTCATTTGCTTCTTAACAACTGGTGTTCATTACGTCAAGGTTAGACTGTAGAGAGGTTGGTGTAACAAACAGTACTGGCAGATTGGTGTAAGGAAGGAAAAAAAAAATGGAGGGCAGTTTGCACAAGTTCCAACGATTTTTCATTCCTTCTCGGTGTCACTTAAGTCCACGCTGCCAATACGTATGCAAGCAGAGCTAAATTTCTGGAAATTCCACACCTTGTGCCTTTTGTAGGTTTGTTGCCAACAACTCGACAACGGCCGGATGCCACGAGAAGCGAGGTTTCTGCCATACCAGGCCTTGCCAGAATGGTGGCACGTGCTCTGAGGGTTGGAACACCTTTGTTTGCAGCTGTCCGCTTGGATTTGGTGGACGAGACTGCAGTGAAGGTAAGCGTTATGTCGTACTGTGCACTGTCTTGACTGTAGGCTGATGCAGGCAATATATCTTTAGCACAGGTGTTGTCACTTGATCAAGCATGCAGTCAGTGAAAGTCACCGTCACCTCTACATCTGTGCACCCTCTGCGGTTCACTGACTGAATAGAGCAGACTGATCACCTACTTGATATTATAGTAGTATATCGGGTATAGTGCAAACAGTGAATGCAAGATGATACGTCATCATCTCACATGCAATCTTACGCTGTACCTATTCTCATGGACTGACCACTGCCATGTTATACTCCAACAAACTCGGGCAAGGAAACAGAAAAGTTGAAGAAAGCGCAGTCTCTGTGTTGCCTTTCTTGATATTGCATTTGTTTGGGTTCTTGGTAAGTAACAAACCAACAGTTCACCCAAGCATTAAACTTGGTGAACCCACATTGTAGGCTTGGTTTGTTAGCACTTTAGAAGATATGGCTAATCATACCCTCAGAATGACAATTCGTCAACTTCATATATGTAACATTCACTTTTAATTAGAGCTGTGCAAACAGTAATATTTTGAGTGTGAAACAAGTTCAGATCTTAATGTTTGAGTGCAAATAAAATGGAATATTTTACAGATAATCTTGGATATTTTATAATAATTCCACGTTATATTACACAGAAAATGTATTGCAAACATGAGCAGAAAAACAAATTTACTATAAAATTGGTGTACTCCCACAATGTTTCTAGCTAAAGAACAGTCCAGCAGAAAACTGTGCAACCATATAAGTTAACTTTACTGCAGTACAGAAGTGTTAGCTTTGCTGCAGTTCACAAGTGTAACATTACTCCATAGCACTTGTTAACTTCGCCGCAGTGCGCAAGTGCTGGCTTTGCCGCAGTATACAAGTGTTACGTAGCAAAACCTACTGCATGCAGGAGCGGACCATTTGTCACAGGACATAGCATATTGTGTCCTTTAATTACAAATTTTGAACGGTTCGTATAGTAAATGCTAAGTGCAAATCAAATACTCACACACCCCGACCTTTAACAATTTCATTTCAAAGCACAGGCATTGTAAGCTTGCAATAACCCTAAGAATTCAGTAGTTTTGGGCTCCTGCTGCTATACATACTCATTCTTGAGGAGGACAACGGCAGCTTTGCTGTACCTTTGTGCATGCTATGGTTCTTCCCTCTTCAAATGTCCTCTGTCATGACATTCATGCTTCGTGCTGTCATGCCTCTTCTATGTCAACTGTACCCACACAATTTGCATTCATATGCTTTCTTAACGGCACTGTATTAACACCACTTTCCATGTTCATCACAGGGGCCAGATCTGCCGATGCGAGCATGTGGCATATTGTACCTTCCCCACCATCTGCTGATAGTCATTGACATTCTTGCAGAACATATGAACGAGTGTTTCAAGTGGTGGCTCCTATGTTTGATCTGCATTCATATTAAAGGGACAATAAAATGAAATACTAAGGTTTTCTAGACTGATAAATTATTCTCCAGGGCTACCATTGACATTAATTCTGCCATTTTATGTTGAATATTAAAAGAGGAAATAGGGGTCAAAGCATCCTTTTTGATTTTACGCCAAAACTTGGAGCATATATGACGTCCAAACTTATGTCTTTTTTGTGATGTATACGTGTATATATTCTGGCCACATTTTTTGCGTAAAACTTTCTTAAATACATTGTGTTGAGTCTCTCTCTCCTGTATTTTCTCTATGCAAGCAGAGGTCTTGCAACTCAGTGTTTTTACTTGTCTGCTAGGGATCTGATCTACATAAGTCAGTACATTAACAACAAGCACTTTCTTTCCAGGTGTGGAACCCGTGCGTCGATTTGATGGCGATGGCTTCCTTGTTTTCAATCCGCTGCTGCGACCAATCCAGTTTCCCTGGTCCCTGGGGCTTACTTTCCGCACAAGGGCCACTACAGGTCTCCTCATTCACGTCCACGTAGGACAGAGCTCAGAGATGTCCTTACATGTAAGCTGATGCCTTTTTCAATACGTTTTAGGCCTTTTTCACCTGTTCCACCAAATACCTAACAAGGTGTTCACTTATGCCATTGGCTGTCAGGGCTTTGTGAGGGCCAACTGTTTTTATACTATAAAACCTCGTTAATTCAGATTTCATACGGCTATAAGAAGTGTCCGAGTTATTCTAAGTATGAACAAAAACAACAGAGACTTGTGCATTACATCGGTGGACTTTTATTTTCTGAATAAGAAGACAAATTTTTTCTGACATTGCATAAAAGCAATGTAACAGCTGCAATTTGCATCATCTTGCAACTTCCTTAACCATGGCGCAAGACCTCTGTGAATTCATCTGAAAATGGGACGTTCCCCCATCCTTCGATTCCTTTGGAATTGTCACCACCACCATGCACACGGGACGAAAATATTTTTGCCACTGATAAACTGGCAGTCAGTATATCATTTGTCCATAAAGCGTTTATGAGATTGATGCCAGCATGTGGGCTGCGGTAGAGTCGCACATATACAACAGCTCCCGCCATGTTGTTTTGAGGCATTTTGGGCCTGCGTTACATGGGGTCAAAACGAAACTACTGAATACTGCACCCGATGTGGGTGAATAAACCATGGTGGCCATTGTCACCGGCAACGCGATCACAGGTAGCATCCACGCAACCTAAAAAACACGCATGTCTGAAAACAGAACTACTCATCGTCGAATCCGCTGTGGAGGCAAGATGGTTGCTAGGAAGCGATCATAAAACATCCATGCATTTCTGGAGGCAAGTGCGCCGTGAGTACAGGTGTGGAGGGAAAACTAAACTATGGTTGCATGCCGCATCCACTGTGGATACAACCGCGGTTGCTACCAACGCAATCGTACATAGCAAGGGCATGGAAGCTAGCTACAATCAGCAGAGATGGTAGTGTCAACACCGTTCTTGTAGCCGCGATGTGGCAGCTATGGACGCTATTGCGTTTCACATGCGCTGTGGATGAACAATGTTGCTAACAATGCGATAATAAATAGGGACTACTCACTTCCGAAGGCACATGACCAGCACGCGGTGTCGCACGTGGCGATAAACATACACAGTCGTGACGAGTATCGGGTCCCGTGAAGTTCTCACACAGTTCGCGCTGATGGTGATGGTGACTTGCACTGCGTCGTGTCAGAGAACACCTATACACGACGTGTTGTTTCAGTTGGACGATAACGCCATTTTCCACTTTTTGCATGGCACATTTGCAGTGCTTCTTGCTTAGCGCACTCTGAAGAACTGTCATAATTAACCGGGGTTTGGCCAAATATAGCCAAATTAATGACAGTTTGACACCACTAGACAATGCATGTGTCAGTCAGGACCAAAGAACAAGCCGAAATTATCCGAATTAATGATATTTTACTGTATGTGTTGTGGTTCACTTGGACACCTGCTGTTCACAATCTCTTTGAATTTAGGCGTCTACAGCTTTGTATTGCTGAGCTTGAGATCGCAGATCTATTCCAGTTACGGTAGCTGCTGTACCAGTAGGGGCTAAATGTAAAACATGCATGTACTTAAGTATAAATACACTTGGGGAAGTGCTCCTCGAAAATGATTTCCTGTTCTTTTTGGCCAGAGCTCTGAAATTTCTCTCACTATCAGAGTTTGTGATGATGATCTGAAAACTGCAATTAGTTTTGTTGCAGCTGATGATGATGATGATGGTTCTTGAGTTAGAACAGCTGTGTTAAAAATTTTCACACAGCATCCCAATATGGCTTATTCTGCTGCACATGGGCTCTAGTGAACCAAAAACTACCAAAACTACCCAACATGCGGAAATAACATGCTACATTTGCTACATTTCCAACAAAAAAAAAAAAAGTCAGAGGTGCCAGTTGTATACTCCACACTTCCCTTATTTGCATTCCAAATTACAAAAGAAAAATTCTGTAATAGACATCAAAATTTTGTATAGAGAGCAACATTCCATGTACAAATTTTCATAAAGGTTTAATTAACTATTTTAAGCACCTGAAAGTTCGTCCACAGTATACAGACCATTTGCAAATGTTGCGCAGAAACTTTCAGGTTAAAATTGTCAGATATTAATGAAATTTTACACCGAGTATCCCTGGACAACATGAAATGTTGATATCTATTACAGAATTTTTGTTTTGTAATTTAAAATTCCAATAATGTAAATGCGAAGTACGGAACGGGCACCTCTGGTTTTTTGTTGGAAATAGAGAAAATGTAGCCTGTTATTTCCACATTTTCGAAAGTTTTCGGTAAACTACGGCCCATGTGCAGCAAAATGATCCATACTGGGATGCTGCACAAGAGAAATCATTTTTTCATTGATGTCACACTAGCTGTGCAAACACTGTGTTCTGCCACAGATGGTTGAAAGATTTGATTAAAGGTCACAGGTGAATTGATGGGAAATGGCAAGCCCCTTGTAAAATACGGCGTGAATGCAGGCATGCTTTGAAGACCTGTGCCATAGATGCTGAATCTCTGTAATGCATAATGCTTTGCAGGTTGAAGGGGGCCACCTCAAGTACACAATAGATGGTGAGAGCATCTCCCTGGAGGACATCAGAGTCAACGACGGCAAGTGGCACAATGTGGCCGTCAAGTGGATGGTGGGCGACGTGTGGCTCAGTCTGGACTATGGCCAGTATGAGGTATGCCGAAGAACCAAATACTTACCGAATGAATTTCACGTGAACAAAAGTGGGAACACTTTGTCGGTCCACGGGATAGTCAAATCATATCCTACAGTCTACATTCCTATAAGGCGTAAAAAGGAACATCTGCTATATGTTTTACTTTGTGCTAATTGGATACCTGCCAACAACATCCTGTAGATGTCGAACGTGCATGCACTCCTTCTCGCATGCATGAAATCAATAGCTGTGTACAAAGGCTCCAGCTTTTGCTTTCCATGTAATAAGGACATGTTTCTGAGATTTTTAAATAGGTGACCAAAATTATAGCTGTCCAGCCTTTGTGTGCTCCATAGTTTGTTTCTTTAAGAACAATAACTTCAATATTTTTCCGTGGTTGGAGATCCACCTTGAAGTGAATGCTATTACTAGAGATCATGTAATCAAAACTTGGCAATGTATATCACTTTTTTCAAAAGATTTCAGGGTAACTTGGCAAGAACCTTGTTAGTGGTGCCTACAGTAACGTTATGCACAAAAACTAAAGTTTATGTATCTTGTGAGTATTCGTGGAAGGCAGGTACATTTAGCCCATTAAGCAGTTTGCACAGGCCATCCACATTGCGATTCTTGCATTCATGGTGCAGGTCTCCAAGGAGTTCGCTGCAGCAATACAGGGATTGTATGTGGGCAAGGTGTCGCTTGGAGGGCTCGAGGAAGGTGGTGCCAACTTCTATGGCTGCATTCAGGTAACTGCAGCGAATCCTACCCATTTTCCTTTGAATATCTCAGGAATTATGTGACTGGTGGCACATTTGCTACAAGTTCTTCATGTATTTGTGCTGTCAGTTTAATTATTTTTTTTTTGTGTGTGCGAGGTACCATAACGAATTTCAAGAAATTTTGTCTAGTTTACAGCTTAGAATGTTTAGAATTTCAAGCCATGCAAAGCGTTTCTTTTTATTGTTTTCTGACCAAATAAAGTAGCATTTTTCCTATGCCCATTTCAGTGCAGTTTGATTGTGGTTAAGGCACTTTATGTTCACAGCCATAGTTTAAGCTTTGAATGTAAACATCAGGTGTTTTTCTATGTGTTCAAAATGACTGTATGAGAACTTGGCTGATTTATGAGCATTTTCTGTTATTACTAGAGCTGGGCGAAAAGCAAAATTTTGAGTGCAAATCAAATCCAATACTTTTCAAATAATGTTCAAGTATTTTTAAATAATACCACATTAAATTACAGAGAAATGTACTGCTAAACTTAAGCAAAAGAAACAAATTGATTGCACGACCACTGTACTCTCATATGTCTTCCCTAGACAAAAGCTATCAAGTCCTAAAGAACAGTCCAACAGAGAAGTGGGCATGTGCACAAGCTTACTTCACCGCAGTACACAATCTTTAACTTCGCCGCAATACGCAGGTGGAAGCTTCGCCACAGCACATGAGTGCTAGCTGCGACACGGTACACAAGTGCTAGGTTCATCGCTGTGCGCAAGTGCTAGCTTCACTGCAGTACACTAGTGTTAGCTTTGTCGTAGTACATTAGTGTTACGACGCGAAGCATACAGCAAGCAGGAATGGGCCACTTTTCACGAGACTCAGCATATTTTGCCCTCTTAATTACAAACTTCAAATAATTCGAATAGTAAAAGTTGAGTGTGAATTGAGTCAAATAGCGAACGCTATTCGAAAATCATTCAAAAAACCAAATATTAGCATGCCCTAGTTATTACATGAAGGGAATAATGGTAAACCTGGTTAATTACTTTAATGGTTTTACATCCCTTAATGGCAATCTGAGTGCATTGAAACTGCTAGTAAACATTTTACATTTTTTTTGCTTATGTGCTTATGTGATGCTTGCTATGCTACATGCACAGAAGAGCTGCTGTTTAGGCAAGTTGGTGTTCCATAACTGTAACACGAATTAGGGTGGCACATGGAAAAAAGAAAACACAACGCACACAGACAGCACTATAGTGTCTCTTCATGTGTCATTTTCTTTCCTTTTGTCTTTTATGTGTGTCGTACTAATTCATCCTGTACTTACCCTTTTATGTAATTATTACAGCTTATGAAAATGTGGTGTGTAAAGCTGTGCATCAAAGTAATATAAAGACAGCCACAATACAATGATAAACAGTTATTTTTCAAGCTGGTTCATAATCATTATAAGCCGCTTACAATGTACTAGATGAGATGAGTAGGAAGTATTTAAGGTGCACTATTGTATTCCAGTTTCTGGTTGCTGAAAATGCGTGCCGAAGTACTGGTGCAGTCCGTATCTTAGCATCAGTACTGTAGATGATTGGGCTGATTTGAACTGCGCTTAGTATTTTATGGAGGGCTGGAGGTTGTTATGACCCCTACATCTACCACTTCAGGACGTACGCATCGGAACTAGCAAGGAAGCCTGGCTGCGTCCCGTGATGGAGCAAAATGTCCGAGATGGCTGTCACGTGCCTGATCCATGCCTGTCGAGCCCTTGCCCTCAGCACAGCACGTGTGTTGACACCTGGGAGGAGTTTGAGTGCCGCTGTGATGCAGGTGATCTTATCTCTACTCTGACATCTTACCACCGCAACTACTATCAGGTTTTGTCGCATTGGTAGCTTCTGTAGGCTTTGGATTCGTGTAAGCCCTTTCTGGATCAATAGTTCTTTCACTTGCTCTTGTAGAGCGACGTGTTCAACGTGTTCATTTTTAAGTGCATGGAGAGCATACAACTGAAAAAGCATCACTGTTGGCAAACAGTGTACATTTGTATCTGCTTTAAGCATTGCGTGCAATTTCACAGGACCATTATATGACATGCCTAATGATTTTGTGCTTCATATGTCTTTTGGAACCACAGTAAAACCTTGTTATAATGAAGATGAAGGGGAAGCCGTAATTACTTTGTTATAACCATTAGTTCGTTATAGCCAATATTCATGTCATCTATGGGAATTTCAAGGGGAATTGCGATTACTTCGTTATGTCCAGTAGTTCGTTATATCTGAGTTCGTTATGACGAGGTTCTACTGTAGTTATGATTTGTGGTGCATATATGTACTGACACATGATCTGTTTTAATTGTGATACATGGTTTATTATACATATGTAGTGTAGCTACTATTTTGATAAAGGCAGGAAATCCATTTGTGTGGATTATTGGCGCGCAGTGCACCATCTGCATAGTCACTCGAATTTTTTTGTGCACCTAAGGTCGCCTGTTGCATGGTAAACTAGCCTCTTATTGTAAACCCTTTCAATAAACAAAATGAAAGCAAGATAAACAAGAAATTCTCACAGGACTATGTTTGTGTAGTTGTGCAGTCTTATCATTGTTGCTGTCATGCTGTTGGTACTATAGGACACCATAATTAAAAACATCTGTTTTCTCATTTTTGTGCTGGCATATGACAACCGTTGTTCACTAACAGGCAACAGTATTTTCAGAGAACTGTATATTTAAGGTAACCTCAAATTTGTGTTTGCATACTGTACAACTGCAGGATGTGCAATTCTCGTGCACACAGATGTTACCAAGTCATGGTGAAGAATGATATTGTGAGGTCTGTACAGACATTCTTCTGGCACACGAAAGCTAGTCTCTTACAGTGCTCTTAGTTAGTGATTCATGTTTGTGTATAGCTGGTTTGCACCAAAACTCTCTTTATTATTTTTCATTTGCTCCTCATTAGACTTTTCTGTAAGGTAAGAGCTAGTGTATGTACACGATTATAACTCGACACAAAAATTACATCAAACCCCTGCCTCCCACAAAAAAGAAAAGAAAGCTCTCAAGTCAAAAGGAAAAAGTGATTGCCAGTACATGCATTCTCAGTTTACTCCTTAACTTTGGCTTTCAATTCCAAGTAAATTGGTCAAATTACAATTGTGTGCATATCGTAGCATCAAAGTTGTGTTCACCTTCTTCTTTTTTCCCCCCCCTTTGATATAGCCAGGCTTGCATGTATTGCATCTTCAATTTCTCGAAATTATTCAGTCAGTCAAGTAAAATTTTAAAACTTCTGCAGGTTACGTCGGTGAGCAGTGCACGGCGTCGTGCAGTCTCGACCCCTGCGAAGCAGACGCCAAGTGCCTCGTGTCCGAGAAGGACCCCGGCGGCTTCCGCTGCCAATGTGGTGAAAACCGCTGGGGTCGCTACTGTGAGGAGGCAAGTACGCAGCCCTGCCCTTTCAACTGGTGGGGCTACCCAGTGTGCGGGCCCTGCCACTGCCCTGTCGACCGTGGCTACCACGCCGACTGCAACAAGACCACGGGCGAATGCTACTGCGAGGTGAGCTGGCACTGGTAGGACTAGTGAGAGGTGGGTTGTGGGACTAGTGGGACTAGTGAGAAATGAGCTGTCACTAGTGGACACTGATGAGGTAGTGGCACTTCAGCAAGAGATACCAATACCTAATTATTTCATGTTGGTGTATCTTTTCCACCCAACCCAGTATGCCTTTCTTTAGTGGAACAAAAAAGTTTCATTCAACTGTCTCATTACATGTCTTGTATGACTAATTATAATGGCGTTAGTGATTGCAAATGATTCACTTGGGCAATATATTTGCGGAGTGGTGGGTGTCATCCGCAAAAGAGGCATGCAACAAAAGACTGCCTCTGTGCAATTGTAAACAGACATTTAATTACATTAAAGGGGCACTGACACCAAAATTTTGCTGCTAAGATAGCCTGCGGGATTGATTTTCGTGGACATGCAGATGTCATCTACCAAATCTCAATGGCGAACACAGCTCCGAAAGTAATTTAAATGAATATTGAAGTTCGCATACGCAGTCGAGCGCTAGATGCCATGCATCGCGCCATCGACAACGGCAAAGGTGACCTGAAGGGGACCCCCAACATCTGCGACGTCACCACGGCAGCCGAGCTCCGACAGTGCAGCTAGCAATGATGACGTCATAGCCTCCATTGCTTATTCGCTGCAGCTGCGTTAGTAGGCTGCCGGCAACACCAGACCTCAAGAAAATAGTTGCCACCCAACAACGATGACAGCAACAGCGACAACAACGTGCAGGACGTGCGACAGGCGAAAGAAAACGAGCACGCGGCAGTTGTCATGCGGAAGTGTGTCACAGTTATGTGTGCTCACGTGGTCGAACTCGTTTACTCTATTTCGAGCGCTAGATGGCGCCAGTTGCACTGGGCACCTTGTCATTTTTTGAGCTCTCCCAAACCAAAACTGAAACTAGTGGGTAATAAACAGGCCGTAAATAATTATCTGACGCGCGCTGGAGCAATTGATGTGTCGTGTCATGGCTAACAGGTCCCCAGCTACGTATTGCAGCGAAAAAACAGCAAACGAAAATTTTCGTGTCACTGCCCCTTTAAGTATCTTCTAGGGTTTTCCATTCCTCATGATGGAAGTGTAAGAAGCTACCTTCTTCACTAACTCGAACTAATTTGAGAGGCTTCCATTAGTTTCCGCCGGAAGACTTGGAGAAGTGGCCTAAATTAAACACAGGACAAGAGTAAACACAGATCTACAGGCCAGGTCGTGTCCTGCGTCGGGGTTATGTACTATATTTAGACCTATGAAAAAGAAATAGCATGGCGGATCTGGAATCTCTATACAAGAAATGATATATAATAAGCATGATCTTCATCATACTTTTGAAACTTTGAAGTCCGAACTGGCCACAAATTCGAGAGGCCTTTCTGCTGTACTTCTTAAAACGCATGATGCCATTGTCATGATTTTTTTCTCAGGAGAACCACTACCAGCCAGAGGACAGTGATGTGTGCTACCCGTGCGACTGTTATGCCAACGGATCCTACAGCAACCGATGCCACCCAGTCACGGGACAGTGCCGGTGTCGACCTGGAGTCATCGGCCGACAGTGTGATGCCTGTTCTAATCGCTTCGCCGAGGTCACGCTTCGTGGTTGTGAAGGTCAGTCGCATCTCATTGGCTGAAAACTGTACAAGTGCACTTTACGCAGGAGTTATCCGCAACATTCTGGAAATTACAGCGGCAGTTTGCGACTGCTTGGGCTAGTGAATTGTTGGTATATTTTTGCTTTGTGGCTCTAATTAGGTTGTTGAAGGACAGCAGAAATGTGCTTTTAGCCTAGGTAGCAGGTGCTGAGAGCCACATTTAGCACTGGAGCTAACACTATTTCTAAAGAACTAATTGGAACTAGTACCTCCTAGCCTGCATTACTTCCTTAACTGATATTAATAATACATTTGAGACTGCTGTTATGCAATTAATATGTGGCATGTTATTTTTATTTGTTGGTAACCTGTATTACTTATTGCTATGTGCCCTTTAATGCTCATTACTGCTCTTTATAATGATGTAGTAGTTTTGTAAGTCGCCCACTGCATATGTAATGATTTGGCCCTGAGAGTAAATAAATTCATTGAGATGAGGTGCTGATACCACATTGAAGCATGAATGACATTGTTGGCAGTGAACCACATTGTCTTCAGCATTTTCATGTCACTTTGTTTGCATCTGTGTCATTTTGTAAGTAAATGCAGTTGCATGGTAAATTCCAGGTTATCTTTTAGGTCAATGTGTATATGCTTATCAAGCATAATGAAACGAAATGGCCATTGAGGAGTGCAGAAGAGTGTACTTTACATGATTTCAAAGAAATGAAGCAGCATTGGGTAGGTGACATATTTAATTATTATGTTCTGTTTTACATGACACAAGGATTGGACCTCAGTCAAGTCAAAACATAGCCTACACTCCCCCACCTCCCTCGGATTTTTTTTTCTTTTCACATTGCTGATGTAATTAGTTGCCAGTAATTTGTTAATGAGAAATATAGTACCAAGGGGCCAGGGAATTTTACTTAGTTGGGAGTGCAGTCTTGATGAAGTAATATATGATCAGAATGTTTATGTGTAATTTTTCTGTTGTGTAGAATGTAATAATGTTGGATTTGAATCCTCTGTAGCTATGTTTTAGCCCTTCAATGTGTGTGTGCCCAGTTGTAGCACACTACCTGTTACATGTCAGTTTTTATTTGTACTTATTGTAGTGCTATACCACTCCTATTTATATTGTACTTTTTTTTACTGGTCTGCAAACTAGCCAAGCTGTTCGAAAGACAACTTTTTGTCACAGACCTGTTTTTGTAGATCTGCAGAGAATAAAAAATAAACCTGATTTGATTTGATTGATTGAGGGTGTGGTCAGTGTGGGACAAGGCAAGGTAAATGGAGCAGGTACTTTGAGAAGTGTTTGTATGGCAGTCGGTTCAGTTGGGCTATGCTGATAACAGTGATAAACATGGCTGCAACTGACTTATCCTTCTTTGCCTTCAGTCATCTATGATGGCTGCCCAAGATCGTTCGGTGAAAGGGTGTGGTGGGAACGAGCCCTGTTCAACCAGGAGGTCTCCCGGAGCTGTCCCAAGGGGTCTCAAGGTAAGCAAGTGGACACCTTTGGTCTGTTAGTAAATGTCTTACTGTCTAATGGGAAATTATTAGTCACATGTTCTATATCAGAGCTGAAAAGCTCACCTCAGCTAGCGGGCCGCTGTCACGAAATGCAGAGGTTGTAGTTAGAGGGGAGGGTAGGGGGTTGAGTAACGAAGTGTCAGCTATAACGTTGCCATCTGAAAGATAGCCTTTCCTATGCCTCATAGAGGTACCATATGAGTCATTTCTGATAGGTATTTGGTGTCAGTATTCAAGAAATGTATCAATACTAGAGCTGTGCGAATAGCAAGATTTTGAGTGCAAAGCAAATTTGAATATTTATGTTCAAATGCAAATCGAATACTTTTTGAATAATTTGTGAATATTTTTAATAATACCATGTCACATTATATAGAAATGTGCTGCTAAACATGGGCAAAAAGGATTTATTGCATGACCAGTGTGCTCCTACAGTGTTATTCCAAACTCCTGAAGAACAGTCCAACAGAGAACTGTGCAACAGAAAGCTGAGCTAACGAGTGTTAGCTTTTCTGCAGTACGCGAGTCTTAGCTTAGCCGCGTACATGGGTGTTATGCGGCGAAGTGTACTACACACAAGAATTGGCCACCTGTCACGAGACATAGCATATATATATTATTATTATTATATTACAGTAAAACCTCGTTATAACGAAGTTGAAGTGGGAGTGGTAATTAGTTCGTTATAACCATTAGTTTGTTATAACCAATATCAATTTCATCTATAGGAATTTCAAGGGGAATCATGATTAGTTCGTTATATCCGGGTTTGTTATAACGTGATTCTACAGTATTATTATTGTTGTTGTTGTTCTTGTTGTTTTGTTGTTGTTGTTGTGCATTTATGCCTCTCTCATATTGTACTGCATCCACAGTCAAACCTGACTATAACAAATTCAATATATCATGGAAATAGCTTTGCTAAAACTGATAATTCATGATAAAAGTGCATTCTTGGCACTTTTTAATGGCAGTGCTATATTTTTTATGTAATTCATTATATCTGCATTCATTATATCGAGGGTTCGACTGCATTCATCTTCACCACAGGCAAAGCAACTCGCCTCTGCGACCAGGAGAGTGGCTGGCTGGAGCCTGACATGTTCAACTGCGTCTCTGACGCGTTCGTGCCACTTTCCGAGCAGCTGCGCGTCCTGGAACGCGACAAGCTCCCACTCAACACCTACAGTGCCGTTCGTGTCGCAAAGCAGCTCAGGGCAGCCACCAACGCAACCCACTCGGGCCCCGTAGGCCTGTACGGAACCGACATCCTGCTGGCGTCCCGGCTCTTGCACCACATACTGTCATATGAGAATCATCAGGCAGGGCTCAATCTCACTCACCGGCAAGACCGGAGCTTCATCAAGAATTTGGTGAATGCGGCAAGCATCATCCTGGACACGCAGTATGCGACGCACTGGGAGCGCGTGACATCGCTCACGGGACAAGGACCGGCGCACTTGCTGAAGATGTTCGAGAAGTACGGCCACACGCTCGCATCCAGCCGACAGGACACATACACGGAGCCGTTTGAGATCTCGACTCCCAATATTGGTAAATGTACTAGCCTGCAGCTTTCTATCGTATAGAGGGTGTTTCTTCTCGAAGCGTCGTCACAAGTAACGCAGCTTTCAAGCCTGCTACGGCAGTGTGTTTTCTGTTTCATTCTGCTAATGAGGTCACAGGTTGAATTTCATGCTGCTTTTCCATGGGGCAATGGGCAAGTGTGCTTAGACATACGTATATGTTAAAGAACATTTCGTGATCATAATTCGGAATCCACCTCACTGAGTGTATTTGATTTACCAAGTCCCGGGCCAGTCCATCCGCGGCTCACAGGTGCCTTGCTGACGGACATGATGTCATTATCACGTGATTCAAAAGTCCCCACGGTGTGCCTGGCCTGCCGATTGCCTGAACAAAATTGTTAAAAACTTCTGCGACGCTCGCGGGCCACTCAATACCAGTGCCAGGCCAGTGGGCAGGACTTCTGAGAAGTCCTCATGAAAAATGAAGGTGCACAGGTGTCCGAGGCCTTCGCGAGGTGTCCGGAACTTGTAAAACAAATACACTCGCTGTGTTTTGCTTTGGGCCATTAAACCTGATCATTTGTGACTATTCAGTAGCTTTCAAATTTTTGATAAAGGCTTTACAGTGTGGAACTCACGCACATATAAGTGGCAAGCAAATGTTTAGTACAAGCCTGCATGCCCCTTGTTAGAATTGTTTTTGCAGATCTCATATTGCGTGAACTTTTGGCACCAGCACTACATGTCCGCATGATGTGGCTTTCTGCTTGACAGAAACTTAGTGCTGAATATAGATGTTGTCTTCTGTGCAGTGCTTGGAATGGACACCGTGTCATCGGCTGAAACTAAAGGTTCCTTCATTGAGCACGGAGCTCCTGACGGTCCGTCCGTCTGGCTGCCTAAGTACAACAACTACGTCCTGCGAAAGCCTAACCCTGAAATCACCTCCATCTCCCTGTCTTTGGCATCCCTTGGAATCTCTGTGAAGTCAGGTGTGTTAGCATTCCAGAAGAATGTGCTCAACGCCAAGTTGTTGCATTTTCTTTGTGCTAAGTTCATGCTATTTATGTGTTCCTCTTTTTGTCCTTGTTCCTCATTTTGCCTAATTATTGCAGCCCAGAAGGGCATGGAACCGTTAAGTGGTCAAACAGGCACATCTTCAGTAGAACCTCATTATAACAAACCCAGATATAACGAACTATTGGATATAACGAAGGAATCGCAATTCCCCTTGAAATTTCCATAGATGACATGGATATTGACTATAACAAACGAATGGTTATAACGAAGTAATTATGGCTCCCCCTTCAACTTCGTTATAACGAGGTTTTACTGCTTCCTTCTAAATGCTCGCACACTAATCACTGCAAATGTAGCAACTGTACTAACCATGATGACATAGTGCTAAAAAGTGATAGTGATGACTTAGTGCTAAAAATTAGGAATAAAAGGATTTTACAATAGCAAGACATTGCCGTGTTCCAGTGGATGAGAAATGCAGTGATGAAGCATGTTAACTTTGGTGTGTCTTCTGATTTCAGAACCACTTTCACGTAGCTTCACAAAGAAGGCGGTTGTTGTGTACAGTGTCTACCCAAACTTGGACGGCCTGTTCCCATCATCCTTTGATCAAACCATAAGGTGTGTATGGTGCTTCATTTCTTTCATTTGACAGCTTACTTCCTTTAACTTGACCCTGTATACTTGAAGTAATGGCAGAAGAAACGTTCAAAGATAATGAAAACTTGCTTAACAAGATTGTAATATATAGTAGTGGTATGAGTCATCATTACACACAAGACATAAACATCTATGAGCTATATTTTCGTATTCAATCATCCTAAAGAGGTCTTGCAACACTTTTTGAACATAGTCAGAAAACAGGAGACAAATGTTATTGCACTGCATCCATCAGGGAATTCGTAATTTGGTTTCAAACACAGACGGAAAGCATCCACTCTTTTTTTCAACAAATGGCATCACTGGGGGCACCAACTACATTGCGTGAGGCAGAAATAGCATTGGCTGGTTTCATAATCGTTGAAACATCACTTTCTGTCTTTTAATTGTTCATGTTGAATTCAAGAAATACTGATAATGTGTGTATTTCTCTTAAAGAGCAGCAACAAGTGTCACAGGATGTAATCACTGGCCACCGTAACGTCATCTGTTGAAAGAAGAGCATGCGCTTTGTAGCTGCGTTTGAATCCGAACTGTGAATTTCTTGGTGGATGCAGTGCAATAATATTTGGCTAACACCTTCACAGAAGCCTCTATGACTGATTGGCACTGCTTCTTCACTATGTTCAAATTGTGTTGCCGGGACCCTTTAACGAGCTCTCATTCTTTCACACATTAAACTTTCGTTAAAATGTGAATTGAGTTTCACTGCTGATAATAAGGACAATAGTACACACGTGCATGTGTGTGTGTACATGTACGTGAGTGTATGTGCGCGTGTTTGCGTGAAGTTATGGAGCATTTATCAAATTCATTGCCTCTGCATGATGTACGTTTTTTCCAATTTTTCAGGCAAAAATTTGGCGTCGAACTGGCTCTCGGAAGTCCTGTGACTACGCTTGTGGTGCAACCAGCCAACGCCGGCACCCCTGTTGGACAGATAAAAGTCCGTTTCCGCTTCCCGAGAATTCGGTCTCGGGGTGAGCACCCACAGTGCGTCTTCTGGATGTTTTCTTCCAGGTGAGGCTCTCAACGAGTAGTTCATGTTAACTACTGAATTTCCATTATAGCACAAGGGATTATTTCTTCTGGAACTGTCTGAACAATTACCTCATGTTAAATTTAGGGCCTCACTTATAAATTTATGTATCAACAATTGAAGTTCACTTGATACAAAAATAGCTGTATTATATCCGATAATTTGCTGTAAACATATAGTATTTACAACTCTGTTTTAATGGCAATAATATCCTTAATTTACTTTGTTATCACCATGTTGACTGTATCGAGGTACAACTAGCGCACTCCGGCCAAGCAGGAAGGGCACCTGACAGTTACAGTTAATATTGAAGTACATAGCAGAAAACAGCTTAGATAATGAGAAACATTGTTCAAGAACTGAGAAATATGAACCTTACGCCACCCCGGTTAGGTCAAGCTTGGCGTGCGAATTGTGCTTGCAGGTTTGGCATATCTGTCAGCCACCAGACAATTGAGTTGTGGTGGGAAGCCATATCAATATCTTGGCGAATATCATCGGACTGAGTGGGGATGTTGATGTGAAGACGTAACATAGAATTAACGCAAGAATCTCTCAGCGTGTCACTATCAGTGCCTTAGTTCACTACCATGTGTACTGATGTGGCAAGTTGCATGTTGCAGTTTGCTAGACTTCACAACTGCATTACTGGATGGCATTTCTCGTTATAGCATTGATGTTGCTTTTCATATTGTTTGATTGACCAAAGAGGTCATTCTTTGTAGCATAGTATTCATGATCGCTTAGCATCTGTAAATGTGCAGCACTGTACCAATATTTATTGTCATATTTACCTCTTCATGACATAAGCAGCACTGTTATGAATATGGCACTGCTCGTATCATAGTTTGTGGCTGCAATGGTCACTCTGTGCTTTCTCTTTTTACTATAATCATTACTTGTTGAAGTGACCATTGGTCACAAGAGCTCCTCTGTCAGTACAGGTGCTTGAATATGACCTAACTTCATGGTGTAGAAACAAGCAATGGAACAGAAGGGAACTAACATAGATGGGACCTTGTCTATGCTGTTTCCATTCTGTCTCATTCTTTGTTCCCATGCTGTGAAGCTACATTATATAATACCAATCAGCCCAGTTTCTAACACTGTCATTTTCCCATTGAAAACAATTATCCCAAAATGCGATTCATGTGAAATGTCGGGTGAGAGCATAGTGATATAGTCCTCAATCAAGCCTGACCTTGTTAAGCTGTCCGTGTGTTCTCTTTCATGCATTTTGCATCACAGTGGTCGTGGCAAGTGGTCAAGCCGAGGCTGCAAGGTGGAAGGATTTGATGCTGCGTACGTCAACTGCTCCTGCGACCACCTCAGCAGCTTTGCTGTTCTAACGGACATTGTCAGTCGTGAGGTAAAGCCCCAAGCGAATTCCATTTTTATTTTCACTCACGGGCAGGGTCTATTGTCTTCATTGCATGTACACAGACCATTGCATGTACACAGAGGCATAAGTGCTGCCTCTGTGTACAGCATTTGTAGATGAGAGTACTACAGTTACACCTCAATATAACAAATACACACTTGACGAAGTATTGGCTATAGCAAAATAAATAGGAAAAGTGTGTGCAAATATTTGAACTTTGAATTTGTTTTCAAGTAGAGTTTGCTATTCAATTTGATTTCTGCCTTATTTCCTATTCGAACTGCATATTCTAAGTTTGTGATTACGAGAGAAAATGTGCCGTGTTTCATTTCAAGTGGACTCTTCACACATTTAATATGCTTCACTGCATAACAATAGCGCAGGGCAGCGAAGTAGGCCTTAAGAAGTATGTCTGTGGTGCAATTGACATTGTGAGAAAAGTAAAACTTGTATTCGTATGACACTTCATTTGCATCTAGACATTGTACCTGGCTTGGAGAGCCTAAAGCAGCAGCCATATGGGAGGCGTGTGTTGCAGTAATATTAAAAAAAAGAAAGAACGCTCGTCTATTTATGCGCTAAAGCAGGTTTTTTATTAAAATTGCACATAATGTGCCAACATACAATCGCATATCTGCCAGATCTCCTGATCTTCCCGGGAAACTTCCAATTTCGGACCAGTTCTCCCAGTTGTACAGTCATGGCCATGAATCTCTCAATAAAGAGCCCTAACATCACCAAAAAGAACTCAAGTGTGACAAATGGTGATGAGTAGCTGCCGTTATTCTCCACTTCAAGGCAGCTGATGCATTATCAGCTGCAGTGCCTCACAAACTACATTTGAATTTCTATGTAATTTATACTAGAAGAGAAGCTCAGGGGAAGGTGGAGCCTTGAATCGATAAACAGATTCAATTTATGTTAGACTGGTGAGTTTGAGGGGTGCAGACAAATCGAGTGGACCTAGGCTTTTCTTGCATAATTTTTCGGGGTCCATGAATATTTGAATTCTCGAATATAGCATTTCCTATTCGATTCGATTCACACTGAAATTTTGCTATTCAAAGTTTGCAATTCAGCTGCAAAATATGCCATGTCTGGTGACGAATCAGTCATTCCCATATGTAGTATGCTTTGCCACACAACACTCGTGTACTGCGGCGAAGCTATCAGTCGCTTACCACGGCGAAGCTAGTACTCGGGCACTGCAGTGAAGCTAACAGTCGTGTGCTGCGTCGAAGTCGACACTTGTCTACTGCGGTGAAGTTAACGCATGCATATGCACAGTTTCTTGTCGAATCGTTCTTTAGAACTTGACTGCTTTTTTTTTTTTTGTAGGGACGACATTGTGGGAGTACTCTGGTCGTGCAGTAAATTTTTTCTGTCCCTGTTTAGCAGTACATTTCTCTGTAATTTACCATGGTATTATGAAAACATGTTCCAAAATTATTCTAAATATATTCGATTTGATTTTCACTCAAACATTAATATTTGATTACACTTTACACTCAGACTATTGCTATTTACACAGCTCTAGCGATGTTATCTGTAATCGGCTGCTGATGCTGCACTGACATTGATTGTTAATATAACAAACTTGGATGTAACAAAATGTTTGTTGTGGCAACTTAAATGAGGAATAGTACTGCCATTGAAACAA